>JAMPIV010001582.1:600000-777445 GCA_024509875.1 Oreohelix idahoensis
GAATATGAAAATACAAAATGTCAAGGAAACACGAACATTAAAAAGTAATAACATATGGAACGGAATGGTAAAATAAATTAACAGTCACTGTGACAACGTTAAACACCATAGCGATGAGAAAAGAAACAAAAAGAAAGAAGGCAGAAGCAAAGTCTCCGAGGTTAAAGGACATGTATAGCGAACAGTACAGTCAGCAGGACAAAGAAGTAAAACGTCAAACCCGTGCCACCAAAGGAAATTTCTGCATGACCTTGCAAGACAGGCATAAGAGGCAGCACTGAGAAATGAACAAAGCACAGTTTATAAAATAACTAAAACTATCAGTGGAAAAGGAGGTGCAATAACGTTAACAAGAGACAAGCAAGGAAATCTCATCACCACAGCACAGGGGCAGGAAACAAGATGGGCAAAGCACTTCAGAGAAACACTGAATAAGGAACCACCAGAGATGCAGCTGAATGGTCCTGATGCTGAAAGTGACCTAGACGTAAATACAGACATTCCCCAAAAGGAAGAAATCATCACAGCTATTAAAGGGTTAAAGAATGAAAAAACGCTTATCACGACAATTTAAATGCTGAGTTCTTCAAGGCAGACCCTGAACTAGCAGCAGAACTATTAGAACCACTATTTGCACAAGTCTCGAAAACAGAGACAACACCAACGGAGTGGAGTAAAGGAATAATTTTCAAATTGCCCAAGAAGGGCGACCTAGCAGACTGCAACAACAGGAGGTAAGCGCTTCCGGTCAAGGCAGGGATCTTCACCACACGTGGGATGTAGGTTTCACGTGTCGATCTCAAACATTGAACCACAGAATAGTACAGCTGGTAACGTGGGTAGAACCTTAAAAGGTCTCTCCAATCCGTACCACCAACCAAGTAACTAGGCAAATCTTAGACGCCTTGCTCAGGTATATAGTCTTGGCAACTTAACACAAATGCCTCGAACACACGTCTCTGATATTATTTCGTATTCTAGAATTCCTCTGTGACTTGTCAGTAGTTTCTGTAGGAGCCCGATTCCGTATTAATATTGCCGAGTTTTCTTTTCCAGGGGATAAAAGATGCTCTAATACGTTTTTCCGTTCCTAAAAATTCAGAATCCTGACTCTATTCTTTCCTGTGGCAAGGTCCTAGATGTCTAATGTGTACCTTACAACTTCTTACATTTTTCCTATCAAGTCGGAAGTACTTATGCATTCTTATCAAACATTTCGTGCTCGCATTTACCTGGAGTCAATGTGGTATTATCACGCTTTAGGGACTAAGTTAATCTATCAGGGATGGGCGATACGCTTGTCTGGCCCGGTCATGCATCGAAGCGTAAAACGTGAACAAATTATTGTAGGGAAAAAGAGAGTGCTGACAACAGAATAGTGCATCTAATTCAGTACGCACAACAAATTTAGTTCAATACTGCCGGAGAGGAGAAGAGAGCGCATAAATTATGTCACATAACATATGGTGAATTCTAAAGCCTCCCTTGGCTAGGCTTCTTACGTTTACTTATTAGTGTGGATTTTTATTTGGTTGTAACGGATTGTTTCCAAAATAGTTCCTAATTATAATGGTAATAGTGTTGTCATTTACAAGCGGACATCGTCATTTCCTTATCCGATTTATATGGGAAAGTATTTCAAATGCTAACTTTAATGCTGCTGGTATTTTTCCTGTCAGGATTACATAACTTAGAATGTCTTGTCCAGAGGTGGTATTTTTTCTTTAAGGTGTTGCACTATCTCCATTATTGCAATATTTGCATAAATTTGCTTCCCGTGTGTTATCTCTAGTTTTTGTTGTAGTTTTTGTAAAAATCATTTCTCGCCTATTTAACTCTTCCTGATCTAAGCTGTCGTTTGCACTTCCCTGATGGAAATTACGCCAGAGTCTTAGTTTTCGGTCCCGTTGTTTCAGCTTGCATTTTAATTTTATTTGTTGGAATTATATATTTCTTTTCGTTTCCGCCTTCAATTGCGTTCAATTGTTTTCATACTTTCGCTTTTTGTGTCCTAATGTCAGGGAGATAATGTTCTTATACCGTTCTTTAGCTTTGAGTATCGCTTTTTTATTCTTTATTTTGTGAAGGCATTTTTTAACATTGCATTTTTTAGTCAATGCGAACACACCCACACTCTCGCATTACATGTTGTCAATGTTCAGTTTATGTAGCTCTATTTGAAAGGTCTTCCAGTTGGCACTCTGCTGTTGTTTCTTTGTTTTTTGAAATTATAGATAGGTCTTCTTGGATCAGGTTTGACGTATGTGTGCGGTTTTTGTATTATTAATTATTTTTATTAAAATTAATTATTTTATTAATTAAAAGGGTGCCGTAAATTACAATTACCACTTACGCATCGTCAGTGCCATGATGAGTCGTTTAGGTTTATTTCTATGATAAGTGATGTGAGCATGTGTCGCTTAGTACTTCTCATTTATTACAAGCTACGTTAGTTGGGATAACACTTAATGTCTACTGAAGAGTGTAGTTCATTGTTTCAAGGGTTACTCTTGTCACTGAGTCCTAATTTTTATAATTAGGTCTGATCTTTCGATATAGTCCAATAATCTTTTTCCTGCTTTATAATTTATATGCCCCTTCTACATACATTTATTTATAATTTTTTGGGGCATTATGGTGAGCATTGAAGTCTCCTACCAATAATTTTCTGTTATTTATTTTTGTGCTAAATGTTGTTATATCCGTATTTGCTATACAACCTTTGGAACTATAAATATGTTTTATCTTTAATTATTCTGGTTAGCTGTCAATATGATATTTTCCCCATAGTGTGTGTTTGCAATAGCACATAATTTATTATCTTGTTATCTTCATGTACTAAAAAGGCAACTCTTCCTCTTTTGTCCTTCAACCCGTTTTTCAGGAATATTTTGTATCTTGGATAGCTCAGATTTTGTTTGGAGCTTAGGGTAGTTTCATTTACAGCAGAAGTGGTTTTTAACTCTATTAAACTATCCTTCGAGCCACATTATGTTTATCATGTCACTCGCACAATATATTTCTTCTCTATTCTCCATTTTTTAGTGGTTAGATAATTTATTCTCCGTTATATTTTTAGTTTGGATATTGTTCATCATGTTCTTTTGGCGTTTGTTTTTTAAATATCCTTCTCGCCCTTTTATCCATCATGTTCTCAAATAAATCCTCATTCCAGTTTAGAATTTTATTTTTTGTTTTCTTCAAGAAAGTATAGTAAAAAAAACCACTACATCCTATTGGATGTTCACGTCCAAATTGTCTTTGGGTTACTGTCTCTTTTCTTCTTGTCCACCTCTTGCCTTTATTGCGATGGTCATAAATGATCACTATTCTGTTCAAAATGTTTTCATTAGCCTCTTTGTGTCCTGCTATTTTTAACAAGTTGTTTACTACTATCTATTCTATGATTTTCATTTCTTCCAAGATTACATTTATTTAACTGAAGGCTATTTTTGTCTCTCCAGCTTTGTAGTATTCTTTGGTACATTTGTTTCTTTCTTATTTATTTATTTCTTTTTTCTTCCGGGGATGATGGGGGAGAAACTTTTCTATTATTTTAACGTCATCTCTTTGTATGGCGATTTGTCTTTTTTTGGTTTTTATAAAGTTGTCTTAGAAATTTTTTATTCCATTATTTCTTGCTTGACTTTCTTGATTTTCAAGAGTTGTGTGTTTTATTGCAGTGTTTCTTTAAATGCATGTTATGTTTCCTGGAAGACTGAGTGTTCCTGATATATGAAACTGTGATTGTGTGATTACCCTACAGTTTGCACATTTTTTTTTGGGGGGGGTGTTAGAATTTCCTTGTTTTATATTTTATGTCCTCTTTAGCCAATGTGCACTCTTTATGTCTGTATTCTAAATGCATCTTTTGTGAATCTCAAACGTTGTCAGATGTACAGCTATGCTTCATGGGCCTCTTTTCCAGAAGACTTTATTCTGTCGGACGACTGAATGGGCTTATATTGTGTATTTGACTTATCCATAGCGTTTGTTAACGTTTTTGTGGTAAAACAATTTTTTTACAGGATGGGGTAACCAGCCCCATTCCAACACGCCTCAGTCGCTTTTTACGACACGCATGGAGTTGTACAGTGTTACTATTCTTTGCTTCCTTGTAGGGCCCCGGTAACACACGTGTGTTCAACTATAAGGATGATAGGAAACTCTTTACAGAGCGATACAACAGGAGGCAATCTGATCATCAGAAGAGGCCCCCCCGTCGAACTAGTGTTTTGGCCCAGTATACTCCTTTACACTCTAAGGGGTCGGGCCCACTTGGGTCATGACTTTCAAGTGTCTCAGTTTCCTGTTGTCTTGTATCGAAAATGAACCCATTTCACTTTGGTAACAACTTTAAAATCCACAACTCCGCCAGCCGTGGAGGCAACTGTGAAAGTAACAAAGAGAAGACAAATTATTCCGTTCGTTCCGTCGCACACCACAACTAGGGACAGAAACTGACACACCTTCGCGAAGCCGACGAGGCTAGCCACTGCACGCTAGCAACTGAAATTCTGTGCCCAACTCCTCTTATAATATACGCCGCGTCTTGCCCGTCAGTCACAGCGCTTTCACCAGTACACCGAAAAACTCAACATATTGTGGACTTAGAAAAATTCCTGGTGTTTTCTGTACCGCAGAGTTTACTGTCACGATTTTCATAGCCCATTGCGGTTGTTCCACAGCCAGCATGATGCCTTTTCGGCAGTTTCACTAAGCCTCTTCAGTGCCCTTGTTCTCGACTGTCCCCTCAGCCCCAACAGTTTCAATAAATCATATACTGCTCAGCCTTGCTTCGCTATTCGCCTTCATCCTTGCCAGGTCTATTGTCGCAGCAAGCTCATTTAGCACTTTGTTGTGGCGAAAAGTGTATCGCCCTTGCCCTAATGACACCTTACACGCCGAGAGAACGTGTTCAAGTGTCTGCCTCCCCTAGCACAGGGGGCACTACTCATCATCTGACTTTCCCCATCTCACAAAGTGTGTGACCGACGGCAGCAGGTCATACATTGATCTAACAACGAAGCTGAGCCTAAGAGGTGCCATATGGCATATATCATTCCATGTCAAGGACCTCTGCAGGGCTCCGTCCCATGTAATCCATTGGCCTTGTTGGGCCTGCTGCAATGCTTTTTGCAACCTCTTATCATTCTCAGCTCCTCGTATCTCCTGAACTACCATGTCTCTGCGCTCCCTGTTTGATGCCTTGAACCACCAGCGGATGTCTCCATGACCACATCCCCGTCTATTCGTTTGTGTGTATCCGATTACCTCCCTCAGTTTGAGCGACTCTTGGGCAGCATCAACAGCTTATTCCACTCTCCACTTCCTTCCCGTTTTCAGTGTGGGCTGAATGGACTTAGCCACGTCATCTGCTGACTCGCGTAACATCATTGCAAACCTTGCCTTTCCAACTGTGTACTCTTCAACAACTGACTTTAAAGGAAGCAGATGTTTTGACTTTTTGCAGTACAGTGCTACATCTGACAGACCTGGTGGTACCTCTAGCCATTTCCTCATGAACTTGTTGACCTTCTGCTCTATAGCTTCCACTGTACTTGTGCTTATTTCATATATAAGCAGTGACCACAGCAACTTAGGTATCAACATGAACTGGAGGCACCACAGTTTGAATTTTCCTAGGAGTCTTCTTTGGTCTATGATCTGTAGCCGTCTGCCTGCCATTTCTATTGTCTGTTGCACTGCCTTCGATTTTTATAATGAGGCATCGTACACCCTGCCAAGACTTTGAACAGGTTCCTCAATGACAGCAGCGATTCTTTGGTTGGGAACCATGAATATGACCTCTGCTATCTTACATGAAACATATCTAGCGCATCCCAACCAGATTACATGGAGGTTTGTTCTGTCAGACTTTGCCTTTCGGATTGCTTCCCAGATCATTGTGGCATGCTCTAGACATCCTGGTGTACCTGGGATACCTTCGTTCTGAATGGTAGTGTTAATGTACCCATTTGCCAGGAGGTATATAGTGAGCCTTTTCGCCATCACTGAGAAGAATATCTTCCCTTCCACATTAAGTTGTGATATTGGCATGAACTGACTGATGTCTGTGGAATTTTTTCCTTCGGGATGTAGACTCCGTTCGCCTTTTTCTCCATTCCTAGCTTACAAGCTGGGTTTTTCACGCATTCTTCAGTAAACGGAGCAGTCGTTTAAGCACCTCAGGGCATCTCTTATACACAACAAATGCAACACCATTAGGACCTGGAGCTGACTTTCACCGCGCTTTCTGGACAATGCTTTCTACCTCTTGCACCTTTAGGGGCTTGGTGTTAAATTCAGCTCTTTGCTTACTCGGCCATTTAAGGCCTGCCATGCTGCTGAGCGGCTCATCTTTGCAACCATCTGAATATGTCCTTCTAAGGTGTTCTTCCAGGTCTTCTTTCCTGAAGTTTAGCGTACCCGACCGTGGCTGCTCAAACATTAGGAAAACTTGAAGGGCTCCCTGAAGAATCTTTCTCTATCCCTTCGAGTCTTCCTTCTCTTCCTTGTGACGACTGGCCCAATCTTCTCTTTATTTAATTTACAAGACACCATTTTTTTAAAAATTCATCTTCAATGCATGATCGAAAAGCCGGTAAAAATACGCGGCAAATTTCGCTCGTTGATAACAATTCTAGCGTCTAGTACTCTTTTTAGATTAACGACGTCATTCTTAATCTAACCTCAGTGGCCTGAAACCGGTTTTGAATTATTGCAGACTACTTAGACTTAGATAGAACCAGTTAAACTCACTCTAGGGAGCCCTCATGTGACTTTTAACGTTATTGATTGGAGCGTCTATCGGACGCCAAAGTCACATGAGGCACTCTTCAGGTCACGTGCCCAAGCGGAAATAACACGCTAAAAGTTGCGCCAAACGAGGCAACTTTTACTTGCATCCAGGCATGCGAAGGGGCCAGACCTAATCTAAGACCGCTGCTATTTCACGCGTTAAAGCACTTTGAGCCCACGTGTCTAAATTGCTGATTAGAGTCCAATCTCTGAGTAGGTAAGTGAAATCTCGTTAGAAAATAGTGTTGTGGTGAAATGTGTAGTACCTTGTAAAATCGACGCAGTGATTGGTACGAACTGGTTTTTCTTTATTCATTTTTGCTTACGATCGCATCTAGCCACATGGCTACATTGTGATCCGGTGTATTTTATGATCCCACGGGATGAGATTGTACAAAGTGTTCATATTAACTTTGGGACCTAAGACGCGTCAACAGTGAGAAATGCAGTTAGCGACCCATAGCTAGACTGCTTGCGTCAGGGTCAGCGAACCAGAGCTGACCAAGACCCTACTCCACCTCCAAGTGGTGGTCCTGGAAACAGGCTGCATCACTGCAGTCTGGCCGAGTGAGTAGGGATCGAAGAGGGAAGGCTAACCCCGTCCCAAAAAGGCCGTGCTGAAGTCGGATGTGTAGGCCGAAAGTCGCAAATATCGCAGCTTCGCTGTAAACGGACACAACGCAACCAACGTCCTTTTCAGGACAAACGAAGAAGAAGAATATTAACTTTAACTGGAATATATATTAATTTCCATATTATTTCATTGTATCGACCGACGCTTAGACTAGAGGAAATTAATATTAACAATAATGTTAACAGACCGTGACATATATTCATCATAATTTATATGACTATTCAACCAGAGATGAAGAGTTGGGATAATGTCGCCAGATAATTCTATAATACTGGTGTCCGACAATTATATGTTAATTCATCATAATTGACATGGCGATTAGGCTAGAGGCACATAACTGGAATACTGTCGCCCGACATTTCTATGATAACACTGACAAACAACATTTTTCTTTCTTATATAAGAATAAGTGTTCTTAGGTCAGTTTCTTGCGCTGATTTCAAATCTGAAATCCGTTTATCTCTATCACATCGGGTTCTTAAGATATTTGTGAATAAATATATTTTTGGGAAACCGTTATTTGATACGTTTAATTTTTACTATATAACTTATTAAAAATTAATAAAATGCAAAATAATTCTACTTTTTATACTGCTAAAAGATGCATGACATACGTTACGATATTTTTCAAATAGTTACTCTATTCTGAAATAATTCTGAGCGCCCAGTTCCACCAGAACAATATCCGTTGGACGTGAATGAACCATCAGAAAGTGATAGTTTACCTGCTTTAGAAACTAATTCTGACTCGGATTATATACCGGTGAATGATGGTGTTCACTTAATTAACCATTCAGAACTTTCAGATCTAATACGTGATCTCGCTCTTACCAAAGGACAAGCGGAATTACTCGGTTCGCGACTCAAAGAATGGAATTTTTTAGCGCCCAATACTCCAATATCTAAATTTCATCATAGACACAGAGAACTTGTTCAATACTTTGAGATGGATGATGACATTTGCTATTGCAAAGATGTAAACGGTCTAATGGTGCACCTCGGTCATGAGCACATAGTCAACGAAGGGCGACTTTTCATCGACTCCTCCAAGACTAGTCTAAAAGCCGTGTTATTGCATAACGGAAATTTATTTTCATCAATTCCAGTCGCCTACTCTGTTCATATGAAAGAAACATGTGACAATATGGCTATACTTTTTGCAAAAATACAGTACAATGACTACCAATGGCGGATTTGTGGAGACCTAAAGGTCATTGCAATTCTCACAGACATGCAGACTGGGTATACTAAATGTTGTTGCTTCCTATGTGAATGGGACAGCCGCAACAGACAGGAACATTATGCAAGAAAGGTGTGGCCTATCAGGGATCGTATGCAGCTCGGGCATAAAAATGTAATACAGGAGTCATTAGTTAACAAAGACAGCATCATTTTACCACCGTTACATATAAAGTTGGGGCTCATGAAGAATTTCGTAAAAGCGTTAGATAAAACGAGCAAAGCTTTCACTTATCTTCGAGAAAAGTTTCCGCAAGTTAGCGATGCAAAGATAAAGGAAGGTATCTTTGTAGGACCTCAGATTAGGAAAGTTATTGCAGACAAACAATTCGAGAACTTGTTACATGGTAGTGAACTTCGCGCATGGATGGCATTCAAATCGATCGTCGATAACTTTCTGGGAAATCACAAATCTGTCGACTATGTGCATATTGTTAAGCAGTGCATAGATGCATACAGAATTATGGGCTGTAACATGTCCCTCAAAATCCATTTGCTTGATTAGCATCTTGACTTTTCCCCTGACAACCTTGGCGAAGTCAGCGATGAACATGGAGAACGATTCCATCAAGATATCACCGTAATGGAGTCACGTTATCGAGGACGGTGGAGTATGACCATGCTTGCCGATTATTGTTGGATGCTTCATCGCGATGTACCACATGCCATTCACTGACGAAAGTCGACTGCAAAGAAATTCAAGCCTACATAACTGTTATACTTCTTGTACGAATGATGTTGTAATACTATATAAGTTGTTAAAAAACTTCAATTGCGTATTTCTAGAGAACCCGACCTGATAGAGAAAAACGGTTTGCAGATTTAAAAACAGCGCATTAAAATTGACCAGAAAAACATAGAAATGTTAGAGAAAGAAAATTTTTTATTTTTTGTTAGTCAGTGTAATTCTGTGTGTTTAACTGACAGCTCCATGATAATTTGGTGGGCTTAACTGACAGTTCCATGATAATTCATGACGTTAAATGGGTGAAGTATTATAATACTGCCACTTGGGCAGGGAAATATAATAATAAAAGGCAGAAAGGGAGGAAACTTGATTTCAAGATTAGGTTCTAGATATATGATGTTAGGGACTAAAATCTGATATGACTGGCAGACGGACGGCTTAGGGAAAGACGGCTTCCTCAAGCTAGAACATTAATGAAGCCGTATTTGTCTTCAGTTTATGGGGGGACCTTGCACGACAGTCCAATCTCAGAGAAGAATACAGAGTCGAGCACAGTGAAGGCAGATCCGAACCATTCGAGACCTACCTGATGCAACGTCACAAGGAGACACGACAACCAACCACACTTCACTATCAGTCAGGAGCTGAAAAGTTAAGTTCCTGTTTCAAAGGGAACTCATCATATCAATGTCTTAGCACAAGCCAGTGGATGAGGGAAATACTTGAGCTGTGCGACGTATATCACATACAGCATACACGCAATTTCCATCGACAGTGCCATCATTCACCATCCATTCATTTTGATTTTAATAAACCAATTGGGTGTAAATAATGTACCCCATGCCTTGTTCATTCTATTAGATGTTACACATTGTCTGATGTTTGTCTTCCTTTATAAGGGGGGGGGGGCCTCGTGGGAAATAACATATAATCCCAGTGATAATTGGGGATAATAATGATAGATAACTGAGAAGGGGACTACGATAGCGAGAGACCAAATATCTCCTTACAAACTTTTCCAGACCTTGTCTAGTTAGGAGAATTTACACTCTTTGTCTCCCTTCAGCCGGTGGAGAAACCCAACAGGATTTCCTGAGCCAAATCTTCCTCTGGGTGATCCAGGCAAAACTTCACTTAATTTATATCTATTATTTCTACTACTATAAGTTTCTTTTCCTTCCCCCGCTACGCCACATTCCTGGACAACCTTTCTGCTCTACAAAGGGCATTATGTTGGCCTTTCAGATGCTCCCAAACCTGTCGTAACCCTTCTTTCTCTGTGGCAACTGCGTTCTTCAACAGGCATGCTTCTTCTGTTTCCTGATTTCTTCTATATATACTAGCCGCCATTAAAAACGCTTCGCATTAGTTTATGAACCACAACTCGTTGTGCTAAATTTAAAATACATGAAACCACTGATTTTACATTGCTGATCCATTTACTAACCCAAATTTGCTGTATTATTAAACATGAGACAATTCAGAACCCGCTCCTAAGCAGTTGTCAACCCTAGGTGTAAAAACAAAAGTCGCACTCACTGTCATTCAGTCACAGCCATCATTAATACCGTGTAATACCGTTGACCAAGCCTGGGGCGGTCATTGGTGGTACCTGTCGCCCGAAATCGCTGGTTCAGCCTCACTATAGTGGACTGGTCACAATTGAAATGTCTGGCAACTTCTCTGGTCGCCATTCCACTGCTGAGCATACCAACAGCATGCCATCGCTCTTGTGACGACAGTCGAGGCATGACAAAAACATTAACAGACTTTCTTTCGATGAAAACAGATAATGGCTTTTTACTCGCTGAAACTTGACTAATGCGTGTGCCAAATTTCAATATGATTCGACTTTTAATAAAGCCAGAATTTATCAAAAACCTTGTTTTGCACGTGAAGCATGCAAAATTTTAAGTAAACATCACATCGACAGTAAAGTGGGAATACATGAACTTCATCACTTGCACACTTTCGGGGTTTGAAAATCGCTCACTTGCATAAACATTTCAACAGTGAAAACATGTCACGATTTCGATGCGTTTTTAATGGCGGCTAGTATATTTTAATTTGTCATCTACTTTTTCGCGGTGGATTACTTTTCCTTGCCTCCCTGACTCCGAACACTTTGTCAGTTCGTAGTTGCTCAAACAGTTCTTTGGCAAACTTGAAGGGCTCCCTGAAGAATCTTTCCCTATCCCTTCGAGTCTTCCTTCTCTTCCTGCACAACCTTTCTGCTCTACAAAGGGCATTAGTTCACTTAGTTTCCCTGAAGCGATGCTGAAGAATGAAGGATGTACATTTCTGGTCGGCTTATTATTTGACAGAATGATAATTCCTTAGAAACTTCTTTATCTGTTAAAGTGATCACTATAAATGATTGTGTCCCTTTTTTGTCTAGTTTTAATTCTTACAATTTCTGTTTTTATTTATTATTTACAGTATTTATTTTTTAGATGTTCTGTGGATATATTATTGAAGCTTTGCTCTTCTGACAGATTTATATCTATGTCTTTTATGACACATATTTTAACTTCTTTGGCAAGGTCCGTTTTGTATTTGTATTTTGTGTGCTAGTTGTACTTCTTCTGGATTATCTGCTATGTCTGCGAATAAGGATTTTGATTTTTCTGTATCTTGTAAAGTACCATAACACCATTGTGTCAGGGCCGGATTAAGCCAAGAAGGGCCTCTTGTTTTTTTGGTGTTTGGGCAAAATAACACCTCCCTTCACCTGATAGGCAATAAATTTTTTTTCAAACCCCTTAGCAATGTGATGGTATATACTAGTATTACTAAAAGACTGGTATGTTTGTTAGCATTGCTACCTCTTTTATTAGTAATTATTTTTTTATTAATGTTTAGTAATAGTATTATTATTAAGGTAAATACAATAAATACTTTTTAAATAGTTCATACGCCATTATTATTTTGCCTGGAGTGCACTATTTCTTTTAAGCTATTTTTGTTTGTACTGTCTTGTTAGATCGTTATGAATACGATTGCAAGGTGCAAGCATTTTCTTTTTGTACATAAATCTATTCATTCTTTTTTTTTAACTTATGCACGCGCCCCCCAAGATCTCCGAGCCTCTATGCTTCAGCCTACTCAGCCTAACGGATAATCCGGCCTTGCATTGTGTGTGTGTGTGTGTGTGTGTTTTTTTTTATTTTTATTTTTTTATTTTTAGCAATCGATTGTGTCAACTGTTCCCTCTAAGATGAAGATTATTTTGTCTTCAGGTAGGGCTCATTTCTGCAGTCTTGCGTGATTAAAATGCGATACAGCGGATTTTCACTCTCGTTACATGGTCAAAATTAGCGCAGACAACAGATAGGCGAGAGTGCAATCTCATTAATGCCACAGGATAAAAAGCAAAGCATATTCTTAGAGTGATGGGAAAAGGTGGTACGGGGATAACTCGCATAAAACCCGACAGGATCGGATTGTACTGGGTAGCACAATACTCTGATCGGGTGTTGGTGTCGGTCGTCTACTGGGGCACTCTTATTAAGTACTGTGATGAGAGCTGGGGCCTGACCCCGACGATATAATCATGTAATACACAACTTTAAACTGAATAAACTATACTGTTGATTAAAATTAGATTTAAAAAAAAAAACTATAGCATGTTAACAGCATCCCGACAAGTCCAACAAGATCAAAGTGTCGTAAATTTATTTTGAGAGAAAAGAGTCGTAGAAATAGTGGTCCGGTTTAGAGTGGAAAATGATGATGGAAAGCTCAGTGATAGAAAATGTAGAGATTTAATAGTTACTTCACAGCGTGCTGGAGGAGAGTAAAGACAGACTTATTTACGACAAATCGTGTCTCTCAATCTTCTCTTTCACTCTCCTGGTCAAACAATTATTTGCCAGTTTTCCAGACTCGCATCTGCGCGCTCACCGATTTGGTGTTTTCAAACACATACACGACGTTGATACAAACTATATTAAACGAATAGGGGAAAAGTTGGGCTTTGGGTATATCCAACACACAGAACTAAATGAGTTTATGTGATTTTATTCACTTTAAACATCAATCACTAAAAATATCAGATATTACATAAATTATCATAAGTACACAAATGCAAATAACAAGTTTGGGAGGGGGTGAAGAAGATTGGTATCGACTAAGCCCTTCCCGCTCATTAGACAAAGACAACCCCAGTCCAGAGATAGATAATATCAGGAACACGGGTACGTTAACCTAACAGTAAAGTTAATTACTCTGAAAGAGGTGTTACCAAGTTAGGTATAAGTGATAAAAAAAAAACCTGTTCTTCCCAGCTGTTCTTCCCTTTACTAAGCAAATGGAAAGGAGGTGGTTTTAAACAGAGTTAACAAATTATCAACTATCCCACTTAAAGGAACAATGTAGGGTATACAGAAAAGATATATGTTACCAGGTAAGCAAGTTAACAAAATGGTCACACAAAAGAATTAATTTCCTGTCATTCATACACGCGCTAGCAAAGGCCTTCACTCATCTTGCTCTCACTTACCGATTGTGAAAAAATCTTGCACTCCATAGAATAACACAACAGCAGTTACACCTCAACTAAATGTATGAGTGTTTGTTCAAGTTCTAGCCCCAGATTATCGGGTAGGCGGTCAGCACATAAAAGGATCCCGTAATCGCTGGAAAATGAATCTGTAGTTGTGTCTCTTTTCTTAATAACAGTTTATATGGGAGGGCACGGTCTCTGATACCGGGGTGAGGATGGTGTGGTCTATTTGACTATGCCGCGGATAATAAAATTCTTACGCGTGCTGGTACACTTTATCCGTGAGGTATGGTTTAAGTCCAGTGAGAAAACTAGTCACATCACTGTTCAGGAAATTATGAATTATCTCTCTGTGTCAGTAAACTAACAAAGCTCGGGCCAGTGTTCTTCTTCCCGTTACGACTTAAGTTGTTTGATGGTGCGTTAAATTTGTCTTTGGGTGTGCTTTCTTTGCTATAAGTTAGATAGCGGAATTCCAAACATAGAATCGCCTCAAAGATTAAAAAATTTACACAGTCTCAACAAGTTCTGCGTCAGGGGAACTCTACACACTGTTTATGCTTTGCCTTGCTTAGATTGATTTCTTTATTGCTTTCTTAATGCTGGGATCGCACAGGTTACGATCACTCTGTATGAAAGAAAAAAAAAAAGACATGTAATATACCGAAAACAAATAACCTTCTGAAGCGCGATGAATTTCCCGTTAAGCCTATAATACACTCGAGTATTTAATTATGTATTTAATAAACACTGCGCGAATTCTAGTGGTTAAAAACCCACATCTATAAAACTAGGACTTAACTGAATTTATTAATTATAAATTCCTTCGCGACTTTAAAAATTAATTTAAGCATCTATTATCTTTTGAAATAATATAATAGATAGATCATTATATTTAAAACTGGAACTCTTGAGATGGTTTAATTAAATAGATTTTAATTAACACAAAATCCCTTGAAATAGAATGACTAGACCACTGATCACTTTACACAATATATATTTTACCGCTTTGCACAGAATTAGAAATCACTGCAAATATATATAAAATCCAGGGGAAAATCTATAACAAGATTTCAATAAAGCTAGTGCTTCTGTAAAGGTCTGGCCAGCGAGTGATAACGTGTCTAGTTCTTCATGGTCTATTTAGCTAAAATGGAATGTAAGTTGAGTGGGACATGATAAACTTGACAACTTATTTGATCTCACGAACTTTTGGGGATCTGACCGCCAAATCAAGAGAAGAAGCCGCCCCCTGGTCTTCGTATCCGCTCGCTGCTGCCCGTTTCGCTTTCCCCCGTTCGCTCGGTTCCTCGATTGACACCGAGACGCGAAATTAGCGGCAAGCAACTGCGTCTCGTATCAGGGAAAACTACTGTCTTTGATAGCGCCGATAGTCTCCCCTAAGATCCCTCGGTCTGTCTCTTTGATCTCGTCGCTGTATCCTACATGAGTCCCGGTGGAATGCGTTCTGGCAAACGAAAAGTTACAACAAATGTTCAGGGGTTCTAATGTTATGAAAAGCTAAAGGTCCCTTTAAATCATCCATCATATCAGAGAAAATTCACTAGTCAAACTAGACGTACGTCACAATCGTCCCCACTTTTAGACATGTAACCATTTTTCATGTTTTTCATTTTTGACAATGGAGGTGACCTGATTGGTGATTTTAGGATGAGTGGTATCTTCAGTTTGCTCTTCTTCCTCTGTAGACCAGTTTCTACTCAGAAAATCAGCCCCGACATTCTGTCTTCCCGGAATATATTCCACTTTGAAAGAATAAACGCTTAAAAGAAGCGCCCAACGCATGATCCTTGCGTTAAATTCTTTATTGGCCCCAAGAAATGCTAAAGGAGCGTGGTCTGTTTGCACCGTGAAAGATGTACCATAAAGAAACTCATGATGGCGTCTGATACCGTCAATCAGAGCAAGACATTCCCTTTCAACTACGCTGTAGTTCCGTTCCGCTTTATTTAATTTCCGACTGCCATAGGCAACTGGAAATAGCATGTTCAGGTCACTGTCATCGGCTTGAAGCAGTGTTGACCCGATGCCCTGACCTGACGCGTCAACTCTCAGTACAAAAGGTTTCTTGAGGTCAGGCAACCTCAAGATGGGGTATGCAGACAACTGTCCTTTCAAAGTGCTATACGCGTGTTCGCACTTTTGATCCCATATGACCTTATCAGGACAACCTTTCTTTGTGAGGTCAGTCAGAGGTGCCGTCAGTCCGTTGAAGTTCTGGATGTACTTCTGATAGTATGCACATAGCGATATGAAGGAACGTACGTCTTTCTTCGTTCGGGGTCTTTTTGCTGCCACTATTTTCTCCACGTTCTTCTTAATAGGCCAACTGCATCCGTGAGAAATAGTGTGCCCCAGGAAGTCTAACTGTTCAAACCCGATGAGACATTTGCTAGGTCTGGCTGTGAGACCCGTTTCCTGTAGTCTCCTGAGGAGCATAGCAACCGTAGCAATATGTTCTTCATAGGTTTCCGATGCAATTAAGATGTCATCCATGAAATTATGGATATGGGGACTTTGCAAAGGTTGTAGAAGCTTCCTCATCATCCTGGTGAACACTCCTGGTGCGTTATGCAAACCGAACGGCATCACGTTAAATGTGTAATGTCCTTCACTAGTGCTGAAAGCTAACAAAGGTTTAATTTCCTCCTTGACTGGTATTTGATAATAACCTTTACTGAGGTCAATCTTGGAGAAGATCTTAGCTTGCTGAGCTTGGTGAACAACTCAGAAACAGTTTGGAGAGGTTCGGGCTGGAATTCCGTTACAGCGTTTAGCAACCTGTAATCAATGCACAGCCGAACTTCCTTATTGGGCTTCTGCAACAGCACTACGCTCGAGCTGTAAGGAGATGTAGACTCACTGATAATTCCTGCCTGACGCAGCTTGTCTATTTCTCCGCGAAGTGCATCAGCTTTAGCGTACGGGATGGGGTAAACTCTGGTTTGAACAGGGGTCTCGTTTGTTAATTTCATATCAAATTCAATGAGATTTGTTCGACCAGGTACATCCGTTAAGACTGCACGGTACTGTTTTAGTAGAGCCCTGGTTTCTGTTTGTTGTTCTGGTGAGAGATTGTCGCCGAACTTGACATCTTTAAAGGATTCTGTGGGTTGCAATGGATACTCCATGCAACCATCATCATCTTCCTCGTCTTCCGTTGCTATGGCGACAGCCAGGAGATGCTCGGAGGATGGCACCGGTCTTTCCAAATATTTCTTTAGCAGATTTATGTGGAAGACCTTCTCCTTTCCTTTGATGGAGATCTTGTAGTTGGTACGTGAGATCTTTTTAAGGACGGTAAACGGTCCTTGCCATCCGATGCGAAGTTTATTGCTTCCGGTTGGAAGTAGCAATAGGACTTTCTCCCCTGGTTGTAGTTCTCTCTCTTTTGCAGCTTTGTTGTATCTTTTAGTAATTTTAGCGCGGGCTTTCTTAAGGTTGGTAGTAGCTAGATCCCATCCTAGCTTTAGCCTTTCCTTAAGCTCAGATACATACTTGCTTGCAGAGACGACTGTCTCGTCAGCCTTCTGGTCTGTCAGGGACCGAAGTAAGGCTTCTAGTGGCCCCTTAATAGGTCTGCCAAATAAAAGTGTAGCTGGCGCAAAACCCGTAGACGCTTGGGGTACCTCTCGGTAGGCGAATAAGGCAGCCGATATATATTGGTCCCAGTCTTCCGGTTTCTCCTGACCCAGCTTACGTAACATCATGGTGAGGGAACCGTTAAAACGTTCCACGAGCCCATTTCCGGCCGGATGGTAGGGACTTGTGTGGATATGTTTGGCCCTCAAGATCTTAAAGATCTCCTCCATTAACAGGCTACGGAATTGGGATCCATTGTCCGTCAAAACTTGTTGAGGGAATCCCAACCGTGTAAAAATTTGCACAAGGGCTTCTGCGACATGCTTGGAATTAGTGCATGGTAGCGGTACGGCTTCGGCCCACATAGTGCAAGTGTCAACTAAGGTCAGGATGAACCTGTTCCTTCTTTTGGTCTTTTCCAGAGGACCAATAATGTCGACAGCAACCCGTTCAAATGGAGTCCCTACTATTGGCATTTGCCCCATAGTTACTGGGGGTGTCAAGTGCTTGGGTGCTACCCGTTGGCACTGGGCACAGGATTTCACGTACCTGACAATGTCAGAGTTCATTCCTGGCCACCAATAGTGGTTTTTTATTCGCTGAATAGTGGCGTTTTGTCCCATGTGTCCGCTAAAGGGAAGAGAGTGCCCCATTTCTAAGATCTGGTTTCTGTACTGCGTCGGTACTAGGAGCTGGTTATTCCCCGTGTCCGGGTTGCCCGTTCTACGATACAATACACCATCCTTAGAAAAGATGTCTCCGTTGTGTCTGGGGTCCTTAGCCATGGGCAGTTTTTTAAAGCAGGGCGCCAGAGTAGGGTCCTATTGTTGCGCCTCCTTCAGTTCATTCGGCAACAAGTTTGGCGCAGGCTCCCTCTCCTTCTTGGCTTGCCCTCTTATGGTTACCGCTGCCACAATCGGCTCCTTAGGTCTCCCAATGAACACATATCTACATCCCAGGATAACTGGGTAGATCGGATCATCCATTATGGCCGCTTTAATAACTCCTCTGACAAAGTCAGAGTGTATTTCTACCAGTGCAATAGGAAGCGTCCTGTGTGCGTCACTCCTGAAAACTCCACTAAGCTTGACGGTTTCCTCTGTCTCCTGGCCGGGTTTGACTAGGTGCCTAGCGACAATACAATCAAAACTTAATCCAGTGTCAAAAAGACAAGTAGTGGAGGTACCGTTCAAAATTACAGTTCCTCGAGTTGAGGGTCGGTCCCCCTCAGGTTGAGAATCACTGACATTGACTCTACCTTTCGAGGCTGTATGCAAACATCCAATGCGGTTTGCACCGGTTTGTTTGCCCTGATCAGACGTTCCTGGTGTAGGGGTCTTCCCTTTTCCTTGACCTTGGTGGCCGCGCTGCCACGTAGGCTTGTTGGGTTGATCAGAATTGTTGTTGGGGGGGTATCGGGTTTTGTAGAATTTCGATTTTTCCTGGGGAGGTTTCTGGGTATTTGTTGCAGGTGGAACTTATGGAAGGGGAAGTAATCTTTAGAATGGTTTTTTAGACAAATTAAATTTCGAGTTGCAACGCTTGATTAAGCGGATACTTGTTTGACTTTAGGATAGAATTATCTTTTCCTATTTTTCGGGTGACAGAGTACAGATAAGCGTGTGAACGCTGTTTAATGTATTTATTCTGTACTGTTTTGAGTCATGTGAATAGCTCGCTAGTCTGCATGTGTTATCGAGAACGGTGTTCAAGACAACCGAATCTCGTGACGGGTTTTTTGGCGGGACTAGTGTGTGATTTGGGGAGTTGTTTTTTGGGCGTGGACCGTGTAGGTCGAGTCCCAGTGTTTTTGGATAATGTATGCCTACGTAGGATTTGAGAAAATGTCGACTTATATATTTCGCTGTGTGTACAGCCTATGTGATACACTGCAGTGAAGATTTGTTTAGGCCATATGAACCTTGTTATAGCTGCCGTGTGATGCAGGCTTTGCTATGTATTGAAGTACTTTTGTAGGCCATATTGTGAAGATTAATGAAGCTGCCGGGTGATGCAGGCTTCGCTATGTATTGAAGTACTTTTGTAGGCCATAATGTGAAGATTAATGAAGCTGCCGGGTAATGCAGGCTTCGCTGTGTATTAAGGTACTTTTGTAGGCCATATTTTGAAGATTATTATAGCTGCCGTGTGATGCAGGCTTTGCTATGTATTGAAGTACTTTTGTAGGCCATATTTTGAAGATTATTGAAGCTGCCGTGTGATGCAGGCTTTGCTATGTATTGAAGTACTTTTGTAGGCCATATTGTGAAGATTAATGAAGCTGCCGGGTGATGCAGGCTTCGCTATGTATTGAAGTACTTTTGTAGGCCATATTGTGAAGATTAATGAAGCTGCCGGATGATGCAGGCTTTAGTGCGTGTTGAAGTACTGTTTAGGCCAGGATGTGGACAGGCCGTATTATATATATTTAATGCCCGGGAAATTATGTTATATTGACTCGTGTTTGTGCTAGCGAATGCGAGTACATTTATGGCCAGTAATAACAGTGATAACATTTCAGACTGAAACCACTTTTGTTACATTTATGGTGGTTTACAGTCAACAGGATCTGACATCTACGACTATTCGCGTCGATAGCCTAAGTGGCGTAGTTTTCGTATCATTGGATATCATTTAAGATGTGCCTGAGTGGCGTATACGATTAAGAAATTGTTACCTCTACAGTGATATGTACTTGAAGCAAGAGGATAAAGTGAATCAAATTTTGTCCACCAGACCATAACATATCTAGAGGATCAGTCACTACAAGTTGAAAATAATACATATGACTTGCACGTGACAAGAGTGTAGAACACTTGACTTTGTTATAATTGACCTTATGTAGGCGTGGCTTGAATCTCCTGTACTTCAGAACTGTGACCTAGTTATTATCTGCCTGGGTGGCGCATTTGAGAAACGACGCACGCTTTATTCGTGGTAGAAGGCAATTTTACACCAGTAGCAATTGACGTCCTATTTCATGCCTATAGACGACAACAACGTCTGCAGTGGTCAAGGAAGTTCAATTAGACTTGGACAGTATTTGTACCAGCATTTGTACGGGTTGTGACAGATTTCTGCAATATTCGGGTTACCTGTGCCAGTTGTCACCATCACAAGTTCAAGATGTTATGATACACGGAGTTGCCGTGTGCATTTCAGACTACAGAAGAGTCAAGAGTTGCAGTGTGTGCTGTATTATGGTTCCTGTCAACTTGTGCATTGTTAAGCACATATCATATTGACGAAATTACCTGAAGAGAAACGAATCAAGTTGCAGTGCTTTCCCGCAGTGGAGGTTTTAGCAGTCTATGTGATATCCAGTGTCGTGGCGGAAAAGAAGCGGGATCATTGACAGATAAGTGATTGTGTCTTGTGTAAATTGTGTCACTTCATATATGTCGCTAGGCCTCCCTAATTGCTCATTTTGTTATTATTGTTGTTTATGTCTAATTTGACATATGATTAAGATTTGATGCATAGGTGTTAATGGCTGTTGACATATGTCGATTTTCCTGATAATGATGTGACTTGATAAAGGTGCTATAAAAAGGAATTGGTGATACAGAATTGAGGAATAAGCTCATTTCTTGACAAATAGTTAACTTTGTGAGCTGGAAGGGTAATTGTCAAACCTTTTGCGACAGTAATTTGTCATAACTATAAGTTATTACTATATATAGTTGATTAAGTAAGTGAATCACCATGGATCGTGATATGTGCCCTACAGATATAAGGCCTATGTTGGAGTCTGCATTGGTGGTAGGTAGAGATGGTAAGGGATTGAGAGGTGCACGACTTGGAGAATGGATAATGGATGATTTTTTGATTAATGTGTCAACATCCCTGGAGTTATTTGCTGAACACAACTTTAAGTTTGTTTGCAATTTGGTAATGGCCAAGGATTTGGTGAATTTGCTACGGCACCTTCGTGTGTTTTTGCAACAGTATATTGAACGTGAACACGGACATATAATGCAAAGCATGTTCAAAATAATCCACAACCATACATCTGATGAGCAGGAAAGGGAATTGAGAATTGAGAAACAAGCAAAAGTAAGCAAACAAAGTGCTCTACACCAAAGAGAGAATTTCCTAGAAGGTGTTGCTAAAGAGAACGAACTACAGGCAACTGTGTATAGGCTTAAAAGTGAGATACTTGAATCAAACTCAGAACTTTCTAGTGCACAAGCTACATTAAATTCAGCTTTAAGCAAAGTCCAAGACTTGGAAACTCAGATAGGTAATCTCACGCGGGAACTTCAAGAACAGAAAGAGATGTATGAGAAATTGAAGGTTGAGAGAAATGTCTGTGAGAAGACTTACATAGAAATGCTTCATGAGGTGATGAATGATAATGCGATGCTCAGTGATCAAATTGGGGAGATGAATATTGTACCCCCTAAGAAGAGTAATGAGATTATGAAAAACAATGATGATGTCCAGACTGAAACACTTCAGATAGAGTTGACTCAGTTGAGGGCAAATAAAGAACAGTACGAGAAAGAGACTTTAGTGGAGTTGACGGCTGAGAAAGAGAAGGTCGCTAAAATTGAAAATTTGCTAGCAGAAGAAAGCGACAAAGTTTTGGCTGTTAAGGAGTTAAATAAAAGGTTAAGTGAAACGATTTCACTTAAAGATAATGAAATTGCGGAAGCAAGGGAAAGAATATTTGGCTTACTAGATATGGTTTTGAAAAACAAAAGGTGCTCTTCTGTCAATGTTCACAATGATAGACAGAAAGTTGCGAAAAGTCAACCCCATACACTTTTTGCTCAGAGAGATTTCATTCATGGTAAAGATAGATCTTATCGTGGTAAATACAACTTTAAAAGTTCTAATATTACTGGTAGTTCCAGTAATAATTCTTGGCGTCAGACCAACAAAGATTCTTGTGTAACAGCCAGTTCTGTTGGTCAGGAAAAGATAGGTGATAAATTTCAGGTCAAGACTCATAAAAGCAAATATTTCTCGACTATTGGAAATACTCAGAAATTAATAGCGGGTGTTGAGACTATTACTACTTGTTCCAAAGATGAAACCCATATGCGGAACAATAGAGATACTATTGTTTCTGGCAGTTGTCAAACTCAGCATAGTCATTTTGAAACTATTGGTAAAGATATTCCCATAGGGGAAAAGAAAAACAGTTCTAGTAAGAGAGATAACCCCAAGATTAAACAGTACCAAGGGAGATCAGTAAATAATAATTTTCCCTCTCGTAGATACTGTAGACAATTTAACAAATCTCAAAGTTTTGATTGTAAGAATGTTTGAAAGTATGATAGAGATAATAGCTTTTCAAATGTGGCTTTACATCACCAGAATAATGTTCCTAAACAAAAGACTAAAGTCATTATTTGTAAACAAGGCAACGGTAATAATAAGTATTTTGATCATAGATCAAATAATAAGCGCAATTGTGCTAATTTTGTTCAACATGAGCCCAGAGTCATTTATAATCAAAGTAAACAGAGTAAAAATAACAGTGGATGCTTGAATACTATTGCTTGCTCTACTTGTTGTTGTGAATGTGAGACTTTGTTTCAGCGTAAGGCAGCGGCGACATTCAAGGTCGGTCATGTTGTCCCCAAGAATTCTATGATATCTACATGTGATAGAGAGAGCTAGTGACATCGTGAAGAGACCGGGTTTTTACACAAGCCGGTACTGGGTAATTGTAAACGTGATTTCTACGTTTTTTTTTTTCATTAAATTTCACTATTGAGTAAAATGGAAATTTTCATTTGTATTTGTTGACAGAAGCTACGTTACGATAAGGGTCAAGGCTTCTGTGACATATTGACGGTCAGAAATGTGAGTCAACTTTCCGCTCGAGTAGTCAACCGAAACCTGTCAGCGTCTAAATAGCAACTGACGGTTACTTTCTGAAGGTCAAGCATGTTTACAAGAGAGTGGGAGACTTCGCGTCTGATTTATTTTTTTTTATGTGAAGATAGTAAATATTTTTGTATTCTATATTAGTACATGACATGTTGTTGTTTTGAAATAACATATAATTTTATTGTAATGATTATTTCTATGCATCATTTGTTTGCCATAATTTTTTAAAATTGTTGTTATTTTTATGTCGGTAGTTTGATGTCATGGTTAATTAATATATAGAACATACAGAGAAGATGTGAATTATCTGTTATGTGGTGAAACGTAATTTTGAAAATAGCGTGCATGTATCATAAATGATCTTGTATTTGGATTTGTTAACTTTTTGTGAAACTTCGATTTTCCAGAACTTGATTTTCTTGCCAGTCAGACATGTAGATTATTTTCTTAGCAGATTATTTTAAAAAAAAATTTTTTTTTTTTTTGTAGATATTTTTATAGAACCTTTTTTATATTTCATATTAGCATCAAAGGGTAGATTTATTTATAATGTATATCTTATCGATTTGAGTAAGAGATAGAGTTATAGCTAAATAGCATTTTACGGAGCTGAACGTAATTGTCAGCAGAAAGAACTTAAAGGATAAATTAAATTTACATGTGTTGATTTAAAGGTTTCTTCGAGATAGGATTTTTGTTTTATATTTCACTCATTTTGTTAAAATATTGATTTCATTATTAGGTTTTAGTGGTCTTGAATTACTTAAAAATTAAATACTGTTTTTATGTAACTTATCGAGAAAAAAAATATGTTTGTACGGTACTGTTGAAAAAAAATGATTTTTTTTTTTTTTGGCATTGTAATTTTTTGTTGGGTGTGCCCAGCATTTGACTTCGTGATATCATTGATATGTAGTTTGATTAGTTCTTGTAAAAAGTTGTTTTTTATTATGATGTATTTTTTATTTTTAGCGCTTGATTGTGCGTTGGTCGTATTATTTAGTTATAGTAATGCTATTACTTGTTTGTTCGATGCCAGGGATATGCCTACGACCCAGATTATATTTATCTTTGAAGGACGTTGGTAGAATTTACCTCTACACCTCACGGTAGAAGGGGAACGACTAAGTAAGTAAGTAAGTAGTTTTGTATAACTCTTATAACTTAGTTAAATTACTTATTAGGTTTTGTTTAGTTGTAAATTATTTTTTGGTGGTATTAGTATAGATATACTTTGATATTTTGTGTTGTGCCTTTCGATCATGTTTATATATTTATTTTTGAATAGGTTATCTGATCAAAACAGTTATTAGTATATACTGTTATTGACTTTCTTTGCGTTCGTGCCTTTGCTTTCTATCTGTCTTTGGTAACTATTCTTCATTTCATTTCCTTCTTTTCTGTTGTCTTTTCGGTATGGATTTCATATCTTGTTTATACTTTCGTACCTCATCTTCGTTTTACTTGATTCTATTTGTATACTTTGTCTTCTTTCAACACTTATACCTCTATTCTTTGTATTGTTGGAGTGGTTATATGACTTGATATGACATATCTACTTTTGACAGTTGTATTTATTTTACATGTAATTGTCCAACTTAATTATGAGTATATGGTATTGTTGAGATCTTACTTTCCTTTTTTTTTACAGATCATTCTTCTTTTGATTGATCTTGTGTTTTCTCTTTCGATTGGTTGTTTTCGGTTTGGTTTGTACTAAATATACGTAACTTAATTTTGGAACTGATCATATTTGTATATTTAGCTAATTACTTTTTATACTTAGCTGGTTATGCTGTATGCTTTAATTGCTACTTTACACTTTAATGCTGATATTTGTTGTAGATATAATTTTGATTTAAAATAAGACATTTTTGTAGGCATACGTTACAGTTTAATTGTCTTCTAAATTTTTCGTTTTTGGGAGTTAATTTTTTCAAAAAAAATGATAGAATCATTTTTTTCCCCGGAGCGGGTGGTAACTGTTGCAGGTGGAACTTATGGAAGGGGAAGTAATCTTTAGAATGGTTTTTTAGACAAATTAAATTTCGAGTTGCAACGCTTGATTAAGCGGATACTTGTTTGACTTTAGGATAGAATTATCTTTTCCTATTTTTCGGGTGACAGAGTACAGATAAGCGTGTGAACGCTGTTTAATGTATTTATTCTGTACTGTTTTGAGTCATGTGAATAGCTCGCTAGTCTGCATGTGTTATCGAGAACGGTGTTCAAGACAACCGAATCTCGTGACGGGTTTTTTGGCGGGACTAGTGTGTGATTTGGGGAGTTGTTTTTTGGGCGTGGACCGTGTAGGTCGAGTCCCAGTGTTTTTGGATAATGTATGCCTACGTAGGATTTGAGAAAATGTCGACTTATATATTTCGCTGTGTGTACAGCCTATGTGATACACTGCAGTGAAGATTTGTTTAGGCCATATGAACCTTATTATAGCTGCCGTGTGATGCAGGCTTTGCTATGTATTGAAGTACTTTTGTAGGCCATATTGTGAAGATTAATGAAGCTGCCGGGTGATGCAGGCTTCGCTATGTATTGAAGTACTTTTGTAGGCCATATTGTGAAGATTAATGAAGCTGCCGGGTGATGCAGGCTTCGCTGTGTATTAAGGTACTTTTGTAGGCCATATTTTGAAGATTATTATAGCTGCCGTGTGATGCAGGCTTTGCTATGTATTGAAGTACTTTTGTAGGCCATATTTTGAAGATTATTGAAGCTGCCGTGTGATGCAGGCTTTGCTATGTATTGAAGTACTTTTGTAGGCCATATTGTGAAGATTAATGAAGCTGCCGGGTGATGCAGGCTTCGCTATGTATTGAAGTACTTTTGTAGGCCATATTGTGAAGATTAATGAAGCTGCCGGATGATGCAGGCTTTAGTGCGTGTTGAAGTACTGTTTAGGCCAGGATGTGGACAGGCCGTATTATATATATTTAATGCAATGTGGAAATTATATGATTCGTGTTTTGCTGTCGAATGTGTGTCATTTATGTCATCGTGTCTGTGTTGCAACGTAATAAACAGTAGCGAACTGTTCCAGTCGTTTGCAACCCTTTTTGACTCCTGCATGTACTCTTACGTACGCACTGTGGTGTGCGAACATATCAACACACACCCAGGTCAACATTCCGGACACAGTGACAGGTCAGCAGCACACATATATTGAATTAGCATGTGTGGCGATGATATAGACCAAACCACTACACTCGCAACAGTGGGTGTAAACAGAGACTATAACATTTAGACTTAGCGCCGTTATCAGCGGTGGTTTCAAAGACATAATAACATTAACGTTTAATTACATTTATTGGAAACAAGAGAGTAAAGGGGGGTGTATCAGTATTGTTATCTCGTTGGTTATAATGTTGAGAGGAAGTGGAAGAATAGGATGCCTGTTCTAGATTCTGTTTTCGAGATGGCTCATCGGTGGGTTTACGTTTAGTGCTGGGAAGTTCGGCCATTGCATTGCTATAGCGTTCGGCTTTATTGAGTATGTCTTCAAGCCTGACTGCCCCCTGTTCAGCCAAAAATCTACGTGTTTCATTCGACAAAGTGGATTTTATCTGCTCCACAAGAACAAGTTAGAGGAGTCCCTCATATGAAAGAGGTAGGTCAGATAAGTCAATGCACTTTGTCAGATAACCCGTGAGACGTGAAGAGAACTGTGGAAATGTTTCCGTGCTCTCTTTTCGGCTGTTTCTGAACAACTGCAGAAACTTTCGGGCAGTCATCTCAAACTGCTGTAGTAAGGCCTTTTTCAACATGTCGTAATCATGTTGATTCGGTCCCAGCTTTGTGTACACGTCATAAGCATTGCCTTTCAGTGACGTTGAAAGTTTGAGCGCCCAGCGGGTACTCTCTAACCCATAAAGATTCGCGAGTCTCTCGAATTTTTCTAGGTAGCTGTCAATTTTTTCGTTAGGGCTAGGAAAAGATTCTAAAGAAAACGACATAGCAGTTAATTGGGCAGATTGAGTACTGGAGAGGTCCATTGATTGAGACTGGGGCGAAGACGGCTCTCCGTTAGTCGAAGTAGAGGCGCCCCGACTCTCTAGAGCCTTAAGCGCCAGTTGATGCTGTCTTTCCTTGTCTCTCTCTCTCTCTCTCTCTGCGAGTTTCCATCTCTGCTTCAATTTTCTTCTGTTCCAAAAGACGTTCTTCCGCTTCTTTCTTATCTGCCCTCTCCTGGGCTTCTCTCCTCTCTGTTCTTTCTTTCTCTTCCTTCCTCTCAGCTTCGGCTCTCTGTTGCTTCGCCTTCCTCTCAGCTTCGGCTCTCTGTTGCTCCGCGTCATATATTTCCAATTCCTGGTTAATAAACGCGTTTGCAGCTTCTGCATCTAATCCTGCCTCTTTCGCTTCCAGCCTCAAGATGGACCTCATCTTTATCCTCTCTGCCATTGTTAAAGAATAAGATGAAGTATGCTTAGAGAACTAGTAAGAAGAAACGCGAAAGGGAGGAACTCTGAACCGCTACGAGAAAAAAAAAAAACACAAGTACAAATTTACCTGTGTTACCTCCTACCTGTACTGTGCAAACTTATCGCTGCTATTATCTGGCAATTAAGGCTCTAAACGCAAGCGACTATGCCACTAAATGGTAAGTTACACTGGAAAAGAATCTACTTTTACTAACAGTAGAGAAAAATTTATATTAAAACAATTTAAAAGGAAAAAAAAATTTCCCCTAAATTTTAAATCTCTGACAACAAACTCCGTCCCTAAAGTCAATTATTGAGATGAGACGTTGTTAACTTAATTTTTAAAAATCAGAACAATCCGTCTTTAGCTAAGCTCAACTCTTTTTGACTTCAAAAACCTTAGTGACTGTAAAACAATCACGCAATCCCAGCAACTTTTATAAAGAAAGAAATATAATTATCTCCGCCAGAGGATAATTAAAATAGCAAATATATTTGTTTATCTGTACTTTCTACTGCTGTGGAGAGAAAACAACCTGTAAATATGCTGTGTGGACAACCCAAATACTTAAAGAACGTTTGTCTAGGTGTGTAATTATTTATTTATTTCCCTAATTCACAAAGACAAATCATTCACACTCTACCTAGTTAGACCCAAACTAAATCAGACTCAAAATATCTTTAACCCGGCTATGCGATTGCCTCAAATGTAGCTCAAGATCCCAGAACCAGCCCACAAATATGTGTGCATCAAATGTATCTCAAAATTATCCCGGACGAGCCAGCCAAATATTGTCGTAAATTTATTTTGAGAGAAAAGAGTCGTAGAAATAGTGGTCCGGTTTAGAGTGGAAAATGATGATGGAAAGCTCAGTGATAGAAAATGTAGAGATTTAATAGTTACTTCACAGCGTGCTGGAGGAGAGTAAAGACAGACTTATTTACGACAAATCGTGTCTCTCAATCTTCTCTTTCACTCTCCTGGTCAAACAATTATTTGCCAGTTTTCCAGACTCGCATCTGCGCGCTCACCGATTTGGTGTTTTCAAACACACACACGACGTTGATACAAACTATATTAAACGAATAGGGGAAAAGTTGGGCTTTGGGTATATCCAACACACAGAACTAAATGAGTTTATGTGATTTTATTCACTTTAAACATCAATCACTAAAAATATCAGATATTACATAAATTATCATAAGTACACAAATGCAAATAACAAGTTTGGGAGGGGGTGAAGAAGATTGGTATCGACTAAGCCCTTCCCGCTCATTAGACAAAGACAACCCCAGTCCAGAGATAGATAATATCAGGAACACGGGTACGTTAACCTAACAGTAAAGTTAATTACTCTGAAAGAGGTGTTACCAAGTTAGGTATAAGTGATAGAAAAAAAAAACCTGTTCTTCCCAGCTGTTCTTCCCTTTACTAAGCAAATGGAAAGGAGGTGGTTTTAAACAGAGTTAACAAATTATCAACTATCCCACTTAAAGGAACAATGTAGGGTATACAGAAAAGATATATGTTACCAGGTAAGCAAGTTAACAAAATGGTCACACAAAAGAATTAATTTCCTGTCATTCATACACGCGCTAGCAAAGGCCTTCACTCATCTTGCTCTCACTTACCGATTGTGAAAAAATCTTGCACTCCATAGAATAACACAACAGCAGTTACACCTCAACTAAATGTATGAGTGTTTGTTCAAGTTCTAGCCCCAGATTATCGGGTAGGCGGTCAGCACATAAAAGGATCCCGTAATCGCTGGAAAATGAATCTGTAGTTGTGTCTCTTTTCTTAATAACAGTTTATATGGGAGGGCACGGTCTCTGATACCGGGGTGAGGATGGTGTGGTCTATTTGACTATGCCGCGGATAATAAAATTCTTACGCGTGCTGGTACACTTTATCCGTGAGGTATGGTTTAAGTCCAGTGAGAAAACTAGTCACATCACTGTTCAGGAAATTATGAATTATCTCTCTGTGTCAGTAAACTAACAAAGCTCGGGCCAGTGTTCTTCTTCCCGTTACGACTTAAGTTGTTTGATGGTGCGTTAAATTTGTCTTTGGGTGTGCTTTCTTTGCTATAAGTTAGATAGCGGAATTCCAAACATAGAATCGCCTCAAAGATTAAAAAATTTACACAGTCTCAACAAGTTCTGCGTCAGGGAAACTCTACACACTGTTTATGCTTTGCCTTGCTTAGATTGATTTCTTTATTGCTTTCTTAATGCTGGGATCGCACAGGTTACGATCACTCTGTATGAAAGAAAAAAAAAAGACATGTAATATACCGAAAACAAATAACCTTCTGAAGCGCGATGAATTTCCCGTTAAGCCTATAATACACTCGAGTATTTAATTATGTATTTAATAAACACTGCGCGAATTCTAGTGGTTAAAAACCCACATCTATAAAACTAGGACTTAACTGAATTTATTAATTATAAATTCCTTCGCGACTTTAAAAATTAATTTAAGCATCTATTATCTTTTGAAATAATATAATAGATAGATCATTATATTTAAAACTGGAACTCTTGAGATGGTTTAATTAAATAGATTTTAATTAACACAAAATCCCTTGAAATAGAATGACTAGACCACTGATCACTTTACACAATATATATTTTACCGCTTTGCACAGAATTAGAAATCACTGCAAATATATATAAAATCCTGACAACTTATTTGATCTCACGAACTTTTGGGGATCAGGGAAAAACTACGTTCGCCTTTGATAGCGCCGATAGTCTCCCCTAAGATCCCTCGGTCTGTCTCTTTGATCTCGTCGCTGTATCCTACATGAGTCCCGGTGGAATGCGTTCTGGCAAACGAAAAGTTACAACAAATGTTCAGGGGTTCTAATGTTATGAAAAGCTAAAAGTCCCTTTAAATCATCCATCATATCAGGGAAAATTCACTAGTCAAACTAGACGTACGTCACACAAAGACACAGAAGTATAGTTAACAGTAGTTGGGCTGCCGTGAACGTTAACAGTTTGTAATTATAGATTGCTTGATTTGTGCGTGTGGGAAAAGTGTGAAAGCATTTCGCGGGGTAGGGGCAAGGGTTAGACCCTGTCTCGTGTTGGGAGGCGGCATATGAAAAGAAACATGTATGTAAACGCTAGATTAATTAAACCAGGGATTTGAAGCAGCGAAATGTTTAAATTGCGCTGCTCCAGCCCCGCTCCTGCTCTGCTTCGAGTTGTGACTAATTATTTTTTTTTTTTGTAAGTTAAAAAAATGCACAGGAAAAAACTCAGGAAAAGAGACATTATTTATTCAAGAAGTCTGAAATAATTTAAATGCCATTTAAAATAGAAGAATTCAGTCAGTCTAATGATTCACTTTACTTTTTAAAAACTTATATTTCTGCAACCACATTTTATTTCATAGCATATGGCAGATCATTTAAAATTAACCTTTAAGTCGAAAACAGTCGCTCTACACTAGTTTTAGTTGTCGACATGCTCGAAGTGACTGTACGGAACCTGAATATGACGTGAGCAGCTTTCACTCGAATAATGCTTCATTACATTTAAGAACCGCTGAACCCAGATAATGTCTTTCCTGTTAATTAAATTCTTTTTTCGAAGACACCATTTTCTGAAATATTCCTCATCATCATCACCATCATCATCATTATCATTCCCTATTCACTCCCTACGGATCCCTAACTTTTCATAGCACTAGCTTCACTTGTATGAAGCTACGAATATGGTTTGAGCACGCCACCCACTTCCTTCTAAACCTTGCACGTCTTCGATTATACCCTTGCTTTTACAATCAACCCAAATTTGAATTTTTGTATATCGGCTATCAATAATCGCCCTAATATAATCGACGGGCCCTGTGTCTTGGTTGAACGATGCGCGCCTCGCCAAACGAGAGACTTTTTTTTTTTTTTGGTAACTTTCATATACTAAGCCTATAATCTTGAAACTTGATGGAAATAAACTGATTACTTTTTAAAATACATTTGACACTTGAAAATAAATAAAACAAACATTTATAATGAGTAAGTTTGTTACATAATTCCAATTCTGTGAACGTTTGAATAATACAAATGCGTATTTGTTCCGAGTATAGACCAAACTGTTCTGTCAACAGACAAGTGAGCAATTTATTTTCTAATAAACAAATTAAAGAAAACAATTTCAATACTTGACCTATTTTGTCCTTCCATGAAGCGTAGTGGGGAGATTAAGTGTGCTTTTTTGGGCCACATGTGTCGCGTTAGCTGCAGTTAGCCAGTGTTGTTATATGATGTCTATGATGTTGTCTATCAGTCTGTCTCTTGGTCTTCCCAATGCTCTGAAACCAGATCTTCTGCTGTCATCGCTGCGCAGTAGTAGTTTATCAGGCACTATTCTCATAAGATGGCAAAACTACTTAAATGTCTATATTTCTATATACTTGCTGCAGGATGTAGTTCCTACAATTTCTTTGTCATCATTTCTCATTCTGTCTCTTCTGATAACATTAATAGCTTTTCTTTAAACATCTCATCTCACAGCATGTGATTTGTCTCTCATGTGTGGTTGAAGTAACAAGAAGAGACATGGTACGCAACCAGACGATACGTCAAGGCCTTAAATCCCACCCCCTGCAGACCCCAGTAGAACAGTCCCAATTAAGATGGTTTGGCCATGTCTGCAGAATGGGAGAAGATCGGATACCACGACAAGCATGGGAAACAAAGAGCCAGGGATCCAGACCCCGAGGACGACCCAGAGTCCGCTGGGAGGACAACATTAGACAATCTTTGAAGGATCGAGGACTAGAATGGAACCAGGCCAGGAGGAAGACAGCCGATAGGATAGTCTGGCGCTCTCTCTTCCAAACCTCTACACCTCACGGTAGAAGGGGAACGACTAAGTAAGTAAGTGTTTACGTCAAGGACCATATTTGACACTAATAGCAAAGAGCTGTTAACTATATACTATGTATCAGCTGTCGCTTAGTTTCCAATTCTGTTGTTCTTTAATGTTTGAGTAATTGTGACAGTCACTGCATTGGCTTTTTAACCTCTTGGTTTAATCCCCTTGTCAATGTCTCTCGTATTTAGTCAAAATGCTTCCTAGGTATTTGAACTCTGGAACCTGCTTATGCTGATGTTGTTTTTATGTATGTTAAGTCTGCTAATCTTCATAATTTCTGTCTTTGTTGTGTTGATCTTCTTGTTGTATCTTCCTCATGTTCATTAAGTGCGTCTGTATGTTTTTGCAATTGGTTTTCTTCTTTATACATTAACCTTTGGTCATCTTTAAAACAGTAACTCATTCAGTGGATTGTATTCTTCACTTTCTTCGTTTTCTTTAACTTCTAGGTTTGCTTCTGATGTTACTTTATCGATATAAAAGTTGAATAATAATGGTGATAGCACACAGCCTTGTCGAACTCTGTGGGTATATCAAATTGTTCAGTTGTTATTCATTGCTGCATGTATGGTGCAGAGCTCTATCCTCTCTATCGAAAGCCTTCTACTGGTATATAAACAGCTGTTCTGTGGTCCAGCTCCGGTCAACTGTTCTGTGGTCCAGCTCCGGTAAACTGTTCTGTGGTCCAGCTACGGTCAACTGTTCTGTAGTCCAGCTCTGGTCAACTGTTCTGTGGTCCAGCTCCGGTCAACTGTTCTGTGATCCAGTTCCGGACTCGGCTACAAAGCCCTGAATTAAACAATATTTCTGTCAAAATTAAGGAAAGGGGGGGGTGTCTGTCTTTGACGAAGTGTGGCCTGGAGGGGGGAAAAGGGGGGGGGGGGGGGGTGGGGGGGGGACTGAAAAACTTATCATTGAAAATGAACTGCTACAGAACGCCACCCTTCAGAATGCCACCTTACAGAATGCCACCCTACAGGATGCCACTCTACAGGATGCCACCCTACAGGATGCCACCCTACAGAATGCCACCCTACAGAATGCCACCCTACAGGATGCCACCCTACAGAATGCCACCCTACAGGATGCCACCCTACAGAATGTCACCCTACAGAATGCCACCCTACAGAATGCCACCCTACAGAATGCCACCCTACAGGATGCCACCCTACAGGATGCCATCCTACAGGATGCCACCCTACAGAATGCCACCCTACAGAATGCCACCCTACAGGATGCCACCCTACAGAATGCCACCCTACAGAATGCCACCCTACAGAATGCCACCCTACAGGATGCCACCCTACAGGAGTACATGAATGACGTGATTCCAGATTCATGCAAGGTCACTGGGTGTAGAGCTGGCTCAATTCTCCATAAGGAACAAGGACAGAAAACGAAGAAGATAACAAAAGAAATGGTTTAAATTATATCTCACTCATCACAACGTTGCGACAGTGACACAATAGTCAAGATAAAAAGTTCGAACTAGGCTAGTCTCCGGAAAGAAATAGCAAGCCGGTAAAAGCAACTGCTGCGGGCAGTACATCCGCAAACTGTGGCACAAATTATCGCCAGGTCCTGGAAACGTGCACAGAAGAGGAACTTTATTACTTTGCTTCTACATTATAATGTTTCTCTTCTCACTGGTCTCGGCTAGATTGTTCTTGGCCAGTCACCTTCTTACTATTCATTTGCGAAACCCATTCTGATGATGATGTCTTACAAACTGGCAAATACATATACAGTTCCTTCAAGCCATAAAGGTATACATCACTAATTTTTGAGACGCTGGTCAAGTTTGAAAATTTAACCTTCATTAAAGTATATATTATTTTGCATAGTGATGCTTCACAAACACAAAGCATTAGCCCACAAGACACTGGCCACGGTTTTAAGAAGGCAAAATGGCTTTTTGTTTAGTAATGAAAGAGTTAATCAGCAGTTGCATACACGCTAACTTCTTTACAAGACATCACAAACAACATTGTAAGAATATAGCAGTAAAGCGCTACAAGGAAAATATAATTCATTTTACTAACAATAAAAAATATACTACACAGTACACGCCGGTCGTCAAATTGAGTCAAGTACACTTTATGACAAGTAATAAGTTAAGTATAATTTTATGGCACATAATTTCACTAAATACCTTAATTTAGGTTGCATCAGAGACTAGGTCCTATGGAAAATTATCCTAATATAAAAAATCTGTGTTCTTACCTTCCAGTCGGGTTCACGGTACAAAGTGAATGAATATATTTAGACTAAACTTTGAAGGGACGGTTTTGTAACATAATAGCTACACAAAACACCGGTAACACCATTCCCTTTGCTCCAATGGCGTAACCAACTTACCTGTAATTCTTTTACTTGAATCAGACAATCTCGAGACATTTTGGCAGAGGGCATAATTTATGATTAAGCCTCCAACACAAGTTTATAGCTGTTATGTCTGCAAAATACATGAGAAAATTAAATTCTGAAGAATGTCAGTTGTGCTAGACGCATGTTGGATTATGTTGTCCGCAAGATTTGCTTAATTATTTAACCTTATGAATTATATTGCTACAGCAAATGCACACTAAACTAAACTCTACATACAAGACAATCCGAGAAATTTATAACAGGTCACAGAAACTAGAGGCATGTGGATCTTGGGATAGAAACAGGGGCTTGGACCTATTAAAACATGCATGATACAGTAGAACTCCATTTATCCGAACCCCAATTATCCGAACATCCAATTATCCGAACACTTTTTCCAGAAGAAAAAAAAAAAATCAGATGCCACAGTCACGTTAGACTAAAATTCTGAATCTTTTGATGCGGCAAACTTCAAATGTGTGCGAACAATTTGTAGAGAATGGGATGGCTAAAAGTATTTCTCTGTGCGATATGGCATCTTCCAGTAGGCCTAAAGCATATAAAAGGAACCGCAATGTTTTGTCAATTGAAACGAAAACAGAAATTACACTAGTCAACAACCAAAATGTACCAGAAATGAAAATAGCTGATCTTAACTAATTTTGGTGTGCTGAAAACGAAAATGACATTAAAAAATGTTGATTGGCTCTAGTTTTCAAGATACGCGTATATGCTACTAGTTATTTAATTGCGGTCAATTTTTATATATGACGCAACTGTTGTGGACGATTGCAAAATTTTTTTCTAATGACCAATAAAAATGTAACTATTTATCTCTGATAACATTTTGCCATTAGTTAGTGCATTTGTCCTTATCAAAAGTATCGTAGTTAGAAATGCCTAGGACATGTGTGAACAGTGCTAATAATTTATGTTATATATGTGGTGAGGTAACATTTCTATCACAAACACGAAATATAACTAAAGTGATTAAGAAGGCGTACAGTTTGTATTTTGGCTGCAGAATAGGAGATCAAGATAAGAGCTGGGCGCCACACATATGCTGCAATACATGTGCAGCACATCTTAAACTGTGGTTGACTGGCAAAAGGCAAGCTATGCCTTTTGCAGTCCCAATGATTTGGAGAGAGCCCACTGATCATCTCAACAACTGTTACTTTTGCATGGTCCCTCCAATTGGGAAAGGCATATCAAAGAAGAAAAAATGGACTCTGGAATATCCAAACATCCCCTCTGCAATACGTCCGGTACCACATGGCGATGACCTACCAGTTCCCAAAGTGCCAGAATCATTTTCAGCTGCTTCCACTGATGAAGAAGAGGACATTGGTGGTCCTGAACCATCAACCTCAAGCGACCCAGATTTTGAGCAAACTACATCCAATAAACCACACTTAATAACCCAAGGTGAACTGAATGATCTTGTAAGAGATCTGAATTTACCGAAGAACAAGGCGGAGCTTTTGGGTTCCAGATTGCAACAGTGGAATCTCCTGACAGAAGATGTTACAATTTCTGTGTATAGGAACCGCCAGAAGCCGCTTATTACATTCTTTTTCAAAGAGAGTGACCTTTCTGCGTGCCACAACATTTCTGGTTTAATGGCAGCCCTCAAAATAAATTACATACCGGAAGAGTGGAGGCTTTTCATTGATTCATCCAAGACGAGTCTTAAAGCGGTTTTGTTGAATAATGGTAAAGTGTTACCGTCAATTCCAGTTGGTCACGCAGTTCATATGAAAGAAACTTATGAAAACATTAAGCAGCTTTTGAAGTGTATAAACTACGATCATCATCATTGGTCACTTTGCGGTGACTTAAAAGTGGTCGCTGTTTTGCTTGGACTACAGGGTGGATACACCAAGTACTGTTGCTTTCTCTGTGAGTGGGATAGCCGTGCACGAAGTGACCATTACATCAGAAGACATTGGCCAATCAGGCAGTCATTGCAGCCTGGCAGTAAGAACGTTGAGAACCCAGCACTTGTCGACACCAGCAAGATTTTGTTGCCACCCTTGCACATTAAGCTGGGTCTCCTGAAAAACTTTGTCAAGGCATTGGAGAAAACAGATGAGGCTTTCAAATACCTCATCAGAAAATTTCCAAGACTGAGTGAAGCTAAAATAAGAGAGGGAGTATTTGTTGGTCCGCAAATTCGAAAACTTCTTCATGATTACGAGCTTCTTTGCGTGTTGCATGGCAAGGAAAAAGCAGCATGGCTAGCATTTAAGTCAGTGGTGGACAATTTTCTTGGAAACAACAGATCTGATAATTACAATGAAATTGTAGAACATCTCCTTCTGAAGTATAAGAGTCTTGGCTGCAACATGTCTTTGAAAATTCATTTTCTGGATTCTCATCTGGATTTCTTTACGTCAAACTGTGGAGCGGTCAGTGATGAGCATGGTGAACGATTTCACCAGGACATTGCTGCTATGGAGACAAGGTATCAAGGCAATTGGAGCCCTTCAATGCTTGCTGATTACTGTTGGACTGTGACAAGAGACACCTCATCGATTGACTACAAGAAGCAAGCAAAGAGAGCTCGAACAGCCACTGAATAATGACGGAATGGGTTCAAATGTGCCTTTTTAAAACATGATATGTGAACTTTAAATAATGTTTTTATTTTTTCTATCATTTTATGTTGAAATATCAATTAATTGAGTATGTAACCACAATTTTTATAATGCTAAAGTAGAAAGACTAGCTGTTCACCCCAGAGAATTAAACAAGCATACATTATTTGTATTACTGTAATGTAAATTCATCATTTAAAAAAAAGCCAGAGCCAATTGGTGAATTTCATTATGTATTTGAAATCAGCATGTCAAAATCAATAAGAAATTGTATATTTAATTTCTGGTACAAATAACGTTTGAAAATTTGTTGACTAGTGTTATCAAGAGACTAGGACAAGGTGAAACTGTGTCTTCACTTGCGAGGATTTTCAATGTTGGGAAAGCTACCGTCTCTGACATCAAAAGTAACAAGGATAAAATTATGAGTTTTGCATCGAAATTTGATAGTGAAAATGGGTCGAAGAAACGTAAAACCATGAGTTATGCGAAAGATGTGAAATTGGAAGAGGCTTTTTATATATGGTTTGTGCAAAGAAGAAGCAAAGGAGAACCTATCTCTGGCTCTCTATTGTGTGAAAAGGCACTTCAGTTCAACAATCAACTTGACGGTCCTCCTGACTTTAAGGCTAGCCAGGGATGGTTAAGAAACTTTAAATCTCGTCATGGCATACGAGAATTGGAGATTCAAGGGGAATCTTTATCTAGCGATGCAACTGCCGCTAAAAATTTTAAAGAAACATTCTTGGCTTTTTTGGAAGAAGAAGGTTATTCACTCGATGATGTGTATAATGCCGATGAGACTTGCTTATACTGGAAATCATTGCCTCAAAAATCACTTGCATCTCAGCGCGAAGCAGCTGCCCTTGGGTTTAAAAAGTGCAAAGAGAGAGTAACAATTTTGGTAGCCGCGAATGCCAGTGGAAGTCATCGTTTACCGGTGCTAATGATCGGCAAAGCCAAAAAACCACGTTGTTTAAAGAATGTGACATGTCTCCCATTGTGTTACAAAGCACAGAAGAGTGCTTGGATGAATAGTGAAATATTTCTTGATTGGTATACAAATCAGTTCATTCCAAATGTGAAGAGGTTGAGAGAACAAGAAAAGAAAACTGGAAAAGTAATTCTTCTACTGGACAATGCACCATCTCATCCAGAGACGGATACATTGAATGCAGTTGATGCAAATTTTAAAGTAATTTTTCTGCCTCCCAATGTAACAGCACTGATTCAACCAATGGATCAGGGTGTTATAGCAAAGCTTAAAAAGATGTACAAGACGGAAGTCCTGCGTCGTTTATTGTTGGCTGAAGATGAAGAAAGTGTGGTGGCGTTTTCCAAAAAAGCTTAATCTCAAAGACTGCTGCTATATGTTAGCTGATGCTTGGACCACCCTGTCACAAGATAATCTCAACAAGGCTTGGAGTAGATTGCTTGGGAAAAAAGGAGAAAATGAAACTACTGCAGTGGACACAAATGATGATTGTATAAATGAAGTTGTGGAACTGTTTCAAGCAATGCCCGGATTTTCGGACTGTGACAAAGATGATGCACACATGTGGCTAGAAGATGATAATGATTCTGGTTTTCAGTTTTTGAATGACGAAGAAATTTTGTCTTTTGTGCAAGAAGAAAACCAAATACATGTAGTGACCGATGATGAAGACTCCTCAGAAGTACATGATGTACTTGTAGATTATGAAGAAAAACCAAAACGTCGAACAAGTCCTGAAGAGGCCTTTATAGCACTAGAAACAGCGATGGCTTGGTACGAGAAAGAAGATGACAGCTGTCCTACACAGCTTCTGCTGTTGAAGAGAATGCGGGACTTAGCAGCCTAAAGGAGACTATCCAGTTTGGTGCAAAAGAGGATTCCTCATTATTTTAAATAGTGGGCTACATCTGTGCAAGTACATATATACGTAAGTTGCGCCTGGTTTTGAATCGTTTGTAATGTTATTTTGAAAACATTTCTCTTTCTTAACAAAAATAATTAATACAAGTAGTACATGCACTGCAGTGTAATAAAAGATTTTGGTGATACAGTGATCTAATACAGTGTGGGTATTATTATTACAGTACAAGTATGTAAATATGTTTTATAGTGTATTTTCCTTGGCCCTACAGCACAGACAACCGACTTCTCTAGGCTTGAATTTTCTCACAGAGCGTAATTACAAAAGATGTTTGTAAAAGAAGGACAGAATTAAAGAAAAAAGAATCAGAGAAAGAAAGAAGGTGAAAATATAGAAAAATAAAGAAAAAAAATGAAGGGGTGAAAAAACAGGAACGAAAGTACCGTCATATTCTAATTTCCGCCCCTTCGCTGTTAGGCGCTTCGCAAATGCAGCGCTTTTCAATCATATACATGTTCATAATTGTCGGCGCTTACCTCGCTCATTCGGCGATTTCCCTCATGATGAGGCAATAACTGTTGAGGGTCTTCTTGTGGCTGAAGAACACAGAAGGCTGTTAAAGAAGACGAGACCCATGCTGAGGATAGCCCTGCTGAATCTAGATAATGACTTCGACGGAAATAGAAGAAGGAATGAACTTTATAGAGAAGGGGATGGCAGATTTTGAGAAGATAGATCCTAGTTTTTGAAAGGAGTTCAAAAGTGAATGCAGGCGTACTGAACTATAAGTTAAAGGGGAAAAAACCCATCCATAAGGCAAAATTCAATGCTTTCCTTCTTGAAGAAAGTACAGCCATCACAACCTTCGACAGCAACAGCTGGGCCTAAGCTCTCAACCCTTTCAGAACCTTCCACGACCACAGCACCCCATGTGAGATCTTCATCGAAGTCTCCACCATTAAAAAAAAATATCTTTAAAGATTCAGATGATTAAACTGTGCTATCTTCTTCAGCCTTTCTACAATAAACTGGTGTAAAAGCCCGTCATAAGATGGGAATTAAATTCAAAAGCACCAATACCTAACGGCAATTTTACTCATTCAAAAGTGTTTTTTTAAACCACTGTGCATCACCACAGTACATGAACTACGTAGCAGCAGCGAGGATCTTAATGTGTGTATACGGGATCACACATTCTATAAATATTTTTGCGCACATCATCATTTGCGCATTCTTCTTTGGTAAGTGTTACTATTTTCGGGAGAGTACATATAAGGGAAACAATAAAATTAAATGTATAATTTTCAACCAAAGTTCCATCCCTTAGCGTTAAGCACTGACAGAAAAAGCTAGGATTATATATATGGGATATTATAATTCAAATTTACGCAGGGTGCAATGTTATAAACATTTGTATCATCTCATCTCAGCCCGTAACCCGTCATGGGTCGTAGGGGTGCCATGGTGGAAGCATCAGCAGACAGGGTCCTCCACTGCTCTCTATCCTCAGCAATGCGTACAAGTGTGGAAAAACCGTGTCCTGCCCATTCTTTGATGTTATCAGCCCAGGATTTTCTCTGCCTTCCTCTTCTCCGTTTACCTTCGACTGTTCCCTGAAGGATCGTTTTCGAAAGGGAGTCATGACGAGTTACATGCCCAAACCAGGCAAGCTTTCGACGTTTCACTATTGACAAAAGTGGTTCTTGGTGGCCTGCATAGGTGTTTATCTTCTCTCTAACATAGACATTTGTTTTGTGCTCTTTATAGCAAATGCGCAAAATTCTTCTATAACATTTATGCTCGAAAGCCTGAACCCTTCGCTCCGTATCTGCAGTGAGTGTCCAGCCCTCACACCCATACAAGAGAATAGATAATACAAGTGATTTGTATAATTTGATCTTCACAGGAAAACTGATGTTACTTTTCCAGATCACATTCAACCTTGTCATGGCAGCTGAGGCCATCTCAAGTCTTGTCTTGATTTCTTTAATTGATCTTTGTATAAGTTAGTTTGACATTTGTATAAGTTAGTTTAATAATTTATGAATTTTTATTTTTTCCTACTTTGATGTGGGAAATAAACACCTTTACTTTACTAGCTCTATTCATTTTACTTTTGTAGCCTTTATTGAGACCTATTTCTATTCTTTTTACTTTCGTATTATCATTTTAGGCCTAGCTTTATTGTGCACTTAATATATGATAGTGTAAGTATGTTATTTACGCTTTTAGGCACCCTACATGCATTTGCAGGCTAAAAATTTATGCTTCGCTTTTCAGCGATTTTCGCTTTACGGTGGGTGTCTGGCTCCTAAGTGGTCATATTAATGGGATATAACTGTAATACAGAACTATCTTTAGAAGTGTCCGCTGATGTACAAAACAGATTAAAATGATTTGAGCATGTCATCAATGTCGGAATTTAAAAAAAAGTTTACCTCTTAAAATATCGTAGTTCCCTTACATCACATTATTAGTCACATGTTTTCACACCAAACGTAGAATCTTTTTTCATGGTGAGTTCCGGAAGGGAAAAGGGGGAGGGCTGGGTGGGCATATTGGGGTGGGGGAACTAGATTGCACGCCTGTTGAAACAACAGTGCTATTTGTTCCCATTATATTCATGCCGCTGGATGTTTCTTTTAATAATATTCCTGCCTATGTTGCATTTTTTTCAAAACAAATTTTCAAAAATTCCCCACCCATTTATATTACGCCCTTCGGGTAAGCTATATATATATATATATATATATATATATATATATATATATATATATATATATATATATATATATAGATATATATATATATATATATATATATATTATTTTTTTTATATTACTGAATGCACCACTTCGAGAAGCTGGCAAAAAAAAAGTGTGTGGGAATGGATTTTCCCCGTGTTTGCCATGAGGTTAGAGAGCGAATGGCTGCTGGAATGGAAAGTGCAAGATTTCAACCACGGGTGTGTGTACAGACTACATGAAAACGATGAAAGTTACACGTGCAACACGATTCTAACAGCTATGACCCTGCAAAAATGTGTACGCGTTTGTGGCAGTATTCTCGGTATAAAAAGGCCGTTGAGACAAAACACCCAGTACATGTGCTTGAAATGCCACGACTATCTGAAAACGACCGCCAACGAGCCATTGGTATGTTGGAGACCGGAATGAGCTCGCGGGCCATTGCCAGAAGGATGAATTGCCACCACAGCACTATTGTACGTCTCAATGAACGTTACGAAACCACTGGCAGTGCCCGGGATAGACTTCGGAGTGGCCAACCACGAGTTACTACCCCTGCGCAAGATCGTCATATTGTGCTGAGTCACCTAAGGAAGACTCTCCCGGCAAGTCAAACAGCAAGAGCAATAGTGGGTAGACATGGGCAAGTCTCTCGAATGACAGTCATACGACGACTCAGAGATACAGGCCTTACTGCAAGACGACCTTATGTTGGGCCAAACTTGACTCACAGACAGCGTTAGCAGCGCCTGCAATGGGCAGAGCAACATATCAGATGGACTAGACTGCAGTGGAATGCTGTCCTATTCACAGACGAGAACAGATTCAACATATCCTTTGCAGATGGACGTATGCGGATTTAGCGACGGTGTGAAGAGCGCTTTGCAGATTGCTGTGTCAACCGATTTCGAGGTGGCAGTATTCACATTTGGGGAGGATTCAGTTTTCACCATCGCTTGCCTCTTCACATCTTCCGTGGAAATGTTAATGCTGTGACATATCGAGATGAGGTTCTGGATGCACTGGTTGCTCCTGCGTTCACAATTTATCCAGACTTGCAGCTTCTCCAGCAGGATAACGCACGTGCATTTTTTTTGTATTTTTGGTTTTCTCCCTTGCCTGCACATAATGCAATGAATTTCATAACAATCAAATGTACAAATTAATGACCAGCATGGATTCATAGGAAAATGAATAAAGATTCCAAATATGTAAACTTGTACACACTTATATTTACATTTCACACTCTGTTCCTGGATTATACAGGTGGTGCGTTTGTAATGTGCTTCAGTATATATATATATATATATATTATATATATATATATATATATTATATATATATATATATATATATATATATATATATATATATATATATATATATATATATATATATATATATATATATATATATATATATTTTTTTTTTTTTTTCAGGTTCGCTTGAACATTCTGGCAAAACCATGGTCTTGTTACATTAACCTCTATCTCCCAAGCAACCTTTTTGGATCTGAACAGATGTGTTGCCTTTGCTGGGCTGTGAGCATTCCTATTCTGTTCAGACAGTTTTTTTCTTTAATATACACTGTGAGATCCGCCCTGATATTTGGTATTCCATTTTGTCCATTGTCCGACCTCTACTATCCGTTTCCATGTCATCTCCATTATTCCCGGCATGTTCTTCATGTTCATTAATAGTCTGCAGCATGACAGGGCTGTAATACACTCTTTTACTTGCCAACAGTTCCTTAGTATGTAGCCGGACCTTATTCCTTGCTCTGGTGGTAACAACATTGGCTGACACCATATGCTGACGTTCCAAATGTGTGATGTCTTGTATGGAACATTATTTTATGCCATCAATGTTACTCAAAATCAAGTCTGAGACTGGATCAATTAGTAGACACACTAGAACCTTACCACTGAAAAGGTGTATCAATGTACACTTCAGCCAAGGAGTAGTGTTCCACTGTCCCTGCGAAAGTGATACACTTTACCTCCCTACCTGTGTAGCATGCGGGGTCAATTAGAGACTTACGTACACCCACTGTAGTGCAATCTGTGTCACGTAAAACTGAAAAGAATTTGTTATTCACAAAAACTCTGTGAAATTTTACTGACCCTCTGCCATCACATGAAGCTAGTACTGGCATAGGATAGCCACACAAAAGTCTTGATACCACATCTGACTGAAAAAGGGTGTTACATTCAGAATATTTTTACTTATTAGATAAGTCTACACTACAAGCATTAGCGTGAGTAGTGTTATCATTGTTTTGACTCACCGTATATGTATTGATTTTACGAGAAGAGTTTACATTTGTCCTTTCAATACTGTAAGAACGATTGAAATTGTTATTACCTTGTTAATTTTTAATTTTTACCTCTGCCATTTTGTGGGTTATTAAAATGCTCGGGTCGTCTACAACCAGGACAATGATGTGAGGCGGATGTGTTTTATTTCCATCTAATTAATAATATCTGTCGCCTCTTTTTTGGTATGAGTTATCAGACCTGCGCCAATCTCTATTTGAGCGATTGTAGTTTTGTTGTGGTGAATCCCCACAATAAAATCGAAGAAAATGCATTTGATCAGGAGGTGGTCGACTCCCAAAGTTGTAGTGTCCGCGAAACGATCCATTTCATCCAAAGTTCCTGTCCACACTCTGAGATCGATCTCTGGTGTTATTAATGTGTATTGAGCGTGCTGCACACACAGGCAAAGCCTCTTTGATATTTGTGTTGCTCACAACCTTTAAAGGATGAGCTATCATAGAGTGCCGTCCCAAGTTCCACAGTTGACAGTGATTCAGGTTAGCGCTCATGTAGATAAACCAGAAAATCAGGACTAATAGATGACAAAACCTTGTCTCTTAATATTAGATCCATTAAGTCCTCAAATGTGGGTAGAATTTTTGATAGTTCAATCCAACGATTGAAGCTCATTTTCATTGAGGAGATAAACTCTCCAAAGTCCTTGTTGATATCTGGTATCAGTTTTTTAAAACGTTGTCGGTAGCCATCTTCATACAGTTGATATTTCCTTAAAAGCAATGCTCTAACAGTTCATGAATATATCTTAGTAGCTAGCTCGAGAGTTTTCGTTGGGAATGCAGAAAACAGTACCACTGATCCCGGGTACATCAGGATTTTAAAATCCGGTTGGCGAGTTCTAGTCCAAAAATTCCCAAGTTTAAAGTCTTTCTTGCCCCCCCTCCCCCCCCCCCGGTTGCAGTCACTTAAAGATCTACCTAATCATCACCTGGGATCTAACGGTAGATCGGGATCGACTGGTTGACGAACCCTGATATTAGGCTATGCTTCTGGAAGTGTCTCTGAATATTCTCCATAACCGGACGGCAAGGTCTTTTATATTTGAAAATGCGCGCTAATATAAAAGTGGGTCCCTGTGTCTAGATTGAACCGAGCGTGCCTCGCCAAAACTAGACAAAATTTTATTTAATAATAATATGGACGTGAAAGACAGCATAAATTAATATAGCATAAAATAAAATAAAAAGATCTTGTATATCTCTTCCTTCGCATGTAATCGTTTTGAAATTGCAAAAAAAAAAAAAAAAAAAAAAAAAAAAAAAAAAAAAACACAGGGAACAAAATAATTAAAGCAATAAGTGAACTCATCAAGACATACAACTTTGATGGTTGAAAAAAAATGCCCAAGACATAAACTCTGTTGGTAGCATTAAAATAAAAGGCTGTTCCAGTTATGAAACACCCACAGCTTAAAGCATGAGTCTCATCGCCTATAACTTCTATAACCGTCCTTTATCTGTACAGAAATGTATCGAAGTTATGTGCAAATTAATTTGTTTATAGGTTTTCTTAATTTTTAATAGAAAGAATTGAGATATTGATCTGAAATGAAACCAGTCAGGTTTCCAAAACAGTGGCCATTCATTGTCTAATTACAAATTTCGGAATATTTTCCCACCCCCACCAATTACTCCCGACTTCATCTGGTGTACGCCAATGGCCACCTCGAATTGAATACGGCTTTCCTGATGATCTGAACGAAGTAAAGAAAAAATTAATATATCAGTATCAGAAAAATTAAGAAACGAACTCATGCTAAAGTAGCCAAAGTAATGACATCATAACTTTTCTTCTGAATCGAGTTTCCTTGTTGCGAACTCTTTCCAGGCCGTGCCTTTTGCATGACCCTTGATCTTATATGTTTTCCTGTTGCCTCTCAGTATCGTTACACCTATGGCTAGAAATATCATCACTCACTCACTGCTGCATTCGGAGTCTGAGGATACCTCTGATTTTGGATCCCTGTGAGAACTAGCATGTATCAATCACCAGCGCTTGCTGTGGCGGTGTATACATAAACTATTTTCATAAGCTGAGGTTGTCAGCCTCGTATGGATTTAACAACCACTTGCAAGTAAACAAATGTCAAATTCAAATTGTGAAATATATGTTACAGCTTACCCCCAGCTTTGGGAAATACACTCTCCAGGCAGAGTTTTAGAATAGACACAGCAACTAGTTTAGATGCCTCGAACACTTGGTCTAGGGTAATTTTAGAATCCCTCTTATGACAAGTGCTCCGATTCCTTGGTCTCCAGTCTTTGTATTTCTTCCTGAGTTTCGAAGATGCCAAAATACTCTGTCTGGTCCTTTCTGTGGAATTTAATTCCTATGCTCTTCTGGCTCTCTCTTGGCAGTTGCTACTTTGACGTTTAGCAATGCAGTCTGTTTCTTCCTCCGAATTTGCTAGGTTATATTTCATTTTTCTTCCAAGCCTCCAAATGGTGTTTTTCGACAAAACTTCCAATCGGAACGAATGTCTATTTCCTGCTCTCAATTGATCCAATCCCTGAGCGAGAAGTAATGTATTACGGGTTGTAAATATTACTTTCACCCTTATAATGTAAGATATTCTAAGAATATCATGTCATACAATTAAACATAACTATATATGGCTATGTCCTTTCCGTTTACTCTTATACACACTGGCGAACCCATCTGCAAACTTATATCTCAGAACATGCCATTGCTAATCTGTCTCCCCATACTCGCTTTAATCTATAATTATCATTAATAAAATCGGGGCGGAAATGGTTACGCAATTCTCCCCTGCCCTGATTTCCGTCACCAGACAGATAATATGGCGACATATCACTGACCACAGACTTTTTCTCAGGCAAACAATCTCGTCTTCCTTTGTAGTCTGACTCAATATTGTCTCGATAAGCTTTCACCACCGCATGTGTTTAATATCTTCGTCTGGGTAGGGCGGAAATAGTTTCGTGAGAATTCCACAATTATTTTCCCGTTCACCCTTAGAAATCAAATCTGGTTCAACAACTTAATCGATTACAATTAATCCTTCATTCTTCATTACCCTCCACTCAAAAGGAGCATAGGCCTTCAACAAACACATGCCAAGTCCTCCTGTTACGTGCCATCATCTCCTCAAGTTCTTCTCACGTTCTCCTCATCATTTTCACCTCTGTGTCCAGCTCTCTTTTCCATGTGCTTCTTGGTCTACCTCTGTCTCTCTTTCCTTGGGGGTTCCAGAACAAGGACTGCCTTGTAATGCTATCAACAGGTTTCCTCAGTGTGTGTCCTATCCATCGCCATCGTCTCCTTTACATCTCTTGTTCCACTGGCACTTGTCTAGTTCTTGTCATCAGTTCCACGTTGGTAACCTTGTCATACCATTTTAATCCTTCTATTCTACGCATGAACCCATTTATGAAAGTCTGTAGCTTTTTGGTTGTTGTCTGTGTTGTTCTTCATGTCCCAGAGCCATACAATAGGACTGGCTTCACATTTGAGTTGAAGATTACTATTTTCGTGTTGGATCCGATTTCTCTTGATCTCCATATATTTCCCAATGCAATGAAAGCTCCTCTTGCTTTTTGTAATCTTAGTTTCATATCACTGTCTGTCACTCCAACTTAATCTATATTGCTGCCAAGGTATTGTACGATTCTACATCTTGTAGTGGTGTTTCTTCAAGTTCAACCCCGTTATCATTACTTGCATTTATTCTCATTATTTTTGTCTTTTCTCTGTTTATTTTCAGACCAAATTGCTGTGACATCTCATCGAGTGTTTTCAATTTGTCCTGCATCTGATTACGGTTATGGGACAGAAGAGCCAAGTCATCAGCAAATCCAGATCATCCAACTGCTTAGTCAGACTCCACTGTATTCCATTTCTGTTGTGTGTTGTCGATGTTCTCATAACCCATGCTATTGCTAGTAAGAAAAGAAATGGAGTCAAGAGGCATATCTGTCGCCCTTCCGTTCTTATCCCAAACCTGTTCCGTAAGATGTCCTTCATGAAGAACTCTGCATGTCATGTCTTTATATCCTTTCTTTATTAAATTAATGATCATCAGAGAAACTCCATAATGCCATATCAATTTCCAAAGTGATTCTCTGTCTACACTGTCAAATGCCTTTTCGTAGTCCACAATTCCAATGTATAGTGGTGAATTCCATTCCAGAATTTCCTCAACTATTATTCCTAAAGTGGCTATTTGGTCTGTACAGGATCTGTTTTGTCGAAAACATGCTTGTTCATATCTCAGTTTCTTGTTTATGGACTCTTTTACTCTCTCGAGGATAATCCTGTTTAATACTTTTCCTGGCACTGATAGTAACATTATTCCTCTATAATTTGTGCACTCTTGTAAATTTCACTTCGTAGGCTACTTAACGAGATATCCTTTCTTCCATTCTGCTGGTCTTTCTTCCTTTTCCCAGACTTTACCAAGTAATTAAATAACATCTCTGTAGCCGTGTCGATATCTGCTTTGATGCCCTCTGCTTGAATGCCATCACGTCCCGACGTTTTTCCATCTATTAGAAGCTTTATGGCTTTCTGTCACAGCGCTATTTCGCAGTGCACTTTATGTATTGTGTTCGGCGAAAAGCCAGCCTAGCGAGGCCGAGGTGAGCCGAACCGGGGGGTCATGTGACTACCGGAGGTCGGCAAATAAAGCCAGAAACTAGCCCGCGTCCAGAGAGGACGGACATTTTCCCTTTGTCAGCAAGATTGCTGTGTGGTTCATATTGTGGACTATTAACTGAGTGCTTGCCATATTTCAGACCTGATTGATAAGTACGTTGAAATGCTAGAGCAGTGTATTGTCTAGTTCGTATTATCTACAGGCCGTAGTTTGATAAAAGATAGTTGATTTTTGAGTGTGTCATTTCCATAGTTTTGCCGCTCAGGTGAGCGATAATCATTGCAGTGTTTTCAGAGTACGTCGTACTGTCATGTATGATGCTGATAGATTAAGCTGCTAAGGCAAGTTTATAGTGGCATTTCATTATTGTATTTGATGCGTTTATTGGCCGTGTGAGGCCTTATTGTATTGTGCATATTATTAAAGGGAAGTTCCTGTTAAAGGTGTTCATTTGTATTGTCAGCCATTGTTGTGTGGTATACTCTTGGAAGAACGAGCCTTTAGTTATTATTACAAATCCACACTGCAGTGGTAGAACCAGTGGAGTATTCTCCACAATAAATGGTTCTTGACAGCTGGGGGCTGTATGCGGTTCTTTTGTGAGCCTAAAGGCCGTGGGGCCAACATTTTATAGTATACAAGGCTAGTAGTTTCTATGCACACAAATATATAGAGGTTGTAGCAAAGCATTGTGTACACTTCATCGTGTCTTCCAGTGTTCACGGCAGTGTGTTTGTGGTCCGGTGTTAGTCAGTAGCAGTGAACTGTTTTGGTCAGGTGTTGAACCGTCGCGGTATTTGACCTAGTTTGGTAAGGGTGCACAGTGAAAGTTTATCGGTGTCAATACGGATAATATTTGACATTTAGGGTATTCGATGTTGTTTTGGAAGGTTCTCTTTTGTACTAGGTTGTTCAAGTATTGATAGAAGGAGTGTCACAAGTGGTAAAGTTACACCTGGCGTATAGGAGCACAGTTTGATATATTACAAGGTGCACTTTGTAGCTTAGTGCTAGGACGGTGGTGATCTATACGGAGCAGCGGAAGTTAGTTGTGACAGGTGGCTAAAGTTGGTCCATGAGCGATATAAAGGAGATCAGAATTTCTTGTGGTATTGATAGTATTTGGGCTCTGGTGCCTGACTGTGTTGTGTCGGCAGAGGAGATCGGATCGTCAAATAGTTGCTGGTATTGGTAGTGTCAATAGTGGTGTTGGTAGTATTTGGGCTCTGGTGCCTGACTGTGTTGTGTCAGCAGAGGAGATTAGATCGTCAAATAGTGGTTGATATTGGTAGTGTCAATAGTGGTGGTGGCATCTCAGGGTGTGTGCAACTCCTCTTATTTGGATGATGGTCTAGATCAACGCAACCATCGTTGTACATGTAGCCAATCTGCAGTAGTGTCATCGCTCGTATTGCTCTACCTTCCTGGGGAACATTACATTCCTGTGTTCCTGCCAAGCGCTGTCGTCATCATGCCCTACCGATGTGCCGTTCCAGTGGGGGCTTACCCATGCTCTTTTTGTGGCCCTAGTACCGCTTGAAGGGATGCCGGTTACCGAAGCCTGCTGATCTGAGTGGTCCTGGAATATACTGTGCTGAAGAGTGAAGACTGCTGGGTTCCTGAAGTGACGTAGTGAAGTGAACTGTGCTTGTATATTTTACGCACCACAGTGCCAAAGGACATAATTGTTATTATCTGGTGCATAGACTTGTGAAGAAGACATTATTGTGGATACGGTCGTTATTCTTGCTGTAGGCAGTGCTGAGATAACACCGTGAAGAACATTGTTTTCGGTTTGATGTTTTCAAGTTTGTGGAGTTCTGTGTGTGCTGTTTTCATCTACCATCATCTGTGTATGAGGAGCTACGTGGAGATGCATCGCTGGATCGTCAGTTAAGTTATTGTTTGAACATCTGTGTATGATTTGTGTATTTTTGTTTTCTTTTTTGTTCTTCCCTTTAAATGTTTTTTCTCTTCCTTCAAATTTTTCTTTTCTGTCTATCCATCTGGGAGAATTTATCGTACAGTCCGGTCTCTTAAATTAGTGGGGTATTTCTGTTGGGGTCATGTTAGGTTAGCATAAGCAATAAGCTTTCTCAGTCTGTTTCTTGAGGTATTCTTATTTGTTTTTGTTGTTTTTCCTTCCTTGTGTTTTGTTATTTTTCCTCGCTTTCTTTGTAGAAATTTAGTCTGTGCCTTTATAGGGTGTTCGTTAGTTACATGGGATCTGTCATTCTGATGTCCTGTCACTTTGGGTCATTATTATTATACATGATATATAGGATATGTTATAGTGTTATTATTGCGTAAATGTTATTTAGTTTATTTTGATTGGTATGATTTAGTTAGTGTCTAGTTAAGGTGATAGCTCTCAGCACTTCATTGTTAAGTGTAGTTGTTGTTTTAGTCTACTGTGTTTAATGTTATATTTGTGAGTCAATGGTGGACGGGTGGCGAGTTTAATTCTTTCCTTTCTTACTTGTATGAAAAGATTGGATTAGACTGATCCTTTCTAGGGTGTGGCTGCGTATGTTTAGTGGTGGAGTCAGGCAGAAGGGTTTCCTGCGACTGCCCTACTTAACATTCCAAGCTCAGTATTTGTTAGGTGTACTGGTGTGGTTTGTATTTTTATTGTCTTGTACATTTAGTAATTCTATTGTTGTGTTTGAGTGGTGTTATCTCTCGTTCCTTCTTGCTATCTTGTAAATACGTTAACGGGTATCCCTTGTTTTTGTCCGTAGTCAGTCACGCGTTGTATATATCAGTCTATCCCTGCTCATACCTTGTCTGTCATGTTTTTTCCTCGTGACTGGTAGTTATCGTAGTGTTTGGTGTGTGTCTTATCATCTGTGGAATGTTCATTTTTGGCCATTTGTAAACATACTGAATATGAACTGAAATACTGTCAGAGTACAGCACCAGGGTGGGTGCTAGTAAGATACTGTGGTGTAAAAGCTAACTTAGCGTTCAATTTTTGTGTCGGTGCCCCTTACAGTTGTGAGGTGGTATAGCACCAAGAGGTATTATCAGCTAGTGAGATACAGCTATCGACTATAGTAAGGGTCTTCTTAGTTGTATAACAGAGACTAAGCGGTCGTGAGGACCAAACCTAGAGAGTAAGGAGACATTAGCCAAGTGGCATAGAACTGTTATACTGAATTGAGGGGTGAAGTGGATTATATATACATTGAGGGGTGAAGGAGATTATATATATATGCATGTAATTGTACTGTGAGTAGTGATATTGCTTTGTAAATATTAGTACTGCATACTTTGTAAGTAGAGAGGTATGTATTGATATAGGTGAGGTGGTGTAGAGTACATAGTATTGAGCAGTTGCATAGAAGCACTGAATTAAATTTGCATACAGTGAGATTCTATAGTAAAAGAAGCAGAGCTATAGATAATATTAAGTATCGTGAGTGTACATCATGGACGACTGTAAAATATCAGATGTACTTTAGATGTAACGTTCTGTCTGTTTAAGGCTGGAGATGTAGAGGTCTTGTTTGCTCCAGATGTATAACTGCCCGTTAGTGTTCGTGTGTTGTAAAGATGGCAAAGTGGGCGTGTCACAAGGATGCGGTGTAATCTAGGTCTTCGGCATGAGGTGCCGCCAGGGTATACTACAGACACACATAGCGTCAGCATACATATAAATACAGACTGTAGTGCTTGTATAAGACTGTGGTTGATCGTGTAGGTGAGTGAATAGTAGTGCTGACAACACGAAGGCCGTATAGGCTCTTGGACGACTTCACATAGACTCACACAACCACGAGTAGAAGTCAGTGAAGTAGGGAATGCTGCTGACGTTTACAATGTTTATTCATGACGTACGATCTATGATGCATGGACGCCGTCAATATACTTACCACATCATGGAGACCAATAATTAGTGTCCATGCAATAGCTCTAATCCCTGACTGAGCCCCGGCAGGTAAGCCCTAGCAAATGTATTGCCTAGTACGGGCGATATCAGTTATTTAAAAAAGTCACTGCTATTGTCCTACAACTAGCCAAAGACTTCATTCTGGTCTCACATGCCAGGTACTTCATTCTGGTGAAGAAGATTGGCCGTAAACACGGACCAATATAATGACGACGAAATCAGGCCGCAGGTCGCGGGTCTCGATAATCAGGTGACTCAGTTTACATAAACTTCTGAGAATAAATATATCTGCCAAACAATATTCCGCTTGCATTGCGGATTCATCAAGTTGATTCTTAAGCTTATATGTATAACAGGTCAACTTCGACCTAGTCTTTCAAACATGTAGCCATTCTGGGGTACAGTATATTAACTCCTCGTGAGCTTCGCTCACTATGTCGCCATCAGCGATAAATGTACCTTCAAGATCTAATCGAGACGAAAAAGATCGAATAATGTTTCAGTTACCTTCTCAAAGAATCCTTACACTCTAAGGTAACACAACACAGCCAATACTGGCATAAAGAATCACTCAGGGAAGGAAGAATAACAAACCAGTCATTCCCAGAATTTCCAAATCCCTATCGAAACTTGGCAGAGAGAAATCTACGGATCGGTACATCCGTCCTAAGCCTCATGTACACTCTCTTTTTTTAATCAGTCTCCTGGTCTTCGCGCCAAGACCTGCGCATGCCCAAAGAGCATAGACCAGATCGAGGCTAAACCAGACCAGGCGTTTCCGCCCAAACGGGAGGTAAAGATACTCCGTATATGGTCCTATAAATAGACTTAAGACATGTCAACTATAAGACATTGCCTGAGACAGGACAACATAAGACAGGGGCAGATAACCACCAGTCAAACCTGTCACAGAAGGATAATAAACATTTATCTCTCTTTGATCACATTAAACCAAACATAAATTAGGTTGGTGTTTTTCTCACCGTCAAAAATGACAGCAACAACGACTTAGAGGGTTTCATTCTGATAAGCAAAGAATGTGGGTACACTGGGAGAGAACTGATGGATTTTGCTAAGGCAGAATACCAGTCAGAGGAAAATCAGAAAGCTTCGGAGAAGAAGATTGACAAGCAGAAGCAGGAAGGGAAGAAAAAGATTGAGAAGCAGAAGCAGGAAGAGAAGGAAAAGATTGAGAAGCAGAAGCAGGAAGAGAAGGAAAAGATTGAGAAACAGAAGCAGGAAAGAGATGCTCGCGCTGAAGAGTTAGATCTCAAATAAAGAGAGTTCGAATTTCAAGAAAAGAAGATGAAAAGAAGATAAAGAATTACAAGAAAAGAAGATGAAAGAGAATAGAGAGTTAGAGTTAGAAAAGGAGAGAATGAGATTAGCTCTGGAGGGAAAAATAATGCAGGTAGAAGCTGATAAGGAAAAAAGATTAAAGAGAATAGAAGCGGGTGCGAGTGGTCAGAACTCGACTCCGAGGGAGTCTCACCGTCCCTTTAGGCTGCGTCTGCCGAATTTTAATGACAAAATTGATAGCTTAGATTTTTTTCTTTGAGAGGTTCGAGGCCGAATGCGTGGCCTGGAAAGCTAACAGAGACGAGTGGACATCTTTGTTATCCACATTGCTAGTGGGGCCTGCGATAGAGACTTTTTATAGCCTCCCGCTGGAAGAGCAGGCGATTACGATAAGGTGAAGGAACGGTTGCTTCGGAAGTTCCGTTTGACGGCTGACGGGTACCGAACGCGGTTTAGAAACACTATGCCAAGTGCAGACCAGGACTTCGAGGACTTCATATCGAAGATCGAGCTTCTGCTGAATAGATGGATTGAGTTAGAAGGAATCACTAAGGACTTTAATGGCTTGGTTGATCTAATGCTACGGGACAAAGTGTTGTCGTCTTGTTCTACTGAGTTGGCAGCATTTTTCCAGGAACGACAACCTAAGGATATTGCTTCTATGGCCCAATTGGGGCACCATTATGTCCTGGCCCATCCGGGCAAACCCATTCATCGGTCGGGCCTGTCTGACACCTTAGCTGAAGGTGTCGGCAAAGTTCAGCGACAACCATGGCAAAATAAGTCAGGCGATGCAGACAGGGGCCAAGAGCAGAAGGACGATAGGCCCTTTCTTCCCTATCAACCACGCAGAGGGAATTATGGTAACTTCCGATCTTATTGGAGTGGCCGGTCGAACTGGCACAACCGACTGTACGGGGAGTGCATAACGCCACGGGAGGGGCTGGAGCAGTCGCTCAGCAACACCGAAGTCCCGAGGCGGACGATCAGGTGGTCGAGGTATCACCACCTGAGAAGAAAGTATATCTGAGACGGGGTTCGCGGCAGGCGCCCATGAATACTCACAGTCTGGGGCCGTGGGACATTAATAGGAACAGTAGAGGCATATCTGAGGATTTGACAGATAGTGACCGCAAGGTATGGGTCCGCAATATCCCCCCGAGTGCTAGCTGGCGCACACTCAGACGTGCGTTTAATGAGGTCGTGCCTGTTAGGTTCGTTGAGGTATTGTCATTGCGAGACAATACCAAGGTTGCACGCGTTACTTTCGCGAATAGGTGGGGGGGGGGGGGGGGGGGCGCGTAATGCAGTCAGGTGGAAGCACATGTTGTTGCGTCATAACCACCTACTGATAGTACAGCAATAGCATGGGAGTGGTATCGGGTGTCGCGTTCTATAACGGTGTTTCGGTTAACGCGAACCGAACTGTAGAATCTGGCCCACGCCACCAGTACTGTTCTGATAAAATATAAGTTGTTCTGTACAGCTTTATAAGTAGTGAGAGAAACTGAGGAGAGGGATTTCAAATGTTAATACCATGTTTGTGCTAAATGTGATGCTTATGAATTTTATGTATTTTGGCGCCATAAAGGCAATTTGGTATATGTTTAAACCTTGTTACGAAAGATTGTTGTTGCTATTTGGATATCAACTGTAATGTTTGCCTATGTAAAAGTTACTATCAATGTACAGCGCACTGTGTTATGGTTCACCAAGGGTAGACAGTCGTTGTCATTTTTCACCACTGCCAGAACCTTGGGTAACCGACTGCATAAGCATGTTGTGTTTGTCGTTGGTTGGAGAATGCAGTAACAACAATAGTAGTTGAGAACTTTGGCACTCTATGTTCATATGTGGAGATGCTGTTAGTGGCATATGGTCGTCCAAACTCCTTCGGGTGTCCGGGCGAAGCTTCCTCTGATGGAAGAAAACTACGTTTTCTTTCTTAAAGGGGGAGGGGGTGGGGTTGGATGTCACAGCGCTATTTCGCAATGCACTTTATGTATTGTGTTCGGCGAAAAGCCACCCAGACGAGGCCGAGGTGAGCCGAACCGTGGAGGGTCATGTGATTACCGGAGGTCGGCAAATAAGGCGCAAATTTGGCCAGTCAGAAACTAGCCCGCGTCCAGAGAGGACGGACATTTTCCTTTTGTCAGCAAGATTGCTGTGTGGTTCATATTGTGGACTATTAACTGAGTGCTTGACATATTTCGGACCTGGTTGATAAGTACATTGAAATGCTAGAGCAGTGTATTGTCTAGTTTGTATTATCTACAGGCCGTAGTTTGATAAAAGATAGTTGATTTTTGAGTGTCATTTCCATAGTTTCCGCTCAGGTGAGCGATATTCATTGCAGTGGTTTTCAGTGTAAGTCGTACTATCGTGTATGATGCTGTTAGATTAAGCTACTAAGGCAAGTTTACAGTGGCTATTCATTATTGTATTTGATGCGTTTATTGGCCGTGTGAGGCCTTATTGTATTGTGCATATTATTAAAGGGAAGTTCCTGTTAAAGGTGTTCATTTGTATTGTCAGCCATTTTTGTGTGGTATACTCTTGGAAGAATGACCCTTAAGTTATTTTTACACATCCACACTGCAGTGGTAGAACCAGTGGAGTATTCTTCACAATAAATGGTTCTTGACACTTTCTTTATTTCTTCATTCGTTGGTCTTTTACCGTTAATTTGTAGCTCTTCTTCTGCTGGCTGGATGTCCTGGGGGGGTGTTGTGGAGCTGGTCTATTGAGAAGGTCCACAAAATAGTCTGTCCACCTCTTCAGTTGCTCTTGTATATTGCTGAGCAGTTTTCCATTCTTGTCTTCTATGAGGCAACTTGTTTGCTTGTATTTCCCCGTTAGCTTCTTTGTGCTGCTATACAGTTCTCTCATATTTCCTTTGGCTGCAGCATCTTCTGCCTCTCTTGCCAACTCCTCAATATACTTCCTCTTGTCTCTTTTGATACTTCTTTTTACTTCTTTGTTTGCTTCTGTGTACACTTCTTGAGCCTTGGCTTTGGAACTTCTGGTTTTGCTTGTGTTTAAATCTGCTTTCTTGTTTTTTTCTGTCTTTTATCTTATTGATGGCTTCTGTTGTTATCCATGCTTTATGATGTCGTTCCCTCTTCCCCAGTATTTCCTCACATGTCTCATTCCATACCGTTTTGATTTGTTGACAATAGTCTTCTGCATTCTCTACATCTTCCAGCTTTTGGAGCACTTGTAATTTGTTGGATATTGTGGCCGCAAATTTGTCTCTTGTTTCTTGATTTCTTAGATGTCCTTCATTAAATTGTTGTCTATAATTTTGCATTGTTGCACATCTCTTGAGTTTCATTTTTACTTTGGCTTTCAGAAGGGGTGATCTGATGCCACATCTGCTCCTCTATATACCTTTACATCCTGCATTGTTGATCTAAACTTATTGTTTATGCATATATGATCAATCTGATTTTCTGTTCTGTGGTCTGGTGATATCCATGTTGCCTTGTGTATTCTCTTATGTGGAAACATGCTTCCTCCTATAGCCAGTTGATTTGAAGCACAGAAGTTTGAGAATAGTTCCCCATTTTCATTCATTATTCCTAGCCCATGTTTTCCCATGACTTCTTCAAAGCTGGTGTTGACTGTACCTATCTTTACATTCACGTCACCCATCAAAATTGTGATGTCTCTTCTTTTTATTTTTTCCATAATTTCCTGTAGTCTAGTATAAAATGCTTCTTTCACAGACTCTTCTTTGTCATTAGTTGGTGCATAACATTGTGTAACCGCGCTGCTGTTACTGGTTACTGTGTGTTATCTCACTAATAGTTGCCCATCGCAAGCGAAGATGGCGACAGCTTCAGACTTGAGTTGTGACACATCTGTGCCGTGATCTCATGTGACTAATTAATCCTATTTTGGCCCTACAGGCCCTGCCACATACGGGGCACACATGGTTAGAGTCGATAGTAGTGTTGCTGTGCATTCTGGCCTTTCTTGCAGCACGCTTGCCTTCTGCCTTATCAGCTAAATTCTGTTCTGCAATGCGAGCACCTTGAGTAATGTTTGTCCGCCAGGCACAGCGATCCTGTGCGATAGTCTCCCAGGAGGAGACATCAAATTTGAAGCTGCTCAACGATGCTTTCAGTGTGTCTTTGAAGCGTTTCTTTTGTCCCTCTGCTGTTCGCTTACCCGTGGAGAGTTCGCTGTACATCAACTGCTTTGGGATGCATTTTTCGGGCATGCAAACAACATGTCCGGCCCATCTAGTTTGGGCCCTCTGCAGCAATGTGTAGATGCTTGAGATATGTGCTCTGTTGAGGACCTCAGAATTAGATACTCTATCATGCCACTTGATCCTGAGGATCCTGCGAAGACAGCTCATGTGGAAATGATTAAGCTTCTTGGCATGTCTGCTATACACTGTCCATGTTTCACAGGCATACAGGAGGGTAGTGAGTACTATTGCATGATATACTTTTATCTTGGTGGCTGCACTAATTCCTTGTCGATCCCAGACATTTACTCTTAGTCTTCCGAAAGCTGCACTTGCCTTTGCAATTCTGTTGTTGACCTCGGAGTCGATATTCGCATCTTTGGTAAGGGTACTGCCTAGATAAGTGAAGCTGTCCACCACTTTGAGACGTTGGTTCTTTACTGTGATATTTGGTTCACAGTAAGGTTTCCCAGGAGCAGGTTGCAACATTACTTCAGATTTCTTCGTATTGATGGTAAGACCAAAGTCATCACACGCTACAGAAAGCCTCCTCATATTGTTCTGCATGTCCAGTTCTGTGCAGGTGTTGAGGGCACAGTCGTCCGCAAAGACGAGGTCAGAGATCATTGTTTCATTCACTTTCGTAAAGGACTGTAATCGTCTCAAATTGAACAGATTCCCATCTGTCATGTATCTGATGTGTATGCCGTCGCTACTGTCATGCGTAACGTTAGACAGCATGGCAGCAAATATCATACTGAATAGTGTCGGGGCGAGCACACAACCCTGTTTGACACCATTTGTGACGGGAAAGGGTTCAGAAGGTTCTCCATCATTCAATACGCGAGCCATCATACCTTCATGAAACTGGCGGACAACTGAGATGAACTTATTGGGACAGCCGAATTTCGCCATAATTTTCCATAGTCCGTCCCTATTGACAGTGTCAAAGGCTTTGGTCAAGTCAATAAATGTTGTGTATAGGTCACTGTGCTGTTCCTGGCATTTCTCCTGAAGTTGGCGAGCAGCAAATATCATATCGACGGTCCCGCGGCCTGCTCGGAAACCACACTGACTCTCTGGAAGTATGTCCTGCGATTCGAGATGAACAATCACGCGACTGAGCAGGACTCGAGCCAGGATTTTGCCCACAATAGATAATAGGGAGATTCCCCTATGGTTGTCACATGATTGATGATTTCCCTTTCGCTTGTATATGTGAACGATGGTGGCATCTTTTCATTCCTGTGGTATCTGTTCTTCATCCCATACTGAGTGGAAAAGGTCTGTTAGTCTCTGCAGCAGCATGCTGCCTCCAGCTTTATAAATCTCAGCAGGAATAGCATCTGATCCAGGGGCTTTGCCGCTGGACAGTAGACTGGCTGCTTTCTTGACCTCTTCCATGCTGGGTGGAAGGTCAAGTCTGACATTGACTGTAACTTGCGGTATACTTGCAATTGCCTGGTCGTTGACGGTTGATGGACAATTTAAGATGGCGTTGAAGTGTTGTGCCCAGCGTTCCAAAATCTGCGTTTTATCAGTGAGCAATGCCATGCCATCAGCATTTAGGACCGGTGATGATTGATTCGATTGAGGGCCATAAATTGCTTTCAGGGCATCATAAAAGCGCTTTGAGTCATTTATGTCTGCATACCTCTGTATCTCGTCTGCTTTATTGCTGAGCCATGCATCATTGGGCACAATCACACATGGCCTTGGTCACTCTCACGTCACGTCTGTCGCTCCTTCTCGTGATGACATAATCAATGAGATGCCACTGTTTGGATCGGGGGTGCATCCATGTTGTTTTATTTCGAGTGGGTAGGCGAAACATGGTGTTCGTGATGGACAAATCATGTGTGGCACACAGGCTGAGTAATAGGAGCCCATTACTATTACATTTGCCTATGCCATGTTTTCCAAGTATTCCTTCCCAGGTGTTGTTGTCAGTGCCTACTCTGGCATTGAAGTCGCCGAGAATAATAAGTTTCTCAGATTTAGGAACTGATGAGATGATTGAGTTAAGTTCGTCATAGAACTTTTCTTTTGTTTCCTTGGGGTTTGTCATTGTTGGGGCATATGCACTGAACAGTGTGGCACTTCTGTTGCTTTCTAGTGGGACATGAAGGGTCATTAGGCGATCATTAATGCCCTTAGGAGATTTGACAAGTTTTCGTACGATATGAGATTTAATGGCAAATCCAACACCAGCCTCACGCCGTTCCCTGCTGTCCCGGCCACTCCAATAAAATGTGTAGCCACCTCCAATTTCAGTAATCTGACCTTCTTATGGTAGTCGCGTCTCACTTAGGGCTGCTATATCGACATTATAGCGCGCCAGTTCTTTGGCCACAAGTGCAGTCCATCTTTCAGGTCTGTCGGCCAGGGTATTGTCGAGTAGTGTTCGCACGTTCCACGTGCCGAAGGTAAGCACCTTCATTTTTTTCTTACTTTTTGTTCGAACTCATGATTGGGATACCCTCCAGCCGCGTCAAGCTGGTCAGAGTAGGTTGAAGCAGGCTATGTTCAGGGTACCTTTTCTAGCCCCTTCCTCATGCCATGGAGGTGAGCAGAGTGATCCTAAAGAGGGCTGCTCAGTCGCTCAGGGGGCTGCCGGATCTCGCCGCTGCTTCAAAGTTCCAGCGAGAAACGACCCTGTGGCCTGAGCCGCCTGTGTGCAGGATTGTGGCTGTAGCTTGAGTGTATCCATACTTTCTGGTTCGCCACTCCCCCATCGCCACAGGTCTTTGAGTGTAGTGTCTGTATGTATCTGTCTGAAGCTGTGACTTGCGCTGTAATTGGATTAAAGTGAGGAAGAGTTGCGCTAATCGTCATCCTCACTCTCTCGTCCGGAGTTATCTGTTCCAGTGGCAAGATATTATCGAGACGACTGGAGACAACACAGGATGCAATGGATGACCAGGGCGTTCTACGTGCGTCGCCGTGCTCCTTACGCTCCACAGCGCGTTGCTGGTAATCGCCGTCATGACCGTTGAACCAATAGATGGTTTCTTCCGCGCAGTCTATGGAATCCAGTCTTCGCATGCATGGGTAGGCAGACTCTAACTCACCGAAGGTTTATAACCAGTCGGCTACCCTCACCTAGTTTAGCCGGCCTGTCAAAGCCGTTGCCCGGGGGTGGCCGCTGTCGCATGCTGACAGCTACGAGGAGCCACAGGTGAGAGCTGGATGCCAGGTTTGGACCAAAGGTGGCCGAGCTGCCCTGAAAAGGGCATGACAGCTCCTTCACCAGAGGTACTACCAATACCTGACATCCCAAACCCCCCACTAGTTATCTCACTAGGTGGCAGATGACAGACCTAGTGACGTAATTCAAGTTTACAATCTCTCCTTTTTATCTTCCAAGTTATTTAGTTGATATCATTACTGACCATCTCTGCCAGAGGTGTAAATTCCTGGATGATAGTCTAATCCTTTTCTTGTATACTTCAGGTTCGTTCAGTTCCTTCTTTGATGTTAATAGTGACGTCGTATAGTGGTAGTTTAAATTTACATGGCATACAATCAGTAACTCATAAAGATGGAATCAAATTTGTTCTGATCCTTCAAAACTTTTAATAACTTAATAAAACAACACATATAATGAGTTATTTAAATGATAGAGTTTGCATTGAGGTCTTTACTGGGTCTTTGTACTTCAGGTTAACTCATACATGAATTCTATGTCTTGTAACTTCCGTATTCCACTTTAACTTATTCTCTTCTCTTGTAGACTTCCTTTGTCTTCCCAAAACCTGCTCCTATTTCCTCATATACCAATTATCTTTATTAGCATTCCACACTTGATTTGTTACTTAAATATCTTCCTCGACGAACTGGTCAGACAGGTCTCTGTAACTGCTCCTAGCAACAAAATTCATCTCATGCATAAATAATTGTATGTTCACCCTTCTGATACTTACAAGTGAGAGAGCATATTTGAAGTTCTTCTATAAAAGTCGACATTCACTTTTTCTTGAAAATCATATGCAATTCTGGATACTTCAAACCTTGTTCAATATGGCTCCTCTATAATATCTCTAGTTTCCTTCAAATGTTTACAGCCTTTTGGTTACTTTACACATAATCTTTATAACCATCCATTTTTCTTGGTACATAGTCGTAAAGTTCTCGTAATGAACTGTCAAATCGTGCTTCTGCAAGATTCTCCTGTAAAAAAAAATATACTCTGTGCAAAATATAATCATAGTTCAATACTTTCAAAAAACACAGCATAAACGCTGATCTCCTTTCAGAAATACACCTTAACTGTGAACCACATAATCAAATCAAACTATCTCCCGATAGAATAACACTGGCTAGTGATGGCTGGACATCTAAACATATTCACATAAACCCTATCTGTAAAACCACAGAATGTTCATCTTGTCCACACAGCGATCACATATTCTTCCTGAAGAACAACTCAGGACTGCCTGTCATCTATTGACCTCTGGTCATTTTTCGTGGTGCGTTTTCTTGCCAATCTTCTGATTCGCTGACCCAAATCTTTTTACTTAAATTTATTGGTCAAGCCTTTTTTTCTTGTTCTCGAACTTTCTATTTACAACTCACTATAATCACTCACTATTAGTTAACATGAACCGATATTCTGAACCGTTGTCAGTTAGCAACATTATTATTTTCATTCATTATTTTCTCTTGTGAGCTGTCCTAACTGTGTATCTCACCTTAACAATAGCATGAACAATGCTTGGACAAACCCCCATGGTGACATACAACCCGGGGCCACACAAATGTATCCCGTAGGGAGACATTTGCGTTCTATCAACAACTATCTATTCCCTAACTATAATGTACTATCCTATACCTGCTTCCTTACATATACATCTACAAACTATGAGTTCCAATATGGAAAGTCACAAAAATAAATCCATATATGTAATGTCATTCCGTTGCCAATACTTAATGCTTCAATTGAGGTATATCATCAATCATTACTTAAATACATAACCTCATATGATACAACAACTGATCAATAATAATTCAATACATGCAATATATATATTTATACAGGTCGACATGGTAATTGTCTCTGGAAACAGAGATTTGTCAGCACAGGTCACGTCTGTAGTATCTGTCGTCAATGTCATTACTGAATTAGAACGGTCAGATAGGCGGAGTTACACTTAATAGTATGGCGAAGCGTGCATAACTAACTGTCCTGGGGCGATAGTGAAAGACATGTGTCGGTAATCAAGTCAGAATTTGATATGCTCGACTGATCTTAGCCTTGGATGCACAGTTCAAGTCGTTAATTCTGTCTGAAACTATAGACGTCATATACATGTATAGAGAACCTCATAAAATATAGAACATCCTTCTGGCTAAAGTTAATGTCAACGTGACTACGTGGCTGTGTCATCATTATCATCTCTCAAGTAATCACATTCTTCTTCTTCTTCTTTGATCCTTAGCCGCCGACCGTCAAAGCAGTCAGTGGCCATCACGCCTAGTGGCGTCTTGTAAATCAACAACAAATTGATTCCACTTTGTCTGTCGGTGGCCATCCTTCGTACAGTGCTCCAACTCTGGTTCATTCTTTGCATCTCAGCCTCCACAATCCTCCGCCAGGTTGTTTTTGGTTGGCCTCTCTTTCGTTTTCCTTCAGGGGTCCAAAGCATAGCTGTTCTTGTGATGGCATCGGGGTCTCTTCTGAGGACATGACCAACCCAGCTCCAGCAAGTAATCACATATGATATCTTTATTAATTCTTCTACTAAGTCCAAACTATGATTTCTTCTCAGAGCAGCACTACTGCGAAGCATGTCGCGTTCCTGGTGTCGCTATATAGTCAGCGCAATGGTAACTGGGGTACATCCTTTGTGGGTGGTGAAGGGGGAAAATGTAGGAGATGTGTCGTGGGGATGTTCACCAATATTGCTTGTTGTATACTCTTTGCTACCTGTACCTGGGTGAGAGGAATTTCTTACATTTCTATGACTTGGCTATGCCTATTTCATATCTCTTCTTTTCTTTTTCCTCTTTTGCCAATTTAAATGTGCATATAACTGGAATCTATACACTATACAAACAAATATGACAATAATACTATCAATACTAACAGTAATTATCAGTCTTGATCCTCTGGTGTACTAAATCCGATACCTTGGGAAGTACATTGACAAGCTCTGTGAGTTTACCTGGAATAAGTCTACATAATCAGGACTCTGTGTTTCCCTAGATTACAGTCTGATATTTCTTTTTTTTTCTAGAGTTCTATACTCCCGTTCCTTAAAGAGTTACATGAGTAATGTGAGTGTCCAGGTGTCCCATAAATCAACTAACTTAAGCACTGGTTAAAAAAATTATTAATTGACTTAGTGGTAGGTACTTTGTTGATAAAAGTACCTATAAGCACTGTGCTGGGGAAGTGCTGCGATTAGTACTTTAGCTGGGGGAGTACTTTGCGATGATTACACTGCCTGCATCAATTTTGAAAATTCTTTGCAAGCTCTAACAGTGTGATTTCACTACTGGAGAAACGACTGTCGTGATGTGACGAAATTGGTATCGATTGTGTTGTTGTGTTTATGGTCGGCTATCTCTACCGTGTAAACGATTGTCTCGAGATACTAACCTCTCTCTTAATTTCACCGGCGGAATGTCATCTTCGTCTTCTGACGTGTCTCTACAACGATTTAATCGATGTATAGCATCCTGAATTGATTTGGGGTGTCACGCTGTTCTGTGTGAATATCAAGATCATCATCTGTGTCGATTTCACTGTGTGAGGTGGTTGACATCTCTGTGGAATTGTAGTGATTCATTGTGACTTTTCGTACGGGTCTGTCTTTCGATAAAGCTGGTGGAGCTATCGGGCGATGATTATCTTTCTTCATCTGTGCTGCATGAGCTTTGGTGACTATGTTCTTCTCTTCATTCCATAATATGTAATTTGTAGGTGTTGTCTGTTCACGTACCTTATATCCATCTAGCCATCGTGCGTCAAATTTGTTGTCGCGAACATTCTTCTTATAATAAACTTTATCACCAACTTGAAATTGTTCCAATGTAGCTCTTTTATCGTGCTGTTTCTGCCATTTCTTGAAAGCTTTCTGCGAATTGCGATTAGCTATCATAAGCAACCCTGGGAAGGTTAAGGCGGCCGGCGTGATGCCGACCACATCCCCCTAGTGTGCCGACGGTCAAGATAATATGGGCCTAACACCATATTCCCAATATGCCTCAATGGGCGTGTAACGGGTTCCTTTTTTTATCATAAGCTTGAGAATTTGGGGGTCTTTTCTCTGCTCAGTGTGTACGTTAAATGTGTCCAAGTCTACTGTTTCTGGTGTACCAGTATCTGTTGTGGCTTTGTTAAAGTCGACATGTACCCTGTTTGAATTTATGATGTTGATCTCCTTTGCATTGTCGTTGATGTCAGTGAAAGAATCAGGATCATCTTCCTGTGTGGCACTAGGGTGTGGGATTCGAGAATGGAGGTCTGCAAAAGTATTTTGAGTACCTGGAATGTATTCAATATTTGTGTCATAGGATTGCAAGTTCATGGACCAAGTCTGTAATTTCTTGGGCTGCTCGTGTGGCTTAGTGAGCCAATTCACCGAGGGTTGGTGGTCCGTTCTAATGATGAGTTTGGTGCCTCTAATGTAAAAATCAAGCTTCTGGATCGCGTAATGTATGGCGAAAGCTTCTTTCTCCGTAATCGATAATCGTCTCTGTGTTTTAGAGAGTGCGTGTGACACAAATGCTATGGGCATCTCGTTGGGAATCTCTGGTATGATCGGTGTCTCGTCTTCTTCTCTGGGTTGGACTAAACAAACACCTATTGCAGTATTGGAGGCATCCGTGTATAAGATCATTGGGCGAGATATATCTGGATGTGCGAGAAGTGGTACTGTTGTAAGCGCATTCTTGAGGTAGTCGAAGGATTTCTGACATTCCTCTGTCCACTTGAATCGTGAATACTTCTTAGTAAGCGCAATAGGCGTTTCAGCAGCCTTTGAGAAGTTAATAACGTGGTGTCTGTAATATCCACAACAACCGATATAAGCTTGTACCTGCTTCACTGTTGTGGGGGCGGGCATGTTTCTAATTGCTTCCACTTTATCTGTGTCAGGGCGAATGCCATATTTGTTAACTATGAATCCTAAATAATTGGTTTCCGTTTTTAGGAACTCACATTTGCTAAGCTTGACTTTAACTTGGTGGTGTCGGAGGCGATCAAAAACTTGCTCAACTTTCCTTAAGTGGTCATCCACGGTACCTGATGTGTGAATAAGTACATCATCTATATAGGCCAATGCAACAGAATGTATTCCCTGCAAAACCTCGTCCATCAGTGCCATGTATGTTGCGGGACTTCCTTTCAAACCAAAAGGCATGACGTTCCACTTATAGCTACCCATGTGTGTACAAAATGTTGACTTTTCTTTAGCTGCTGGTTGTTGCTGTGGTTTTTTACGGTTTCATAAGACGTAAATCTATTTAATACTTTTTGATGATCTAAGTTAGAGAACTGTTAATGACCTCCCTGGGACAGGTTGATTTGGGGTTATCTTCCCTTTGTTTTATTCATTGTAGTTGACCTGTCTTAAGTCGGGGTTAGCGGTTCTCAGATCTGTGCTGTCTACGCATGCGCAAGTTTTTTTAGCGCGAACGGAGGGACTTCAGTCAGGGAGTGATGATCTGGGTTCTGACCGGACTGGTATGTCCGTGGTACTTGTCTGCATTATCTGGGGGAAAGATAGTCTTCAGTGTGACTGTGATGTCAGTGATTCTCGCCAGAGTAATTCTGTTCGTCAAGAATGACGACAATTGTTATTTGTGTATTTCTCGGATTCTGTCAAAGGTAAAAGAAACTTAATTATTATGCCTAAGTTGCAGAACATTTTGTGGCAACCTGTGAGTTGAGCTCACAGTCCTTTGAGATGCAGAGTCCATTATTTGTGCTCGATGTAGCCAACTAAGACTATTCGTCTAACTGTTATTCAGAAGCCCAGTGAAGATATATTATTATGAAAACCGCATGTTGGCGGTATGTTTCGGCATGGATGGTTATGCCTGCCTATGAAGAATACACAGTTGTTTACATTATTATAGAGGCCCGACATTACGGCCGATATCTTTGAGCAGAAGAAGATGTATCTGGCGTATTATGCTAGATGAATTACAGCATTATTATTATTATTATGCAATTGAGAACTCGCCTTTTGGTACGGCGGAGTTGTTTTAAGTACCTGATTGTGTCGATAACGTCCTGATAGATGAGTGGTTCAAGCTTTATAATACCAGATGTTTTGCCAGTCATTTCCAGTTTATATGATGTCCTTGATTCTCGTCCATTTGACTGTAACTGTTGATGTCACTGTGTCTCGTAAATAAATGGTTGAAAAGTTCCAGCAGTTGCAACAATTACTGACTACTGCATGTGAGTGAGTGGGTGCTTTGTTTACCTGTCAAAGAGCCTAAACGCATTCGGGTTGTCTACACACCCACATCACTTATCAACCCACACAAACTTCGAGTACTTCAAATGCAAGAGATGTATGATGTTTGAATGTCAACATGACACACTGTTAGCGCCTCAACGCCTGGTGAGCTAATCATGCACAACAACGTTGTTTGGCCCAGGTCGTACTGCCTACGCACGCACAGAAACCTACAGTAACACCGTGCAGGAACATTGAGGTCGATTGTACAGCCTTCAACATTCTAGTGGCGCATCAACACATCCATACAATAACAATGCACAGAAAAGATATCGTTACATTCCTGGTGGTCTTGAAAAAAAGAATGGTAACACTGGTGTCATAAGAATACACCAAAATCCTGAGCGTGCATCCAATGTAGTAAAGTGTGTAGAATGTCAGAGTGTCCCCAAAATATCATCAATGCGTGGTAATGGATATGAAATCGTCTTTCTAATCCTGTTCAATGCGCGGTAATCGCAGCAAAATCTACTTGCTCCATCTTTTTTCGATACTATTACTATTAGCGATGACCATGCTGATCTCGATCTCTCTATAATTCCTGCACTCAACATGTCGTTTATAGATTTCTCCACTTTTTCACGGTGGCTCTTCAAAGGGGTGTGGTAGGGTTTCAAACTAATAGGTTCCTCTGTTGTGGTCTGAATGTCCATATGTACCTTACTGGTTCTGCCTAACTCCATATTCGTTAGTGCGAATACATTTTGGTGTTTAGTGATGAACGCACTAATTTTAGATTTATGTTGACCTTCAACTTTCAGTGTCGCCAGTAATTGCGATAACCGGTCTGGTGTGTGATTCTGTTTCTGGGACTCTTGGTTTGTCCACGGTGTTTTAACATATGTGTTTTCTTCATCAGTTCTGTGAATGTTACGTCTACTCTGTCGTTCACTATGGCAATATTCGAAGGGCTTTAGACATCTGGGTTCATATCTTCGACAGAATGGTTTGCTATCTCGTATTGGGTTTCCGCCATGGAGTATGCTCTACCTCTGTTCTATAATTGTTACTTCTGCTCTCTCGTTCACTACGGCAGTATTCAAATGGTTTTGGATATCTTGATTCATATCTTCGATACAGTGGTTTGTTTGAGTATCTCGTATTGGGTTTCCGCCATAGAGTATGCTCTACCCCTGTTCTGTGATTATAATGTCCACTATAGTGAGAAGGTGATCTATTATACCAACGGCCTGTTTTCTGTGCTGGGGTTGGCAATAAATGGTGGGTAACAAGATTAACATGGTGCGATTTTCTTCCACTGTTGCCTGTTCCTCTGTATATCCCTGCGTATGCTTTTATCCTTATTACTTGATCAACTTCGTGTGCATAACGAAGATATTTAGTTCTTTCCGTATCTGAATATATATCTTCAGGTTCATCTCTCCAAGCTCGTTCATATGCCTCAAATTCTTGATCTTCTGCGTTGCTATGATAAATGTATTGATCACCGGGGTATCTTCCTGGTAATGGTTTGTCATCTTGATAGTCTCGGCTTGTGGGGCGGCGTTGGGCTGAGTGTGGGATCTGACATAGTGTGGGGAATGAAGGGTATCGATAGGTTGTGTCTTCGGGTTCATCTCTGCAGGCTCTATCATATGGTGTGTCATCTTGGTTAGTATGTCTTCTCTCTCTGTGTATGGGAGTAGCATAATTCTCATGTACATAATCAGTGCTATCTATCTTGGGCATGTGACATGTTCGTCGACATCTATGTTTCCCGTTGCTCTGCTGGCTGTAAATGTTTTCTCTATCTGTTGTTTTTTTCGACTTGACCAACGTTCTTGTTCCTGGAGTCTGGCGCCTAATCCTGAGAGTAAATTGGTTACCATGTGTGCTTTGCCATTGAAGTCGTCTGTCAGAGTCGGAGGGGTGACATGGAGCATGATTTTGGGATCTGCGTGGAGCGGGGTAATGATGGTGTCGACTCTGATCAACGTCAAAAGTTCTGTTGTTTATGGTACAGGTCAAGGACGATCTTCGTACTTTAGCAATTATCGCACCTCTGTGTATCGTTGAAGCTTGTCCTGATGTGTTTACAATCATGACTGGACAGTCACGAGAGGGAGAGACTTCTGCAATACCTTCAGTAACAAACATGAAGGGTTCGTCATTGATGTCCTCATTTTCCAAGGGTTCAGTCTGGATTGTTTGTCCTGGTTCGATATAATTGGAACTCTTAATTCGACCTTTAGCTATCACACGCGTGTTAGATAGTACTGTAACTGGAGTTGTTAAGCGTACAAGGGGATTGACATAAGTCTTGGGCCTGACCATGAAGGAGTCACAGGAGAAAGATGAAACTTGGCACATTTAAAGTTCATCAAATTTGCACTGAATGTGTGAAGTACGCGTTTGTTTCTTCAATGGGTTTTCCCGCTACGGTGCACGGCGCAATGTACCCTATTGACCGGATCTGCTGCTGCAAAGATTTGACAAAACAATGGAAAAGAAGGAGGCCAGAGCTGTGATAAAATTTCTGATGTTTCAGGGAAAAACACCTACAGAAATACACAGGGAGATGGAACCAGTGTTTTGTGATTCTTGTCCTTCATATACTTCGGTAAAAAAACTGGTGTCAACAGTTTAAGTGCGGTCGCTCAAATGTTGCTGATCTGCCAAGATCTGGTAGACCAGCCTCAGAGTGCAACGATGAAAATGCAACAAGAGTGAAGAAAATCATTGACCAGGATCGAAAAATGACAATTGTGGAGATAGCTAGTAGAGTAAAACTAAATGAAAGAACAGTTTATAGAATTTTACACAACAGACTGAACATGAGAAAAGTGTGTGCACGCTGGGTTCCGCGACTGTTGACACGTGAACAGAAGTAAACGAGGGTAAATTGCTGTCAAAAGTTGCTCAAAAAGTGTCAGTCAACAAATTTTTTGGAGACCATGGTGACAGTAGATGAGACTAAGGTACACCATTATGACCCCGAATCCAAAATTGCCAGCATGCAATGGAAAACCCCGGGCTCCCCAACACCTGTCAAGCCGAGGGCGCAGAAATCTGCAGGAAAAGTGATGCTGACTGTTTTTTGGGACGGCAAAGGTGTCCTTTTGCAAGATTATCTGCCTCGTGGCAACACAGTTAATGGACAATACTATGCAGATCTTCACACCAAACTAAGAAAGGTTGTGACCAGGAAACGAGGGATAACGCGCACTCAAAATCTTCCTTTGCTTCGAGACAACGCGCTCTCTCACAAAGCACGGCTTGTGCAGCTAGCAGTCAACGATTTGAATATTGAAATTCTTCCACACCCACCATATTCTCCAGATTTGGCTCCATCAGACATTTTTCTATTCCCAAATCTTAAAAAACAGTTGAAAGGAAATCATTTTGACAGCGATGAAAAGGTTATACTGGCATGTGATGACTGGTTTAGTTTGAAAAATAGGGTGTTCTACTCCCAAGGTCTTTTCAAGGTCAAGCAGAGATTGCAGAAGTGTGTCAATTCAGACGGTGGCTATATTGAAAAGAAATAAACACTATACAAAATTTCAGCTCTCTGTGAAATGTCCTTCATGGTCAGGCCCAAGACGTATGTCAATCCCCTTGTACTAGAGACGCAATATGTATATCATCCTGCAACTTTATATATTCACCATTGATATTGATCTTATGCAGGTCGAAATATATTCTGGAGTTGTGGCGAGTAAGGTAGTCTCTACCGAGGATGAAGTTTCTGGATATCCCACGTGTAATTATAAAGGGATGTGTAAGCTGTTGCTGTCCTATGTGGAATGTAATATATGCTGTGCCACAAGACTTCATAGATTCTCCTGTCACCGAGGCCATAAATGTCTTTGATGGTCGGAAGTTCACAAGATGTTTAATTTGTTTGTATAACTGTTCCCTAATCAAACTAACTGAAGTTCCAGTGTCCACAAGTGCTTGGTAATTCTTCTTGTCAATATTGATAAGACAGGAACTAGGGTCTGGGGTAATGTTTATGGACTGTATTTCTTGCTCAGGTGTTCTTTGAGGAGGAGGTATTCGGTGTGGAACAATGTTGTTTTTCTTTCTATATATGGACCTATGATGAAGGAAGTTGTTGTTTCCATCAATTTTATAGTCACCAATAACGGTCCTGCTTAATGGTTGACTGTTCCGTTTTCCTGGTTGTACATTCGTGATTGTCCTCTTGTAAAATTGGAAGCTGTGCTCCGCGAAAATTCTGACCATAATGATTACTATTTCCATAACCATGATGTCGTGAGTTGTTATAGCTTTGCTGGTGTAGACGAGGATGTTGTCGCCGGCACTCTCGGGCTAGGTGTCCTCGAATACCACAAATAAAACAAGTAGGGGCATTAACTTGATGGACGTTCTGTTGCCTATGTTGGTGTTGAGAATAATTTATTCCTGAATGCTCCTGATTATTCATATGGCTTGGGCGATGCCAACGCGGGCGGGAATGACCAATTTCCATCGGTTCATGATCCGGATGTGATTCAACTATGGGTTCTTGTTCGATACACTTGTTAAATCTTGTTCGAACATTCTCCTCTCTAATTGCCATTTGTATCGCTTCATTTATCGTTTTCGGATCTTTACGAATCATGTTTAGTTTGGTGTTATTCCCTAACAATCCATCAACAAATATACCTACCAGATGTTTTTCTAGATCTGGTGATGCTGTCAAACCATCAAGAAAAGCTTCCTCTGTTAAGTTTAATAACTTTTCTTCATATGATTGAATGGGTTCTTTGTGTTCTTGCATAATGCAGCAAAGAAGTGACCAAGCGTGCTCCGTGTTAGTAATGTCACTGTAACGTTGTGTTAACTCTTTTTTTTTTAGTGAATCATACGTTTCATTGGGGTATGTATTGTCACGTCTTCTAAAAAAATTAGTGATCAAGGAGTCTGATCACAAATATAGAATTCGCTTACGGTCTGAATCCGTTCATGCGTTTACCATAGTAGCGAATTTTTCTGCATCTTTCAACCATCTTCGAAACTCTTTAGAATCCCCTGTAAATGGTGTCATAACCGACCTAATCTGGTTATACTTTGCATAATGGTCAACGTTATGTAATGTGTCAGTGATGCTTTTGAGAGCAACCATTGTGGGTTCCTGTTCCGGAGGTAGTGGAACAAATGCAGGTTGTTGTTGTATCTGTTGTTGTTGTTGCTGTTGTTGCAGTTGATACAGTAGATCCGAATGCAATGTAGCCATGTTGTCACCAAGAAGGACTGGTCTTGGCACCAATTCAAAGTATGTATGTATTCAGCAACATTTTGAATGGCGATCCTTCAAAACTTGAAACTATATAATAATGTACTGTAACATAACGTATGATGAGTCTATTCAAAATATGTCAAACATCAGGGGTACTTCATACATGAATTCTATGTCTTGTAACTTCCGTATTCCACTTTAACTTATTCTTTTCTCCTGTAGACTTCCTTAGTCTTCCCAAAACCTGCTCCTATTCTCTCATATACCAATGCTCTTTATTAGCATTCCATACTTGATTTGTTACTTAAATATCTTCCTCGACGAACTGGTCAGACAGGTCTCTATAACTGCTCCTAGCAACAAAATTCATCTCATGCATAAATAATTGTATATTCACCCTTCTGATACTTACAAGGGAGAGAGCATATTTGAAGATCTTCTATAAAAGTCGACATTCACTTTTTCTTGAAAATCATATGCAATTCTGGATACTTCAAACCTTGTTCAATATGGCTCCTCTATAATATCTCTAGTTTCATTCAAATGTTTACACAGCGATCACATCTTCTTCCTGAAGCACAACTCAGGACTGCCTGTCATCTAATGACCTCTGGTCATTTTTCGTGGTGTGTTTTCTTGCCACTCTTCTGATTCGCTGACCCAAATCTTTTTACTTAAATTTATTGGTCAAGCCTTTTTTTTTCTTGTTCTCGAACTTTCTATTTACAACTCACTATAATCACTCACTATTACCGATACTACATGAACCGGTTTTCTGAACTGTTGTCAGTTAGCAATACTATTATTTTCATTCATTATTTTCTCTTGTGAGCTGTCCTAACTGTTTATCTCAAGTTAACAATAGCATGAATAATGCTTGGGCAAACCCCACGGCGACAATTGGATGACATTTACATTTTTATTTTATTTTTAGCTGTTTTAAATTAATCCTTAAGGATGGTCAATTAGTCGTGAAATAACACTATTGCTTTATGAACAGAGGTCAACCGATGATTGAGTCGTGGCGGGGCACAGGTTTCATCATCATCACAATGTGACATATTCTTTCCAGAACTTTGTCTCCATTACAGCTGCTCTGAACACATCACGGTTCTGGGCAAGTCGACCTGCATCATCCAAAGACAAGTTCAGACTCTCTGTGATATCATGGATCCACCGTCGTCTAGGTCGTCCCCTTCCCTTTTTTCCATGTACCATGCCGTCCATTACTAATGTTTCCAGACTATTATGTCTTTTTATATGACCGAAAGATTTCAGCTTCCTTATTGCGATGGTATTTAGAAGCCAATTTTCCTCTACATTTAGTGAGTGCAGTACTTCTAACTTGGTTTTTTTTTCTTTCCAGGGTATTCTCAAAATCCTCCTGTAGCATTACGTTTCGAATGATGTAATCTTTTTTGCAACTGTTTTATTGAGTGTCCATGTCTCGCAGCCATATGTTGCTACTTGCCTGGCCTGGGGGACTCACCACCAGATCTTTGAGTAATATTCAGATTAGCCATTATGGATTTCTTGGCATTGTGCATCCAGTAGTTTGCCAGTGCTTTCTGGGTGGTTCTGGCCGCTTACCATTGAAGTCACCTAACTTCTGCTAATGGACAATTGTAGCGTGGAGAAAAATAGGTGAGCCGGTCACGTTGGAAAATGAAGAAATAAATGGAGAAAAAGAAAGAGAAAGAAGAGAAATAAAACGATACAACCTAAATATCGTCACAGTAGTACTTATGTCCATTTTTCTCTTCTCCATTCTTTACCTGTTATCTCTGTTTCTATAAAGCAGCATATTAGTGAGAGTTCTTTTTATGCGAATTACAATTTTCCATAAGAATTCATGAAATTACTATTTCTCCAAGAGAAACCACATCAATCAGAACCATACGGCAACCCGTCTTTCCCTCTTTACAGTTAAGAAATAAGAAGGAAAGAAAGAAAAAAAAAGATACACGGAAAGACAGACAGACAGAAAGACTGCAAGAAAGACATAATTATGCATGAAACTTTCCGCATTTAGTCCGTTTTCCTTGTTAGTAACTGTTGTTGACGAAGGGTGACACCCGAAACGTCCCGTGTATCATGTGTACCGTTAATTTGTAAAACTGATTCAATACCGTATTATTTGTTTATATATATATATATATATATATATATATATATATATATATATATATATATATATATATATATATATATATATATATATATATATATATATATATATATATATATATATATATATATATATATATATATATACTTTTCTTTCTTTGATCCTTAGCCGCCGACCGTCAAAGCAGTCAGTGGCCATCACCCCTAGTGGCGTCTTGTAGGGCAACAACAAATTGATTCCACTTTGCTTGGTCGGTGGCCATCCTTCGTACAGTGCCCCAACTCTGGTTCATTCTTTGCATCTCAGCCTCCACAGTCCTCCACCAGGTTGTTTTGGTCGGCCTCTCTTTCGTTTTCCTTCAGGGGTCCAAAGCATAGCTGTTCTTGTGATGGCATCGGGGTCTCTTCTGAGGACATGGCCAACCCAGCTCCAGCGTCTGCCAGCTATGATGGTGTGCATGTCCTCTTGCTTGCTACGAGTAAGCAGATTTTGGTAAGTGATGATATTCGGCCAAAAGATTCGGTGAATTTTTCTTAGGCATGTTGTGTGAAAATGGACAATTTCGACATTTCCTTCTCTGTGACTCCAGCATTCCGCACCATAGAGAAGCACAGAAAGCGCACAGCTCTGATATAATCTTAATTTTGTGCTTGTGCTGTATTGGGAGGACTTCCAGATGTTGTTTAGGCTAAAGAAGGCTGTTCTTGCCTTATTCATTCTGATGTTGATGTCTTTGCCTGCCCCGCCGTCTGGTGTTACTATGCTTCCTCGGTATGTGAAGGTATCTGTCTGTACCAGTTGCTGATTCCTTACTGATATGGGCTGAGGGTTGCTCACATTGAGCGTCATGACCTCAGACTTCTTTAAATTGATGTTCAAGCCCACCTGCTGGCAAAACTTATTAAGTCTATCCGTTTTTTCCTGGATGTGTTGATGTGAATGTGCTAGTAGTGCAATGTCATCTGCATATTCCAGATTATATATATATATATTTTATTACAGCAGCCCCCTAATATATTTACTTACACTATCTTCTTTCGCGTCAGTTATTCATTTTGATTGTGTAATATTCGTGTCTTCGCTAGAAGGCTAAAGAATTCCGGAACTGGCAAGCTGCCACCTTTGCTTTTGTCACAGGTAGATGATCTTTCACTTACGTCATCGCTTTATCAATACACATTTTTAATACCATTTTTCTCCTTCCCCTCACACCTCCTTTTTGCAGCCCGCCTTAAACTAGCAGAAAATGTGTTACTTTAGTATAATACGCCACTGATTTTATTTACGAGAAAGTGGAGATGAATAGAGCTTACACTTAGGAACAACCCATCCGCATAACCAGATATGCACTGTGCTGAAACAGACAGGGGAGGAAAAGACTATGGAATCCAATGTGAACTTAGAGAAGAAGGAAGAAACCAAAGTAATAAAAATCTCTTTGACAGATGTGAACAGTTTACTACAACGTGAAATTAGTGGCAAGTAATGAACAAGCTGGGTTGAATAATTGTGACTTCATTTATACACCAATACGGTTTTCAGTTTTAGATGAGAGAACAGGACTTTAACTACCTTCTTAAATAGATGCTGAAATAGATCTTTGTCTAATAGTGTAGATATTCCTTTATCCCGAGGCTCATTGTATGTACGTGTGCGTTTTATTTTGTTCATTCTGCTTTTGCTCTTCGCTTTAAATCCTCGATATTTTTGTTTTTCCTTTAAGACATTTGCCGGTAGTCAACTCAACATGAATATTCTGCACTGCTGGCATGTGACGAAACGAGGCGACCTCTATCGATCTTTGGTTCTCTCCGGCAGTGTCGGTACATTTGTGGTACTGATTTTTATTAGGTGCTGTCAATTATCGCACTTTTCTGTCTTACTTTCTTTCTTTATTTGTCTGCTAAGTGGCAGATATGTGATTTTATCAAATCACCCTGTAGGTGATAATTTTCACAGTTGTGATACTCCTTGCAAATATATCACCGGTTTGTCACCTGGTCATCCCAGCCTACAAAGAGCTGAGATAAGATAGTCGCCGCGCGTTTAGATTGAACCGCTGATAAGACGACATTACCGTCTGTGTAACACGGGTGGGCAGACAAATGTGACGTAATTGCTTCCGGTCCTTGGTTAAAACAAGTAATCATGGATTCATTACATTTTAGACAATATGAGTCTATAAATGTGTTTGTAACAGTGTATACACGGCATCAGATGTCCATATATGGTAATACATGACCTTTGCAGGCACGCACCTTATTTCACATGGGACTATTTTGAAATATCACAGCCTATCCTGCATGATTTGAAATGATTTGGGACTTAAAGACGCAGCAATAGAGAACGCAGTCAGCGACTCATAGCTTGACTGCCTGCGTCAGGACCAGCGAACCAGAGCTGGTCAAGACCGCACTCCACCTCCACGTGGTGGTCCTGGAAACAGTCTGCAGCAGTGCAGTCATGCTGAGCGAGTGTGGATCGCAATGGGAAGGCAAACCCGGTCCTAAAAAATGCCGTGCAGAAGTCGGATGTGTCGACCGAAAGGTGCAGATATCACAGCTTAGGCGTAAACAGACACAACACAACCACCGTCCTTTTCAGGACGAAGAAGAAGAAGAAGAAGAAGAAGAAGAAATGATTGGATCTTTCTGATTAGATAAATAACATCACTGGAGGGAATATAGGCTGACAATTTCACAGTTTTATTTCTCTGTGATTTGCACGCTCGCCAAGACATCAGACCTTCGCCAGAGGAAGAACTAGGTTCATAATTCCTAATTGTTATCCGGACCTTTTATTGGAGAACCAGATAAGACTTATAAAGCACAGGAAATCTCTTTCAAATTTTAATAAGGAACAACCGGGACTAGGAAATTGAAGAAACACGGAGTCAGAAGGGGAAATCTATGTTAAAATTAAAAGTAATCCCAGACACGTGTTGTAATAGAAATGTTCGTCTCTTTTATTCATCTGTGCGACACGTCTGTAGCCAGGATTGGCGTAAGTTGGACTTACATTTCATATTTTATTACAAACATGTGAACTAACATATATATGTACATATTACTATGTGAAGTTTAATATGTGAAACTCGCTATTGGATGTCAAAGTCATTTGAGGCTGGCAACCTCATCGTATTGAATGATGATTTATGAACCACCACTGCACGGGCTGGTGGTTGCTTTATTGAAAGTTTCGTAAAAAGAACTAAAAGCATAAAGTAGTTCCAGGTTCCCTATGGAGCAGGGAGAGAAAGATGAAAAGAAATGATGTTCATTCTAAGCATAAGACTTACATTTTCAAAGCAGTGTAAATGTCCTTATAAACATATTGACTTTAAAATTAATGTAAGGTTTCACGCTTTAAACCAGTGTAAATGTCCATGGGAAAATATTCATTTCAATGAATAGAAGTTTCAAACTTTTTCACAAGCGTAAATGTAAATGAAACATGAATGAATTTATATAGTGAACACTTTTCAAACAGTGGAGATGTAAATGTAAAACATTTTATATCTGTACGTTTAACCATTTTCATTTAAATGCAATTTAAAGCTAAAGCTATTCAGTTTAAATGTGAAAGAAGTTTTATCCCGAGGGATTAAATTTAGTTCTCATCGAGGGTAAACTCTGAGTTAAGTGGGATGGTGAAATAGAAGAAGGGGTGGGGGGGGGACACATAACTGTGTCGGAGAACGCCATACTCAGAAGAGCGTTCTTTTCTATTCTTCTATCACATTTATTGGTGGTACCAGCAGAACGTACTATTTCTGGAACAAGACGGGATCAGTGGCCTACGCTTTAAGACAAAGAACACTGTGTAGACTTTCCTTGAAATCTCTGGGAGACGAGCTGTAACCGTCTGTCTGTTCTAGAACCTGTTACGGCACCAATTCAAAGTATGCACCAGAGGACTGGACTAGTTACGGGTTACGGCATCAATTCACCTAATGTACCAAGGTGTGGACTCACTGGTTACCAAATCAAAGTGTGTGACCGTGGCGTGTGTGCTTTCACTAGGTGGCAGATGGCAGGCCTAGTGAAGTATTTCAAGTTTTTACACACACAAGTCTCTTTTGTTTATCTTCCAAGTTAATGCTATTGTGTATAAGTACTGGCCATCTCCGCCAGAGTTGGTGATTCCTGGATGAACTACTTTGTCCTCGTTTATTCAACCCTCGACTCGTTCTCTTCCTTCTCCGTTGTTATTATAGTGACTGATCGTATAGTGGATTTTTATAATGATTATTGACCTGGCCTACATACAACAACTCTCAAGGATAGACTCAAACATATGTTTTCTCTCTTGCAAAATCATTTATTTACATGTAATATTCTTCAATAACGCAGGTAATTCTTCATAGAGCTCACATACAGTTGTATCATAGTTGCTTCATACATAAACTCTTTATCTCGTATATATATATATATATATATATATATATATATATATATATATATATATATATATATATATATATATATATATATATATAGATATATATATATATATATATATATAGATATATATATATCTATATAAATATATATATATATATATATATATCATTCAAATACTTCTCTTCTCTAGGTTGCTTAGTCAACAAAGTTCTCATTGTTTATTTGACATGTTGACTTGGGATTTCTGATTTACTTCTCATGCAATTTTTCATCAATATGAATGATAAGTTCAAAACCATACTTACAGGCAATTCCCTGAATCTCTCCCGAAATACCCTCTCTACTGTGACTATAAGAACTTTCTTAATCATCTTCTTTTCTGTCTATACGAAACTTCTTAGTTATCTTGTATAGTTACTGACTAAAGCTATCACATCCTCTGAACCTTCTAAAACTTATGCTATTTCTGTCTAACCACAGAATCCTTTAATCTTCTGAGTTATCTCTACAGCTTATGCATTTTCTGTATAACTTCTGAACTTATCTGTATAACCACAGAATCTGTTAAAACTGGTGGCAACCGCCAAAAGCACTTCTTGCTTCTTCAACTTCTGAAACCCGACTGCCCTTCAGAAACCCACACACCTTTCTGACCTCTAGTCATTGTTACCTGGTGCGTTTCTTTCGCTACCTCTGATTCGTTCCCTAATCTGTTTTTCAGCTCAAACTATTGATCGAGCTTTATTTACTACTCACCAGAAAAATACTCACGTTTTTACAAACGCAAGCAAAGTTAGTGAACCGTTGTCTGTTATTTTTTTTAATCCTCACTCTATTTTCTTCCTCGTGAACTGTTTTAAACGTTCACCCAACCTTGGCAATGTATTTATAATGCCTGGGCAAACCATACGGTGACATACTTTAAGCGTTCATATAACCTTGCCAGAAGCATAAACAATGCTTGGGCAAACCCTACGGTGACATACTTTAAGCGTTCATATAACCTTGCTAGAAGCATAAACAATGCTTGGGCAAACCCTACGGTGACAGAGCTACACCCGACAACCTTGACCAGAGACACTGAGTGATTTGTATGAAAAGACAGAACCGTCATTGGCAGCTAAGTTCAAATATATGCTGCCATCTGAACTTTCTTACCCTTTTCGCAATCTCAAATACAAGGATGATAGCTTTTCTTTATCTATAACTATTCAAGTTATTTTCAAACTGTTAAAACTAAAGTGATTATTAAATTTTGTTATTTGTAATGTTACAAAATTAACTTCGATTTGATCATTTTAAAGTTACTGCATGTTTGTCTCAGTCAATTACTACACACATTCTAAACAGAGCTATACTTGAATAAGAGAATTCCACTGAGTAAATCAGGGGTGGGGGCTTTACACGCTGATAAATAAGTGCTTAAATTCTTCACAAAAGTGGTCGGAAGGTTACAGAATTAACGTGCTTAGCGACAGCCAGCATTGTTTTCGCTTACCTGAATTTCTTGTGAAGACTCCCATGGGAAAGAAGCTTTACTACTCTTCTATTTACATTTCTGCCAAGAGTAATCATGTGTACAAATGGACTCCATTGAAGCACATATTAGATACTCTTGAGTTTGGTCACTGTTGGACTACTATTGCAATGCAGGGGAGGCAATACCGTCACATGGCAACAATTTACTGATCTTTTATAAATAGGAACAGTATGTTTTTGATCTACAGATTACGAAATTTAAGTCCTTTCTTTAATGACAAAGTTTATTCTTGCTTTCTTTTTAATTGAAATTTTTTTTTTCACTGGGCAGGTGAAAGGTGAAAACTCTTGAATGTCATACCAGTCCAGAATCTTTAGAATTCAAGGAACCACTACACACTAACGAAATGAAGTTTTGGTGTACCAGTAATATTTAATTTGGCCTCAGGAGACATTTGTTTGCTAGAAGTAAACAGGCACCAGATGGTGGTGTGAAATAGGTAGGATGTTTTTATTTCGTAAAACTCCAAGTTAGCTTTGATCTGATGTTGGTAAGATACCTCAACGAAATAAACTGTCACAACTGTGTTTGTAATACGTGCGCTAGTTCTGGGGTTAAATTAAGACATTTCATTAACTAGTTGCTATGAAGCAGGAACGCTGTTCTGTTCCAGCTGCTTGGAGAAAAATTGGAAAAATTCCGATTAAGGTAAATGGAAAAATCAGGGCGAATTATAGTCACATGACTGTTACGTTCATTGTTTTATAACAGCTGTACCATGCACCGAAGTGAACATTCGTTTCTCAGAAAACTGCAGTGTGCTATCATGGGAGGTTACTCTAGTAATTTGTTGTTCATGATGTGGCTACTATACCCAAGAAACACCCCACCTCTTTAGTGATTTCTTCTTTCATCGTCTTCTCAAAGACGACCAGGACCACTTGGAGCGATTGCTGCAGTGCTTCACTATTAACATCAGTGAATGTATTTCTAATATCGGTGCCTTGCTGTCTCTCGACTGTACTTACATTAACAAATGTGTCATTGTCATATAATCGTACTCTCTCACTTGCGACACTTTAATATCAGGATGTGTTGATGATAGAAACCGCACACTCAGTTGATTACTACTACTAATACAGTGGAACCCCAACATCCGATGATAATTCGTTCCACAATAGATATTGTATGATGAAAATATCGTAAGTAGAAAACAAACATCTATTGATTTCTCATAATTCGTTCCAAACCTACGACTTGTCATCCAAAACATGTTAAACATGTATTTCTTACATGTTATAAGTACTGTAACGAATGTGTACATTACAAATAATTGTTTAATAAAGACAATTTAATAAATAATTATAAAACACCTTAAAATTAAAGCAAAACACATACACAACAAGTGTGTATTTAACTTAGACTTTAAGTGCAAGACTGATGAATGTATGGTGGTGTAGTGGTGGTGGAGTAGGTAAGGTATACGTCATGTGTCTTTAATCTTTTGTTTCTGCTGGCAAAGAAACTTTCTAAAGTTGACTGCGTTTTACTTTTTTTTTGCAGCTTCCTGAAGTAATAAATAACTTTGACTTCTATTTACACAACAAGAGTTCAGTATTTTCAATGTTGGTGTTTGTATTTAATCTTGCCTTTTAAATGTTCCCATCAGCAACAACAACAACAAAAACAGACAGTTTTCAAGTTTTCAGCTGACTTATTTTTTAGGTAACATAAATGTGACATTCCGCGCTCTAATTGGTCAAGACACCACCATGTGTATGGAGTTTTCCATCCAGGCATCGTACCCTGCGGTATCGGAAAGCCATCTGTTCCTGGAGGCACGATCGTTCCTTAGAATGAAAACTTTTTTTTTTTTGAAGTTAATTGGTTCACTATAATATCGGATGTCGATGTTAACGGAAGTCGAGGTCGCGATATATTACCAACCAGTTAGTCACTCTCACAACATGGTCAGTTATACCACAGCTAGCTGAACCAATAGAGCATTACCCCAACACAAAGATTTAAAATAAAATTAATTAGCTAATAACTAATAAGAAAACATGTTTTTTTAACTAGAAATTTTTTTTTATTTTAAAGTAAACTTTTACCTATTTTGGTGTCGAAACTAGGCACGTTTGCCTTCAACTCTTCCTTCCTTTACAGTCTTCAGCAAGGTGTTATGTCTTTTTATGTGGCCAAAATATACTACTCGTCAAAAGTCAAGGGCCACTTAGAAAAACCTTGGTTGAAACCATAAAACAAATCTGATATAAACGTAATTGGTATCAGTCAAAACGGCATTTATTGAATACCAAATTGACATGTCACGTAAAGAAATGGAAACACACATTCAAACGCAATGAAGCTGTGAAGTGTGTCACCCACCTTTTCAAAAGTCACACAATAGATATTGGACAAATAGACATTTCAAAATCTGGTATGACCACCGTTTGCAGCAAGGCATTCAAGACAGCGTAGACGCATCAAGTCCACAAGGGTCCGAAGAGTATCCTGAGGAACAGCTTGCCATTCCTGAAGCAGAAATGCAGTCAACTGTGCAACATCCATTGGCAGGGGGTGATTTGTTGACAATCTTCGACCAAGGACATCCCAGAGGTGCTCAATCGGAGAAAGGTCAGGTGAATGAGCTGGCCACGCCATCCTGATGATCCCATGTTGCTGAATAAACTCATTCACCACACGAGCTCGATGGGATCGAGCGTTATCATCTTGGAGGATGACATTACCACCTATGGCCTCCAGAGCAGGCTGAACAATTGGTCTCAAGATTTCGTTCTGGTATCTTGGGCAGGTCAAGTTGCCTTGGATGATGTAGAGTGGGGTCCTGTCGTGTCTGTAGAAGCCTCCCCAGGCCATGACAGAACCCCTACCATAACGATCCACCTCTCGAATTGTGCCAACAGTAAATCGCTCTCCTGGTCGTCTCCAAACTCGAATCCTGCCATCATTGAATGACACAGGGAAGTGAGATTCATCAATGAAGAGAACTTGACTCCATTGTTGCCTTGTCCATCGGATGTGCTCGCGACACCAAGCAACACGGGCTCTGCGATGAGCAGGAGTAAGAGGGATTCTGACTGCAAGACGTCGAGCAGCCAGTCCAAATTCATGTAAACGTCTGCGAATGGTGCTTTGACTGACATTAACGTTTACAGTTTGTCTCAGCTGACATCTTAGAGTGGAACAAGTCACTGTTCGATGGCGCAGGGCTGACAACAAGAGGTACCGGTCATCATGTCTATTGGTGCATCTAGGGCGACCTGGCCGGTGGCGATCCTTCACACTTTCTCTGGCCTGAAATCTCTCCAAGATTCTTTGGATAGTAGAGTGTGACACTGCAAGCCGTCTAGCAACCTCACGGACAGATAAACCACTTTCAACCCACGCTATAGCCCTCATTCTTTGTAAGGTGTCAAGACTTCTTCTCGGTGGCATGGTTTTTGCAAGTGATGAAACTACCCTAAGTCTGCTGATTGTAAAACACATTAAGAGTGAACTCTGTTCTCGAAAAGTCGCCATTGCACGTGGAATGTCAATCAGCACGACAACTTCAACTGTTTGGTTCTACGGAAATTTGAAAAAACAGATTAAAAATGTGAATTTATGGTCAGCAAACCAAATTGCACGTGATCACAATGGTTGTCGGTGAGTTGTTTTTATGCTTAACGTGCATAGAGGACTGTCAGATGAAGATATTGCACCCATTTTTACTAAAAACTTCCTTCATTTAATCATTCTATGCGCTTATATAAAAGTGTATTGAAAATAATAGGGTGGCCCTTGACTTTTGACGAGTAGTATAATGTAGCTATCTAACTTTGATCTCCTTCATGAATTCTCTTTTCATTACTAGGTTTTCTGTGACCTCTTTATTTGTTTTCTTATTGTGGTAGGGTGGGCGAGATGATGATGATGATGATATTGTGATATGTTTGATCACTCTCTTTTCACACTCGCACCGACCCGAACAACAATAAAACTCTTGATTCTAGAGGCAGGGGCTGTATTTATTTTTACAACCCATTCAGTGACTCAGCAAACATTAAACAAATAAACCAACGAACATAACAAAACAAAACACCCAACAGTGCTCGATTGCTAATCTGAAGAAGCAAACAAAGCAACGAATAGTTAAAATCATAGTTAAATAATGATACTCTCACCTGCCAAACAGTCCTTCCACGTGTACTACCTGACACCCTCAACTATCACACACGCACGCACTCATGCGTGTCATCCAATGCGACTAGTAAGGTGTTGTGCATGAGGCTGGCAATCTCACCGTGTAAACAGATTGCTACCGAAATCACTACTGCAAGGGCACACTCAACTATCACACACACATACTCATGCATGTCGTCGATGAGACTAGTATGGTGTTGTGCATGAGGCTGGCAATCTCACCATGTAACACAGATTGCTACCGAAACCACTACTGCAAGAGTACACACTCAGCTATCACACACTCATGCATGTCGTCCAATGAGACTAGTATGGTGTTGTGCATGAGGCTGGCAATCTCACCATGTAACACAGATTGCTACCGAAACCACTACTCCAACAGCACACGCTCAGCTATCATACACACACACACTCATGCATGTTGTCCAATGCGACTAGTAAGGTGTTGTGCATGAGGCTGGCAACCTCACCGTGTAACATCGGTTGCTACCAAAACCACTACTGCAAGAGTACACACTCAGCTATCACACACTCATGCATGTCGTCCAATGAGACTAGTCTGGTGTTGTGCATGGGGCTGGCAATCTCACCATGTAACATAGATTGCTACCGAAACCACTACTGCAAGGGCACACTCAACTATCACACACACATACTCATGCATGTCGTCAATGAGACTAGTATGGTGTTGTGCATGAGGCTGGCAATCTCACCATGTAACACAGATTGCTACCGAAACTACTACTGCACGAGCATCTGAATGCTTCATACGCATGAAACCACACTGGTGGCCCCATGCTCCCTCAGGAGCGGAGAAGAGAAATATATATCTTCAAGTGAGCCCACGTGCTCTCACAAACCATCCTTCACATTACAATAATTAAATAATAATCAACTGGACATAAAATAATATTCTTCAACTACATGTACATCAAAAACTCTCAATAATAAGAGTAAACCACCACCTCGAACTGATCCATCTCAATATTCGTCACTGCCCTCTGAACATGTCGTAAGTGACGACTGGTGCGCCTGGTAACAAGCGTGTCGTATATGACCCCTGATGAGATTGGGAACTCATCACACGAAACACATCGTTACCGTCACCGAAACAACCACAGCAATAGCCTCAAAATGCTTATTGTGGGCCTGTAATGGACACCAGCTACATTGGTGTTTCCATGCTCCACCAGGAGCAAACAGAGAAACACCTGTCTCAACGTGCCTTACGCACCAAATAGTAGATCTAATCTCACCAGAAATATAAATGACTATCCTCACTTCAAAGTAACCACTAAAGATAAACAGTAGGATATTGATAAGTAGGCTATCGTGAAATACACTTAAATGCTCTTACATAAAGAATAAAATATAATTATTCTCGACTTAAACAAAACTGGAACTAAATACACAACGTGTCACATGGCGTAACATTATAGGTTTACCACGCGGGGCGTGTTATTCAGACTCGCTGGCGCCGCTTTTTATACAGTCCTCGCCACGTGGCTGCCATCTTGCTATTGTTAATCTTATCTAAATTCCAGTGAAATAGCTTCATACTATATCTGCCTTTCTGATGAATGAAATAATCGCTCTTAAACTTTCACATCTATCTATCTATCTATCTTTTTTATCTCATTAAACATTAAAATAGCCACATCGATATAATTTCAGAATTATAGAAAACTAATTCTAACTTAAATTAACTCACGTGCTCAAGGCATTTACAGCTTGGCTCTGTGTGTCTAACTTCGTCTGTTCTCTCTGGGCGGCTGATACTAGGAAAGGTCGCTGCTGGCTCACTATTTCTTTTATAAGCCCAGGTCGAATCACTCAATTTACTGCGCGCTAGGCGTATTGATTTGGCCGCATACATAACACTCGCGATATTTGCGTTAGAAGGCCCGAAAACAGAAATATACACAACTATTTCTAGAGCAAAAACACCACTATCAAATATAACACACAACTATGCACCAAAACTAATTTTTAGGCGTTATTATGGCCTAAGTAATACATTTTCATGAAGACTTTTCACATCCCAGAATGCTTCGCGCACATCAAAAATATGTGGGCGATAAATCTGCCCAAAACAGGAAGGGGGCGGGCGTCTCCTTTTCGGCCCCGTCACATTATTATTCTAAGAAATGCGTCTCATTCATATATATATATATATATATATATATATATAATATATATATATATTCGGCCCCGTCATATATATATTATAATCTAATATATAAATATATATATATATATATATATATATATATATTATATATATTATATATATATATTATATATATATATATATATATATATATATATATATATATATATATATATATATATATATATTATATATATATATATATATAATATATATATATAATATATATATATATATATATATATATATATATATATATATATATATATATATTTATATTTATATATTTATATATATATATATTTATATATATTTATATATATATATATATATATATATATATATATATATATATATATATATATATTCTTCTTCTTCCGTCCTTAGCCAACGACCGGCAAAGCAGTCAGTGGCCATTACGCCTAATGGCGTCTTTAGGGCAACGACAAATCAATCCGTTTGTCGTTGTTTCCGTAATCAAAGTGACTGGCAAACGGGTGATCAGCCCGTTGGGATATATATATATATATATATATATATATATATATATATATATATATATATATATATATATATATATATATATATATATATATATATATATATATATATATATATATATATATATGGGAGCCGCGCTGATGTAATGGCTTCGGCGTTGTACTGGCGACCAGGTTCATGGTTCAAACCAGGGCGTCAGCGTTTGAAGGAATGTTTACGACCGGAAATTTGACTGAATAACCTGAACGGCTCCTGTGAAAAACCCTCTGTGGATGGGAAGGAGCGAAGCTCCTGACCGGGTTGGAAGGAAAGTCCTCAGGTTCCCCAGCCTCGCAATGACATGTCATTGGGCCGAAGGGCTGAAATCCCAAGTGCCGCTGGTTACGAAAAAAAATATATATATATATATATTACATTATGTAATTCTCTAAGAATATCATGTCCTGTCCTATTCCTATCCTGTCCTGTCTCATAATAATTTTTTTTTTTAAAGTAATGTGTTTGCTACTTTTCTTTGTAGCACGCCCTTTCAACCATGTACATGGAGCTGTTGGTTATATCAGGACGTGTTTCATTTATTGTAATTTGCTTTTTTTATATTTATTTTATACTATGTTATCTCCAGTAGATATTTTTCCTTTTGTAGATATAGTTCAAAATGGCTTTTTTATCCAAAATATGGTATTTTCTAACCTGGTATGTTTTTAATTTTCACTGGACGGTTTATTTGGTTAATCTGTATGTATCTGGGGGAGTCTTTCACCAGTGTGGACTACTGGCTCGGATCCTTATTTATTTTTTATATGTTAGCTTTAGTTTTTGTAATATACTGTTTTATTAACTTTTGCACTTCTGAGGGGGTCTTTGTGCCTATGAGATTTTCTACACTCATTTCTACCTTGTGGTTACTACAGCATGTCTTAATGTTTTGCTTCTGCTGGTCATATTTTTTGTAGTCCACCAGAAAGTGTCTAATTGTGTTTGGTTCTTGAAACTCTTCACATGTGGGTTCCTCAATGTGACAGACGAACTCAGCTGACCCTGATTGACCCTGAAGCGTTGGATGATATAGTACGACCCTTTGTAACGACCCCTTCGTATAGCATCAGTGCCCCCGAATATATTGTAACTTTTTGTCAAACGGGATATTTCTCACCTGGACTCATTAGTTATGCAACCTTTGAACGCAGATGGTCAACACGTTTGCTGATTAATATGTGAACAGTTTATCTACCGTTCATTCTGGTCATCGCATTGATTTAAGGAGAGATTAAATCACGCCCACGGATATCTCTTGAGCAATCATATGCAGGTATTTTCATTAACTTGGCCAGTGGAGGGCGTTGCCAGCATCAAACGATAGTAGCGACCACGATCAAAGACACTGGGGGAGATCTCAGGAAGGACTGACAGCATGCTATCAAAGGCAGTAGTGGTCCCTGAAACGAGCAACGCAAGTTTCCTGCCGGTATTTCGCATCTCGGTGTTAAACACGAAACCGATCGCAGTGGGAGCGAACGGGAAATCTTACGCGCAAACAGCCCCGGAGATACGAGAGACCAGGGGCGGCATCTCTCTTTAGTCTGGCGGTCAGATCCCCCAAAGTCTCCTGAGATCAAAAAAAGGTGTCAAAATTTCACATGTCCCCCCCCCCCCCCCAATCTTGCATTCCAGTTGTAGATATACAGACCATGAAGAAATGCATGTTATCACTCGTTGGCCAGAACTTGACAGAAGCACTAGCGATATTGAAATCTTGTTATAGATTTTCCCCTGGATTTTCATATATATTTGCAGTTAATTTTATTCTGTGCAAAACGGTAAAATATAACTGTGTCTAGTGATCAGTGGTCTAGTTCATTCATTCTATTTCACTGGATTTTGTGTTAATTTAAATTTATTAAATTAAACCATCTCAATAGTTCCCAGTTGTAAATGTAATGTTATACCTGTTATATTATTTCCAAAAATAATAGAGGCTTAAATGTTAAAGTAAATTTTAAAGTCGCGAAGGAATTTATAATTAATAAATTTAGTTAAGTCCTATATATATATATAGACGTGTGTTTTAACCATTAGAACTCGCGCAGTGTTTTATTAAATACATAATTAAATGCGCGAGGGTATATATACTCTTAACGGGAAATTCATCGCGCTGTAGAATGTTATTTGATTTTTCGGTATATTACATGTCTTTTTCTTTCATACAGAGTGATCGTAACCTTTGCGATCCCAGCAGAAAGAAAGCAATAAAGAAATCATACATCTTAAAACTTCCAGAGATATTGATGAAACATTTTTTTAAATTAAATCTTGTGGCGGTCCGATGCGGCCTAGCTATCATAATTACACGAAAGAAAGCCTACCCAAGAACATTTAAATAAATCATCAAATTAACTTACAATCGGTAAGATAATCTGGAAGATAAACAGTGCCAGTAGCGATATTTTATTTACTGCTCTGTTGTGAGAGAGTACCTATTTACCTGAACTGTGACTTGGCCTATTTTTCCTCACTGGATTTAAACCATACCGGTCAGTTGCTATCATCACGTCTTGAAGGAATTTTACCTCCAGCAGCGAAATTAAAGAGACCACTCCATCCTCACCCGTGTATTGAATTGTGTCAGTGCCATCCCATAGACTCTTTTTTTATATAATAAAACACAAGAACTCTTAGTCTTCAAGTCCGGCGATTAGTGGGAATATTCGCTATCAGCAAACCTCGCTACATCTGGGGCGGGACATCGAAGTACTAGACATTTTCACGTGTCAAGAGTAATTGTTGTTTATATAATTCTATGGATTGTCTGATGCTGCAATCGGTAAGTGTGTGTGTGTGTGTATATGAGTGTGGATCCTCACGCGCGTGCATGAATGACAGGAAATCTAATTATTTTTGCAAACCATTTGTTAACTTGCCTACCAGGCAATACATTTTCTGTATACCCCGCATTGTTCCTTTAAGTGGGATATTTTGTTAACTCTGTTTAACCCCCTCCCTTTCAATTGCTTAGTAAAGGGAAGAACAATTTGGGATAACAGGATTTTTTTCTACCACCCATACCTAGTATTGTAACCCCTCTTTCAGAGTAATTAACTTCACTGTTAGGTTACATTACCTATGTGCCTGATAACTATCTATCTTTGGACTGGGTTCATCTTTGTCTAATAAGCGGAAAGGGCTTAGTCGATACCAATCTTCTTCACCCCCTCCCCAACTTGTTATTTGCATTTTCTGTACTTATGATAATTTTATGTAACACTTGATATTTGTTTGTGATTTGATTTTTTAGGTTAATAAACATCATAAACTTATTTAGTACTGTGTTGGAAATACCCAAAGCCCAAATTTCCCCTATTTGTGTAATATAGTTTGTATCCACGTGCGTCTGTGTGTTTGAAGCACCAAATCGGTGTGAGCGCAGGTGTGTGTCTGGAAACTGGCAAATAATTGTTTGACCAGGAGAGCTGAAGAGAAAATTGAGAGGAACGATTTGTCGTAAATAAGTCTGTCTTTACTCTCCCCAGCACACTGTGAAGCAACTAGTTACTCTGTAACCTTTTCTATCACTGAGCTTTCATCATCATTCTTCACTCTAAACCGGACCACTATTTCTAAGACTCGTTCTCTCAAAATAAATTTACGACAATATTTGTGGGCTGGTCCTGGGATCTTGAGCTACATTTGAGGCAATCGCATAGCCGGGATAAAGATATTTTTGAGTCTGATTAAGTCTGGGTCTAACTAGATAGAGTGTGAATGATCTGTCTTTGTGAAGTAGGGAAATAAAAATAATTAATTACACCCCTAGACAACGCCTTTTAGTATTTGGGTCGTCCACACAGCATATTTAAAGGTTGTTTTCTTTCCACAGCAGTAGAAAGTACGGATAAACAAAAATATTTGTTATTTAAATTATTCTCTGGCAGAGAAACATTACATTTTTCTTTATAAGATTTGCTGGGATTGCGTGGTTGTCTTTACAGTCACCAAAGGTTTTTGAAGCTAAAAAGAGTTGAGCTTAGCTAAAGACGCCTTGTTCTGACTTTTTAAGTCTAGTTAACACGTCTCTTCACATAAACTGACTTCAGGGGCGGAGTTTTTGTAGTGGAGAATTAAAATTTCAGGGAAACATTTTTTTCCTTTAAATTGTTTTAATATAAATTTTTCTCTACTGTTAGCAATAGTAGATTTTTTTCTAGTGTAACTTACCATTTTAACGTGGCATAGTCGCTTGCGTTAAGAGTCTTTAGTGACAATAATAGCAGCGATAAGTTTGCACATTAGGAGGTAACACAAGTAAATTTATACTTTGTGTTTTTTCTCGTAGCGGCATTGAGTTTTTTTCCCTCCTTGGTTTTTCTTCCTATTCTCTAGTCTTAGAAGCATCCAGTTTTTTGGCATGGCAGAGAGGATTAGGATAAGATCCATTTTGAGACAGGAGGCGAAGGACTCGGGGTTAGAAGGAGAAGCCGTGAACCTGTTTGTCAACAGGGAACTTAAAAGGTATGACGCGGAGCAACAGAAAGCAGAAGCTGAGAGGAAGGAAGTGAAAGAGAGAGAGAGCAGAGAGGAGAGAAGCACAGGAGAGGGCAGATAGGAAAGAAGCGGAAGAGCGTCAATTGGAGCAGAAGAAAATTGAGGCAGATATGGACGCCCGCAGGGAAAGAGAGAAGGAGAGACAACGCGAAGAGAGAGACAAGGAAAGACAGCATGAATTGGCGCTTAAGGCTTTAGAGAGTCGGGGAGCCTCTACTTCGAATAACGGAGAACCGTCTTCGCCCCAGTCTCAGTCAATGGATCTCTCCAGCACTCAATCTACCCAATTAACGGCGATGTCTTTTGCTTTAGAGCCTTTTCCTAGCCCCAATGAAAAAATTGACAGCTACCTAGAAAAATTCGAGAGGCTCGCAAATCTGTGTGGGTTAGAGAGTACTCGTTGGGCACTTAAACTCTCAACGTCACTAAAAAGTACTGCTTATGACGTACATACAAAGCTGGGAACCAACCAACATGATTACGACATGCTGAAATGGCCTTGCTGGAACGGTTTGAGATGACCGCCCGAAAATTTCTGCAAATGTTCAGAACCAGCCGGAAAGAGAGCACGGAAACTTTTCCGCAGTTCTCTTCACGTCTCACGGGCTATTTGACAAGCAGCGCGGCCACCAAGGTCAAGGAAAAGGGAAGACCCCTACACCAGGAACGTCTGATCAGGGCAAACAGACTGCACCCAACCGCATCGGATGTTTGCATACAGCCTCGAAAGGTAGAGTCAATGTCAGTGATTCTCAACCTGAGGGGGACCGACCCTCATCGCGAGGAACTGTAATTTTGAATGGTACCTCAACTACTTGTCTCTTTGACACTGGACTAAGGTTTAGTTGTATTGTCGCCAGACACCTAGTCAAACCAGGTCAGGAGACAGAGGAAACCGTCAAACGTAGTGGAGTTTTCAGGAGTGATGCACCCAGGACGCTTCCTATCGCACTGGTAGAGATACACTCTGATTTTGTCAGAGGTGTTATTAAAGCGGCCATAATGGATGATCCTATCTACCCAGTTATCCTGGGATGTAGATATGTGTTCATTGGGAGACCTAAGGAGCCGATTGTGGCAGCGGTAACCACAAGAGGGCAAGCCAAGAAGGAGAGGGAGCATGCGCCAAATTTGTTGCCAAATGAACTGAAGGAGGCGCAACAAAAGGACCCTACTCTGGAGCTCTGCTTTAGAAAACTGCAAATGGCTAAGGACCCAAGACACAACGGAGACATCTTTTCTAAGGATGGCGTATTGTATCGTAGAACAGGTAACCCGGACACGGGGAATAACCAGCTCCTAGTACCGACGCAGTACAGAAGCCAGAGCTTAGAAATGGGACACTCTCTTCCCTTTAGCGGACATATGGGACAAAACGCCACTATTCAGCGAATAAAAAACCACTATTGGTGGCCAGAAATGAACTCTGACATTATCAGGTACGTGAAATCCTGCGCCCAGTGCCAACGGGTAGTACCCAAGCACTTGACACCCCCAGTACCTATGGGGCAAATGCCAATAGTAGGGACTCCATTTGAACGGGTTGCTGTCGACATTATTGGTCCCCTGGAAAAGACCAAAAGAAGGAACAGGTTCATCCTAACCTTAGTCGACACTTGCACTATGTGGGCCGAAGCTGTACCGCTAACATGCATAGATTCCAAGCATGTCGCAGAAGCCCTTGTGCAAATTTTTACACGGTTAGGATTCCCTCAACAAGTTTTGACGGACAATGGATCCCAATTCCGTAGCCTGTTAACGGAGGAGATCTTTAAGATCATGAGGGCCAAACATATCCACACAAGTCCCTACCATCCGGCCGTAAATGGGCTCGTGGAACGTTTTAATGGCAGCCTCACCACCATGTTACGTAAGCTGGGTCAGGAGAAACCGGAAGGCTGGGACCTATATATATCGGCTGCCTTATTCGCCTACCGAGAGGTTCCCCAAGCGTCTACGGGATTCCCGCCTGCTACACTTTTATTTGGCAGACCTATAAAGGGGCCACTAGAAGCCTTACTTCGGTCCCTGACAGACCAAAAGGCTGACGAGACAGTCGTCTCTGCAAGCAAGTATGTATCTGAGCTCAAGGAAAGGTTAAAGCTAGGATGGGATCTAGCTACTACCAACCTTAAGAAAGCCCGCGCTAAACATGCTAAAAGATACAACAAAGCTGCAAAAGAGAGAAAACTACAACCAGGGGAGAAAGTTTTGTTGCTACTTCCAACCGGAAGCAATAAACTTCGCATCGGATGGCAAGGGCAGTTTACCGTCCTTAAAAAGATCTCACGTATCAATTACAAGATCTCCATCAAAGGAAAGGTGAAGGTCTTCCACATAAATCTCCTTAAGAAATATTCGGAAAGACCGGTGCCATCCTCCGAGCATCTCCTGGCTGTCGCCATAGCAACGGAAGACGAGGAAGATGATGATGGTTGCATGGAGTACCCATTGCAACCCACAGAATCCTTTAAAGATGTAAAGTTCGGCGACAATCTCTCACCAGAACAAGAAACGGAAAACAGGGCTCTACTAAAACAGTACAGTGCAGTCTTAACGGATGTACCTGGTCGAACAAATCTAATTGAAGTTGATATGAAATTAACAAACGAGACCCCTGTTCGAACCAGAGTTTACCCCATCCCGTACGCTAAAGCTGATGCACTTCGCGGAGAAATAGACAAACTGCGTCAGGCAGGAATTATCAGTGAGTCTACATCTCCTTACAGTTCCAGTGTAGTGCTGTTGCAGAAGCCCAATAAGGAAGTTCGGCTATGTATAGATTACCGGCTGCCAAACGCTGTAACGGAATTCCAGCCCGAACCTCTCCAAACTGTTTCTGAGTTGTTCACCAAGCTCAGCAAAGCAACGATTTTCTCCAAAATTGACCTCAGTAAATGTTATTATCAAATACCAGTCAAGGAGGAAATTAAACCTTTGTTAACTTTCAGCACTAGTGAAGGACATTACACATTTAACGTGATGCCATTCGGACTGCATAACGCACCAGGAGTGTTCACCAGGATGATGAGGAAGCTTCTAGAACCTTTGCAAAGTTCCTGGGGCATACTATTTCTCACGGCTGTAGTTGGCCTATTAAGAAGAACATGGAGAAAATAGTGGCAGCAAAAAGACCCCGAACGAAGAAAGACGTACGTTCCTTCATATCACTATGTGCATACTATCAGAAGTACATCCAGAACTTCAACGGACTGCCGGCACCTCTGACTGACCTCACAAAGAAAGGTTGTCCTGATAAGGTCATATGGGATCAAAAGTGCGAACACGCGTACAGCACTTTGAAAGGACAGTTGTCTGAATACCCCATTTTGAGGTTGCCTGACCTCAAGAAACCTTTTGTACTGCGGGTCGACGCGTCAGGTCAGGGCATCGGGTCAACACTGCTTCAACCCGATGACAGTAACCCGAACATGCTATTTCCAGTTGCCTATGGCAGTCGGAAATTAAATAAAGCTGAACGGAACTACAGCGTAGTCGAAAGAGAATGCCTCGCTCTGATTGACGGTATCAGACGCCATCATGAGTTTCTCTATGGTACATCTTTCACGGTGCAAACAGACCACGCTCCGTTAGCCTTTCTGGTGCCAATAAAGAATTTAATGCAAGGATCATGCGTTGGGCCCTTCTTTTAAGCGTTTATTCTTTCAAAGTGGAATACATTCCGGGAAGACAGAATGTCGGGGCTGATTTCCTGAGTAGACACTGGACTACGGAGGAAGAGGAAGAAGTTGAAGATACCAATAATCCAAAAGCTACCGATCAGGGCAGCTTCATTGTCATAAATCAAACATGAAAAGGAGTTTTCATGTCTCAAAAGAGGGGACGATTGTGACAGACGAACTCAGCTGACCCTGATTGACCCTGAAGCGTTGGATGATATAGTACGACCCTTTGTAACGATCCCTTCGTATAGCATCAGTGCCCCCGAATATATTGTAACTTTTCGTGAAAAACGGGATTTTTCTCACCTGGAATCATTAGCTATGCAACCTTTGAACACAGATGGTCAACACGTTTGCTGATTAATATGTGAACAGTTTATCTACCGTTCATTCTGGTCATCGCATTGATTTAAGGAGAGATTAAATCACGCCCACGGATATCTCTTGAGCAATCATATGCAGATATTTTCATTAACTTGGCCAGTGGAGGGCGTTGCCAGCATCAAACGATAGTAGCGACCACGATCAAAGACACTGGGGGAGATCTCAGGAAGGACTGGCAGCATGCTATCAAAGGCAGTAGTGGTCCCTGAAACGAGCGACGCAAGTTTCCTGCCGGTATTTCGCATCTCGGTGTTAAACACGAAACCGATCGCAGTGGGAGCGAACGGGAAATCTGACGCGCAAACAGCCCCGGAGATACGAGAGACCAGGGGCGGCATCTCTCTTTAGTCTGGCGGTCAGATCCCTCAAAGTCTCCTGAGATAAAAAAAAGGTGTCAAAATTTCACATGTCTCCCCCCCCAATCTTGCATTCCAGTTGTAGATATACAGACCATGAAGAAATGCATGTTATCACTCGTTGGCCAGAACTTGACAGAAGCACTAGCGATATTGAAATCTTGTTATAGATTTTCCCCTGGATTTTCATATATATTTGCAGATCTCAATAGTTCCCAGTTGTAAATGTAATGTTATACCTGTTATATTATTTCCAAAAATAATAGAGGCTTAAATGTTAAAGTAAATTTTAAAGTCGCGAAGGAATTTATAATTAATAAATTTAGTTAAGTCCTATATATATATATATATATATATATATATATATATATATATATATATATATATATATATATATATATATATATATATATATATATATATATATATATATATAGACGTGTGTTTTAACCATTAGAACTCGCACAGTGTTTTATTAAATACATAATTAAATGCGCGAGGGTATATATAGTCTTAACGGGAAATTCATCGCGCTGTAGAATGTTATTTGATTTTTCGGTATATTACATGTCTGTTTCTTTCATACAGAGTGATCGTAACCTTTGCGATCCCAGCATAAAGAAAGCAATAAAGAAATCATACATCTTAAAACTTCCAGAGATATTGATGAAACATTTTTTAAAATTAAATCTTGTGGCGGTCCGATGCGGCCTAGCTATCATAATTACATGAAAGAAAGCCTACCCAAGATCATTTAAATAAATCATCAAATTGACTTACAATCGGTAAGATAATCTGGAAGATGAACAGTGCCAGTAGCGATACTTTATTTACTGCTCTTTTGTGAGAGAGTACCTATTTACCTGAACTGTGACTTGGCCTATTTTTCCTCACTGGATTTAAACCATACCGGTCAGTTGCTATCATCACGTCTTGAAGGAATTTTACCTCCAGCAGCGAAATTAGAGACCACTCCATCCTCACCCGTGTATTTAATTGTGTCAGTGCCATCCCATAGACTCTTTTTTATATAATAAAACACAAGAACTCTTAGTCTTCAAGTCCGGCGATTAGTTAGGAATATTCGCTATCAGCAAACCTCGCTACATCTGGGGCGGGACATCAAAGTACTAGACATTTTCACGTGTCAAGAGTAATTGTTATTTATATAATTCTATGGATTATCTGATGCTGCAATCGGTAAGTGTGTGTGTGTGTGTATATGAGTGTGGATCCTCACGCGCGTGCATGAATGACAGGAAATCTAATTGTTTTTGCAAACCATTTGTTAACTTGCCTACCGGGCAATACATTTTCCGTATACCCCGCATTGTTCCTTTAAGTGGGATATTTTGTTAACTCTGTTTAACCCCCTCCCTTTCAATTGCTTAGTAAAGGGAAGAACAATTTGGGATAACAGGATTTTTTCTACTACCCATACCTAGTATTGTAACCCCTCTTTCAGAGTAATTAACTTCACTGTTAGGTTACATTACCTATGTGCCTGATAACTATCTATCTTTGGACTGGGTTCATCTTTGTCTAATAAGCGGGAAGGGCTTAGTCGATACCAATCTTCTTCACCCCCTCCCCAACTTGTTATTTGCATTTTCTGTACTTATGATAATTTTATGTAACACTTGATATTTGTTTGTGATTTGATTTTTTAGGTTATTAAACATCATAAACTTATTTAGTACTGTGTTGGAAATACCCAAAGCCCAAATTTCCCCTATTTGTGTAATATAGTTTGTATCCACGTGCGTCTGTGTGTTTGAAGCACCAAATTGGTGTGAGCGCAGGTGTGTGTCTGGAATTTGGCAAATAATTGTTTGACCAGGAACGCTGAAGAGAAGATTGAGAGGAACGATTTGTCGTAAATAAGTCTGTCTTTACTCTCCCTAGCACACTGTGAAGCAACTAGTTACTCTGTAACCTTTTCTATCACTGAGCTTTCATCATCATTCTCCACTCTAAACCGGACCACTATTTCTAAGACTCTTTCTCTCAAAATAAATTTACGACACTCAATCATGAAATATCCAGTTCAAAGCTTGAGCCTCGGCAGTTTTTTATTAATTGGTATTTTTAGTTCATCTTGTATTTGACAACTTTTGCTTGGTTTTTTTTTAGGATTGTATATGAGTGTCTTGCTTTTTTACTAAGGTACCATGCTGTTTCAATTATTTAGGCAGTAAAATGACTCAGGATGGTGACACAACAAGAGAAATCCATACTAGAATTGCTTTGGCAGCTAGCGCCTTCAATAGATTATCTAACATTTGGAAATTACGATCATTGAATATACATACCAAGCTTCGTCTGTTTAATTCAAATGTTATCTCAGTGTTAACATACGGCTGTGAGAGTTGGAAAATAACAAAATCATTGGAGAACAAGCTGAATACATTCGAGAACAAATGTCTTAGAAAACTCATGAACATCAGTTGGAAAGAATTCAAGACTAATCGGCAAATAAGAGAAGACTCTAGGCAGAAATATGTCTCCGACTATATAAGGAAAAGACGATGGTCATATATCGGTCATGTCCTACGAATGCAAAACAACAGAATACCACTACAGGCGCTCACTTGGGTTCCTGAGGGTAAGCGGAAAAAAGGAAGACCAAAAGAAACACTCAGAAGAACAATAATAAGAGAAGGAAGAACGTTGGGCCTAAATAATGTGCAAGAGCTAAGAGGAGTGGCGTCACAACGAACAACCTGGAGAGCACTGGTTTCTGCCTTATGCGCCGTGTTTGGCGCTTAAAGAATTTATTATTATTATTATTATTATGCTGTTATCCACTCTTTAGTTATTGCTTGAGCAATTAAGCTCTTAATTTCAAACTTCCCTAAGCCTACTTCAATTCTGTTATAGCTAGTTCTTCCCCCTTTGGCTTCTACAAGGGGATTGACATAAGTCTTGGGCCTGACCATGAAGGACATGTCACAGAGAGCTGAAATTTTGTATAGTGTTTATTCCTTTTCAATATAGCCACCTTCTGAATTAACACACTTCTGCCATCTCTGCTTGACCTTGAAAAGACCTTGGGAGTAGAACACCCTATTTTTCAAACTAAACCAGTCATCACATGCCAGTATAACCTCTTCATCGCTGTCAAAATTATTTCCTTTTAGCTGTTTTTTAAGATTTGGGAATAGAAAAAAGTCTGATGGAGCCAAATCTGGAGAATATGGTGGGTGTGGAAGAATTTCAATATTCAAATCGTTGGCTGCTAGCTGCACAAGCCGTGCTTTGTGAGAGGGCGCGTTGTCTCGAAGCAAAGGAAGATTTTGAGTGCGCGTTATCCCTCGTTTCCTGGTCACAACCTTCCTTAGTTTGGTGAGAAGATCTGCATAGTACTGTCCATTAACTGTGTTGCCACGAGGCAGATAATCTTTCAAAAGGACACGTTTGCCATCCCAAAAAACAGTCAGCATCACTTTTCCTGCAGATTTCTGCGCTCTCGGCTTGACAGGTGTTGGGGAGCCCGGGGTTTTCCATTGCATGCTGGCAATTTTGGATTCGGGGTCATAATGGTGTACCTTAGTCTCATCTACTGTCACTATGGTCTCCAAAAAAATTTTTCACTTACACTTTTTGAGCAACTGTTGACAGCAATTTACCCTCGTTTGCTTCTGTTCACGTGTCAACAGTCGCGGAACCCAGCGTGCACACACTTTTCTCATGTTCAGTCTGTTGCGTAAAATTCTATAAACTGTTCTTTCATTTAGTTTTACTCTACTAGCTATCTCCACAATTGTCATTTTTCGATCCTGGTCAATGATTTTCTTCACTTTTGTTGCATTTTCATCGTTGCACTCTGAGGCTGGTCTTCCAGATCTTGGCAGATCAGCAACATTTGAGCGGCCGCACTTAAACTGTTGACACCAGTTTTTTACCGAAGTATATGAAGGACAAGAATCACGAAACACTGGTTCCATCTCCCTGTGTATTTTTGTAGGTGTTTTTCCCTGAAACATCAGAAATTTTATCACAGCTCTGGCCTCCTTCTTTTCCATTGTTTTGTCAAATCTTTGGAGCAGCAGATCCGGTCAATAGGGTACATTGCGCCGTGCACCGTAGCGGGAAAACCCATTGAAGAAACAAACGCGTACTTCACACATTCAGTGGAAATATGATGAACTTTAAATGTGCCAAGTTTCATTTTCCTCCTGTGAGTCCTTCATGGTCAGGCCCAAGACTTATGTCAAGCCCCTTGTATGTCTGCAGGCTCATTTCCTGCTATCCCCACATGGGATGGTATCCATGTTAGTGTTGCACTGCATCCTATAGTGTGCAGATATGTATTGACCTGCAGTATTTCCTCTATAATATCTGGCATGCTACATTCATTTCTGTTTCTGATAGCTAATACTGATGAAAGGGAATCTGTGAGAATGGTTACTTTATTTGGTGGGTTTTCTGCAGCTACAAGTATTTCTAAAGCTTTTAGGATTGCCACTAATTCTGCTGTAAAGATGGATGTATTATCTGGGGATTTAATCTAAACGTTAAAAAACCATACGAATGATCTTCAGTAGAGGGCGTGTAATTAAAAATAATATAATTGACATAAGCATTAATGAGCAAAATGTATGCACAGCAAAATCAACTAGATTTCTGGGTATGGTACTAGACCAGCAACTAAACTGGAACAAACACATATACCTATTAGTGTAAAGCAGTAGGGGACTTATTAACATGCTAAGATATATGAAAGGAAGTGGTTGGGGAGCCTGCAATAAGACAATGTTAACCTTCTATAAATCATTTATTAGGGGCAAACTTGACTATGCCAGTGTTGTCTATGCATCAGCCGCCCCGAGCAATAAGAAAAAAACTAGACACAGTCCAAAACCAGGCACTGTCAATAATAGCAGGTGCCTCAAAGGGAACATCAGCAGAGGCATTAGAAGTAGCGCTAGGCATTATACCCCTGGAGCTAAGAAGAAAAGAACTGAGATTCAGCTACTGGGCAAGAGTGGCAAAAGATCCAACTCACACAGCACACAAAACCGTTGATTGGGGTAACCAGTACATAGGCCACATACCACTAAACCATAATAGATACCCGTCAGGGTGGAAAACAATAGATGAAGTGGATCAACACCCAAACCTATTTAATATGATAAACAGTAGTGATCAGTATAAAGCAAAGATCCCACCATGGGAATTAAAAGTGCCAGAAACTGACTCCCACTTATCAAAGATCATAAGCAAATCTAACGACATAATCTCAGCAAAAAGTAAAGCACTAGAGTACATAGAACGGTATATAAATAATAGCCTAACTATATAAACATTTTTTTTCCCAAAAGTTTCGAATCGATGTTTTATTTCGTTAGGTTTCCACAGCATTCAGACATGCATTGTCCCGACTTTTGTAAGTGGTAAGCCTTTTGCCATCGAGGCTAAAGCTGGCAGTATTTTTTTTTTTAACTTTTATTTGCATTTCTTTTTCTATTTACAAAATCATGTACATTTTACAAAATGAAATACGTGGGAAGTACATTTTTAAATTACATATAACCTTTCACTCTTCAATTTAAAAAAAAAATTGTTGTTGTTGCCAAATTAAACGTTAATTTTTTTTTTTGTACATTTCAAAAGGCGTGTACTTATTAACAACAAAAATATAGATTGTATACGCATTTACACGCATGTACCCGTTCAAACACGTACATGCACATACGCACATACATGAAAAATGCACACATATACATATTTGCATGTACAATCATTCGCACATATACCGTCATGCACATACATATATCTACCTCCACACGCATACCATTATATATATATATAAATAAATAAATATATATATGTATATATGTGTATATATATATATATGTGTGTATATATATATATATATATATATATATATATATATATATATATATATATATATATATATATATATATATATATATATATATATATATATGTGCACTTGTACACACACATACACCCATATACATATATACACACATACACACATATTTATATACATATACATATATATATACATAAACACACATACATACATATATATATATATATATATATATATATATATATATATATATATATATATGTATATATATACATATGTATATATATATACATATGTATATGTATATATATGTATATATATACATATGTATATATATATATATACATATGTATATATATACATATACATACATATACATATATATATACACATATATACATATACACATATATACATATATATACATATATACATACATATATACATATATATATACATATATACATATATATACATATATATATACATATATATATATATATATATATATATATATATATGAAGATAAAAAATATAAATCTATATATATATTATATGATGAAAATAGACAAAAAAATATATATATATATATATAGATATATACATATATACACGTACACTACTAATATATTATCCTAAGACATAATGCTGAGGTGTGTGCAAAATTGAATGGCCTTTGTCTTTTCTGAAAATTACGTTAGCTGATTTAAGTGCTTTGTTTTGTGTATGAACATATGTAGAAAAAGTTGAGAATTAAAAACTCTTTGCTCGTAGAGGGCTTTATTTCTACAAATCCATACCAGATGTCTATATTCTGCCAAAAGTGTTTGTAAATATATTTCAATTTGTGGAGTCATCTTTGGAATGATGCTGAGCAGAACTGCTTTATACATATTTATTTCTGTTGTTATATGTTTTTGTAATGTCTGTTTCAAAGCGTTCAAAGTTTGTGTCACTGTATCGCTTACTTACTTACTTACTTAGTCGTTCTCCTTCTACCGTGAGGTGTAGAGGTTTGGAAGAGAGAGCGCCAGACTATTCTATCAGCTGTCTTCTTCCTGGCCTGGTTCCATTCTAGTCCTCGGTCCTTCAAAGATTGTCTAATGTTGTCCTCCCAGCGGACTCTGGGTCGTCCTGGAGGTCTGGATCCCTGGCTCTTTGTTTCCCATGCTTGTCGTGGTAGCCGATCTTCTCCCATTCTGCAGACATGGCCAAACCATCTTAGTTGGGACTGTTCTATTTGGGTCTGAAGCGGATGGGATTTTAGGCCTTGACGGATCGTCTGGTTGCGGACCATGTCTCTTCTTGTTACTTCAACCACTTTCCTCAGATACCTCATTTCTGAGGTTTGGATCTGGCTTTTGTGGGTTGTAGTCATTGCCCACGACTCGCATTCATATGTCAAGACTGGGACATAGGTGGAGCGGTATACAGCCATCTTCGTTTTCTTACCAACCTCTTTCTTGCTGAGGAATCCACGATTTATGGTCTGAAAAAGTCTCCCAGCCGCTGCTTTTCGAGTGGCCAACTCTTCTTTGATGCCTCCCTTTCGGTCTATAATAGCTCCGAGATATTTAAAGTGGTCGACCTGCTCCAGGACCTGTTATCCCAACTTAATCTGATGTTTTCTTTCTTCTCGTGATATCACCATGGATTTTGTTTTAGAGCTGCTTATGATCATCCCTCTTTTCTCCAGCTCTTCCTTCCAGACTTGCAGGTTGGAATGGAGATGTGCCTCTGATTTAGCAATCAGGGCAACATCATCAGCAAATGCCAGCTCCGAAATATAGACCTGTCTCATCTTCCAGTACCCCACTGAATACTTTCTTGTTCTCTCCTTACATGCCTTGATGACATCGTCCATAAGGAGTATGAAGAGGTAAGGTGATAGGATATCACCTTGTCTTACACCAGTGGTGGTCCTGAATTCTTCTGACTTATGGTTTGCTGTCCTCACATAATTTCTGCAAGACTTGTAGAAGCTCTGTATAGCATGAATCAGAGGTGCTGGAATATTCTTCCTTGCCAAACAGTCCCAAAGTTTACTCCAGGGGACCCTGTCAAACGCCTTTTCCAGATTTATGAAACAAAGATGGATCTCACTCTTATACTCAAGGGCCTTTTCACTCAGCTGTCTGAGTGTGAAGATTAGGTCTTGAGTACTTCGGTTTGCTCGGAATCCGCACTGGACCTCATCCAATTGTGGCTCAGCTAGGCGTCGGAGTCTCTGCTCTAGGATTCTAGAGTAGATTTTACCAGGGACACTGAGAAGAGATATGCCTCTATGGTTTCCACATTGTCGATTGTCACCCTTTTTGAAAATTGGTGTTATGATGGCAATCTCCCAATCCTCTGTATCGCAATAAAAGAAAATGTGTTCCTCTGTCTCCATGAAGTTTAGTCTACAAAGTTTACATTTGAGAAAAACTGTAATTTTATGTCTTTCTCTGTACATGATTGGTGTGTTAAAGATGATTTATCATGTATTTTACATGTTGACCATGTTTACTTCTGTTATCAGTTAATCTACGCGCTAACAGTTCTATTCGTGGCCAGCATGATGTATTTTGCACTTATATAAATGTTAAATGAACGCGATATTAGGCTGACGTCACTTGTATATGATGACGTGATTTTGGTGCTTAACATAATTTATGCAAACCGTTAGACAGGGCCTTTCGTTTGTGGATTTCGTCCAAGAAGGACGTCGAAGCTGTTGCTCCTTGATTTAGAAGATTATCTACTCTTCTACGTGGCTGTATATTATACGAAGGTCGCCACTGATATTATATAAGATTCCGAACAGAAGGATTGAGTTCAAGGAAGTATTTTTACAGAGAAGTATTGCATTTTTCAAATTTAAAATATATAAATATTAACTCCACGTCTGGTGTTCGATACTTCAGTGATTCCATGATGGCACTGCGTAGTAAATATTCTAGATGTGTGATGTTCCAAGGAGGACTGTAGGAGCTTTCAAATCATTAATGTATTTCATGCTTTCAAATGAACTTGTTTAATGCATAATAAATATGCCTGTATTTGTGGACCCAAAAATCAACCAGTTGTTGGAGTCCGTACATGAACTGTAATTTATTGACAACCCCAAACCATTTGCAAACATCTATAAGCACGATGCTGAAGATAATAACCTTCCATAATAATACTAAACCAACCCTCAACAGAGATGGTATCCAGTGATGGGGATTACGAATTGTCATGAACTTGTATACAACTTGTTGCGCACATATTATTTTGTATGTGACGCACAGATTACTGTTGGTAGGCATGCATATGTAAAGGGTAACTATTTATTTATGAATCAATGATTCTCAGTCTAAGGGACAGAACCCTGATTGTTCGATGTAGTATTCGGTTCTATGGGTTATCTGTTCTTGTGTCACAATCTGGCGTATGAATAATAGATTTACGTCATTTTGCGTCTGGTATGGCCAGAAACATATTGGTCTTGCTTAAAATGTTTATGGCCCGAATTTATATTTATTCCTTGACTATTTAAGGTGATTCGGTCTTATATCTTTGTATCTTTGTATTTCTATCTCGGACTATTTTGTGAGCTGAACTCTGGGGTGAAAGGCTTTTCTGCGGATGCGTCGATTCTGTGTGTGGACAGAGAAGGGTGTCATGTCGTTGCTGCTATGGGCTGGTCCATTGGAAAGTTTGATTTGATCTATGTGATTTATTCTAGGAAGGAGATTGTTTCTCTGCATGACTGTATTATCAGAGATTCTCCTTATGTCCATTATTAACGCCTAGGAATGGCGTGCGTTATTCGCTTGTGTGTGTTTTCCTAAAGCCAGGTAAAACCACACCTTTTTTGCTGAACTTTTTTGCTAAGCCTAGATGAGAGACGTATTATCGCACATCTAGGAGTGTTGATTACAGATGAAGATGTCGTGTTATCTAGCACCACTAGATCACTTGATGTATCCAGCCTTATTGATAGCAGAAGTGTATAGAAGCCCAATGAGGACATTTACGTATGTATAATGAAGTAATTCTGCTTCATAACTTCTCATCCTGAGTGAGCGAAGCTCACGGAGGAGAGCCATCTTGGATTCCCGCCATTGTAAGCGGATCATTGTCGGAGAACAGAGAAGATCTTATTATCTGATGATGGTACAGAGATCTACATATTATGAAAACCCACTACTGTGGTTTAACATTGTTGCTATAAACATTTGATGAATGTACGGCTTAAGAAACTTAGGCAAGAGAAGGTTCTGTCAATGAACCCTTGTTGATGTTTACGTATCCACCTTTACTGACGCGATTAGTCAGTTGGAGCATGAGACGATAGACAACCAGAATATTGAGTGCTTGTCTACTATCGTTCCATTATATTTATCACTGCATTAATGTACATCTGATATTGTCACCCATTTTCAAGTATACGATGATTTTTGTGCTAACCTGTCCAAGTGACTGTACTCGTGATGTCGAAGTGTACGTCCATTAATAAATGTATCAAACGTCATCAGTAGTCTGCCCTTTATTGACTTCTACTTATGATTGAGTGAGTGACTTGTCAACTCAACAGAACTATACACACATTCGCGTACTTTACATCTACATTCTCACTCGATGTCAGCACTGTGTCGGAACGAGTTGACCTTCCATCTACGTGTCCAGTATGACCCTATGAAAGCAGGAACATCACAACAAATAAATGCCTTTATCAACGTTACTGATCTTACTTATCAATGTGATGGCCTCAAAAGCTACTTATCATAACTATTATCAAGGTGGAACGTGTAAGAAGGGAGAAGTTTTTAATTTATTCTACGAACTTTTTTGCCGAAGCGGCAAATTTGCATAAGTCCAAGCTAATCTGCGCATGACTGATGGTTGTCCTGTCAACGGGCGATTTTTTTCAAAAATGATGTCGGCTGCCATGAATGCCTTGTGAAACTGTCTGTTGAAAAACGTACTTTCAAGTCATCTATGTCCTGGAATCGAGTGTTTTGGACTGCCACCTATGGTAGTTGAAGAAGAATGAATACTTCAAGTTACAGTCTGTCTTCCATCAAGGCCTCAATGGTGTATACGGACGTCTGGGAGGATGGATTTTTTTGGCCGTTACGCCAAGTACCTGTGTGCTGAAAAGAAATTCTTGTCCAGGTTACTTACTGGCGTGCCCTATGGTAATGTGTAATTTTATGTATGTTTTATATATTTATATGTCGGTTAGTTATCTATGTGGGTGGATGGCGGGAGCTCTAGACTTGTCATGTCTTTTCGAATGACCGTAAGTCTAAAGCCGTTCTTTTAGGACATTTTGATCCATCACCGTTTGAGCAGAAGAAGACTTGAGATTACTCGTCCTTGTTCTGTCAGCTATAGATTTTTGATCAATAACACTGGTATACACACATTTTGGTGTGTCGTAGATTTTTTATAGGGAAATTAAGACTTGGGTTGGTCCCTTCTGAATAGGTTAGAACGAGTGATAGCCACAGTGAGGTGTGATATTGGAAATAGAGTTCCACGAGTGAGATGGTAGAAATTTATAGAGGCTGTCCCGGTAAATCGAGAATCTCCCTCTCTTTCCGCCTATCTTCTACAACAGATCCAAAGGAGTCAGACAGTCTATAAAAATATATATATATTAATATATTTCTATCCACTCACGTGCACGCACATACAAGTGACGACAGTTAGACACACAGACGTGGGAAAACTATAACGATGATTATATAGATATTATGGGAACGAACTGACCACCACACTGTAATAAATGTAGGTATAGTTTAATTGTCATAGTAAACTTACATCACAACATATAAAAAACATCAAAAGCATACACATAGTCATAAAAAATCAAGGAATGCTACAATAGTGATAGACCCGTTTGTATGGTCCTTCCCCTGGATATATAGCTCACAGTCCCGTTAGAAGAACGTGATAACCCCAAAGAGATACAGATACATATGATTGAGTCTATGGTTTCCCCCTGTTAAGGTATGGACAGACTTGATACTCTGCTTTTCTAATGGTAAATATTGTTAGCAATAAATTGCATAAAGGAATTTACAACAATTAAGAAATCACTCAGTCCTGCACTCACTCTATTCATTCAGCAGTGATCACATGCATTTGCTCATACTCACAGCTTTGGTAGCCACTTCTGGAAAATACAATTTTTCAGGACAGTTACCTACAGAATCGTCAATGGCAGCCTTGACTAAGAAATCCCCAGTTCCAAAAAGACGGGTTGAATTCTTTGCTTTCGGGAACGATTCCTTGGGGGTGCTTATTTGTCGAATGTCTGTTTAAGTCACATAAAATTGTCCAGGTACGAACGTTAATAGCAAGCACAGTGTCACTAGCTTAATTTTCTAGAAATAAGGAATGTTAGGTCGGTGGGTTCTTTCAGAATAGGACTATAATCGGTCACCACATCACTTGTCAAACTCCGTCGGAATGTTACTGACGTTAATAAGTTACTTGCCACAGAGGCTAAAAATGTACTAGAGTTTTTCTCAGGAAGAATTTAATATGGCGCGACAGGCCTGTTTCTTCATTTATCCTTTAAAGTGCCTGTAAAAAATTTTGCACCAAGTCACTCTAAGGAAAATGGGTTAGTTCTTCACAGGTATTTACTCTGTACTAACGCCGGCAAAGTTTGGGTCACCCCAGTATTCACTGAATAAAGAAAAACCACATATGAAATATGTTACATATTATGTACTCAATATAACTTACGTTTTTTAAAATGCAAGCGTACAGCTTGACTTATCATTTAAAACTTCCCGTGCAATAAGTTATGTTTAAAAATCATCAATCCTCATGAATTAGGAATACGTGCGTATTCCGTCAACACTCATGAGGCTTCTAGCATTTATAAGTTAGTTTAGAAAAATTTTTCTCGTCTGATTATTTAGCAGTAAATTTAAATTAATTATAGCTACATTGTTGTTTAAGCTAGAAATTATAATTTATTCTGCTTTCCACTGAAACACGTCACTAGAAAATAATACAGACTATATAAATTAAGCACTCTGCACCAAATCTAACTAGTGAAATATGAAATACGCGATTTTCACTTTAAAGACTTCACAAAATACTAGATATTTAATATAATATATTTACCTCCATACAGAACTACAGACTAAACCATGAACTAGAATACTGCAATCTAATGCTAGTCTAGAGCTCGGCAAAATGGCCAAGAAACTCAGACGTCGCCAAAACACAGATATTTTGATCTAGCACAGCGATCTGTCTACTGTAAAATTTAGGAGTCATAATGAAAATCTAGTTTAACATTCTGGTTATATCTATTACCAGACAAAGAGGTAAACGTTTATTTCGCAAAACGAAGTACTCTCCCCTTTCCGTCTTTAACGCTTACGTTTAACACTTAAACGCATGCCGTAACTGCCACCTACTGACCGAGAAGGCGCGTGTCAGTTGCGACTCTCAGACGGCTTGTCTCCAATGCCCAGGCAGTTTTCGCACCTCACGCTGACCATGGCCCACAATGAGTGTCGTGTCAGGTGGAATTCCCAGACACCTGTCTCGTACTGCGCCGTAGAGATGTCAGTTATCGCGCCTTTCCTGAGCGCTCAGCCGAAGAAAACGCGCCTGTCAGCTGAAAGTGCAGACATAGTCTGCTCGTATGTCTGAGATAAGCGAAAGTCACAGTTTCGTCCACTGACATCTAATGCATTAGAATTCATTTTAACGCTCTCCCGTCTCTGTAGAGACACGTTATGTCATCTACTGCGTTTCTAAAGGAGAATGGGAAAGAAATTATTTCTCGCAAACGAACGAATGCGAAAAATACAGGAAAAAAATAAAGAGTGATAATAAATATAGGACATGGGTGGAAGAAAGGAAGAATAATAGGAAATTTAATAATCATAACTCTATACGTGACATGGTGCATTAAATTTTATAGCTGATCTTGGGTAACTTTGGGTTGCTGATTCCAAAAATGTAATCAGATTTTTTCTATCAGCTTTAGTTTTTTAGATAACTAAGAATGACCATATTAGTAGGGCAATTGTTATGTACAATCCTAGAGTTAGGTGCTATCAGTGGCATTTTGACTGCAGTCTGCATTCATATTATATGTAATTACTGTGCATATATTACCAAAAATGTTATAAAACTTTATCACTAACACTTGTTTAATCAACACGCAAAAAGGATCTTTTCGAGGACTTCCTGGAATGTGATATGCCCGGACAGTCACGCTTAAGGGTCCAACAGTAATCTGCCATCATGTGGGCATCCCATAGTTCCTGGTATCTCTCTTCCATTGTTTTTATATCTTGGTGAAATCTTTCACCTTGCTCCTCACTAAAGTCGCCAAGATTCTCTGGAAATAAATGTAAATGGTTATGGAGGTAGTGCAATTTTATGCTCATGTTGCATTCAAGTTCACAAAAACTCGACAGCATGTTTCCAACTAATTCAGAATAATTGTCTGCTTTAAAGTTACACAAAAAGTTTTGCACAACTAAAACAAATGATGACCAGGCTGTGAACTCTGTTTTGTTCATGGAATCAATAAAATTTGGATCGTTTATTAACTTTCTAATTTGAGGTCCATCAAAAATTCCAGCTTTAAGTTTGTCTTTGCTCAATTCTGGAAACTTTCTGCATAAGTAATTAAAACAGGTGCCCAATGGGCTGATCACCCGTTGGCTTGTCACACCGATTACGGAAACAACGGCAGATGGATTTATTTGTTGTTGCCCTAAAGACGCCGCTAGGCGTGATGGAAAACTACAACAGAGAAAATCAATCTGCTGTTGCCCTTAAGACGCCACAAGGCGTGATGGCCTTTGACTGCTTGGTCGGTCTTTGGCTAAGGACGGAAGAAGAAGAAGAAGAATTAAAACAGGTACCATCTTTGTTCAGTGCCTTAACAAATTGCTCCATCAAGCCAAGCTTTATATGTAATGGTGGCAGTAGAACTCTTTTTCGATCAATGAGAGGCTTATTGACAATATTTTTTTCTCCAACTTTAAATTCATCCTTCAACGGCCACTGTTTCTTTGTCCAGTGCATATCTTTTTCCCTGCTATCCCACAAACACATAAAGCATGGATATTTGGTGAATCCCATTTGCTGGCCAAGCAAGAAGTTCATCATTTTAAGATCTACACAAACCATCCAGTTTGTGGTGGGTTTAGATGTTAAAAGTTTAAGTATTAATTGTCTACAGATGTGAGGTCAGCTATGCAAGTCCCTGAGTCTAATTGTTGATGAAATTGTTCTCAGGGTACTTGTCTGCTACCACCCTATGACCTCAATCTGCTACATATTTTGATCCTAATTATATGTTATGGTGTCTGGATGTTATCTGGCTAGGTGTTTAGGGTAATATGCAATGTAATGTTAATAAAATGACAACAACTACACCTATAACTTAATGAACAAGTAATTAAACAAGTCACTGGGTAAATTTTGAATGACGATATTTTTTACAATTTTATTTTCCTGTATCTCAATTGCTGGGATACAGGACTGTTTAAACTCAAAATATAAGGCAATTTATTTACAGCAAAGTAATTTAAAACAACAAATGTGTCTGTTAATATTAATCTAAATTGTTTCTGACTGGAAGTGTTCTGATGAAGCAATAACTCCTATGAAGGGACACGCTTCTGAGGCACGACTTGTATCATCATGTCAAGAATACTGATTGATATAATAATGATGGAGAGTATGGTTAAATGAACTAACACACGCCCGTGGACAATTGGGCTTAACTTTATTTCCTGGAACCCTGTGATGTCCTTCTCACAACCACCTTCTTCGCGACTGCAACGTCTGAACACTGCTTCAGAACTCTTTGGATTTAAAGCAAACAGGTAATTTTTGCCTCGAGCGTGCAGTTTCAGGAGTACGTATATTTTGGTATGTGGCTCACTGATTGTTTCACGATGGAACCCTGAAATCAGAGGATTAAGGCCTCCTCAGAACATCATACACCTATCTCCATCTCTAAACAATTAAACATTATCAACAGTTTCAAGATCAGCGGAGTTGCTACATAAATAGCTATCGTTCCTATCTGATTTGGTGCCCTATTCATCATCAGGTAATCTTCAAACATCCGTTTGATACTGTTGCGCACAGAATTTTTTCCTAAGACTGTGTGTAATTAATCGGTATGAATTGTACACTTTAAATTTTTTGTGGTCTAAGGCAGATAACCTTTGTTAAACAATGGGTACATTTTACTATGGGGGTTACTTTCTCTTGTTGGTTGACTCGTTGGTTATCTTATCTTGTGTCTTGACTCGCTGATTCATTTATTCGAACGATGTCTCCTTATACGGTAGTATCAGTCAATAATTTCTTGGAATGATTGAAACTAGGGTTGAGTTTTATTCCCATGTCCATATAAGGCGTGATTTCTGAACATAGCTTTGTTGAAATGGTTCCTTCATCGTTTCGTTGTGAGTGTTAGTCTGATGTATGCGTTCTGCGCATGTCTAAACTTTAAGAAAGTTAGAATCGTCTTCCGCCCAGGGATTCGACGAGATGTACTGAGCAGAGATAGGACGTTTCTGCGTCTGTGATTTTGTTAGGGAATTCTAAAGTCCTCCTGTGAGTTAGTTAGCTAACGAGGCTTTCCCTATATGATTCAAAACCGCCTGGAGGCGTAATTTATATATATATATATATATACACACGGGTCGCTCTAGGCCCAGGGAACAATTATTATGTTCTAGGATTTTCGCTACACCAGCGATTGCACCTATGTCGAGGGTTAGACTTAGGAATGCTATAAAGGTCAGCTTGACCTGTACTCCTGAAATGCTATTCTCGTGTGGACAATAATAGACTTATCTTGTACATCTGATCTGCCAGCGTCAGAGGAGTATTGATTATTATTTAATGAACATTGATGATATGCAGCTGACACAGTTGCAGGATTTTGATGCAGATTCATGAAGAAGCTTTAGAATGCTGAATACATTGAACTATTGATGTCTATGGTTTATGTAAAGTATCTGTGCTTGTGGCGTCCAAATAAATGATGGAAACGTCCGCAGCAGTTTCGCACTTTTATGACTTCCACGTCATACCTCATGTTTTTGTAGATCTGTGAAGTTTCATCCCATCTACACCCACAACAACAACAACAAACCAGACAAGACACCTTGCACTTCAGTCTATTATATACCTGGTACCATACATTTGGCTACATTTTAGCAACGATTTGGACATACTACTGCAACGTTCATAGTGGCCAGTAAGCATCACCAAATCCACCCTTATCATTTTATGGTGGCCAGTACTGGTTTCGTCTGGTACCAGCACTCAAGGGGTCAACAAACCCATACATTCAAGTTCGTGAACTGTCACTTCCATTTAACATTCTACATCTACAATGACGCAAGTTCGCTATATTTTGGAAAGTACCCGGCGTTGCGACACTCAGAAAGTCAAGTGCCGATTGAGTCAATTTTGCTGATTCAGAAGGGCAAGTGCCGATCAAATCGACTTACTGTTGCTGATTCAGAAGGGCAAGTGCCGATCAAATCGATTTACTGTTGCTGATTCAGAAGGTCAAGTGCCGATTAAATCGATTTACTGTTGATGATCCAGAAGGTCAAGTGCCGATCATTGTAGGAAGAAGGACAAGTTCCGTAACAACATTCAATATCAGAAGCTCGATTTCCTTCGTCATGGCTGTTTATGGGAGCAGATGTCGATGAACGTTGGATCATTTATCCTCAGAATGCTGATCACATCCTGTTCTGCACCGTGCTGACGTTTGGATTTAAAGAAGTTAAGTGGCCTGTTTTGTTTGTGAACTGTGCCCTTATATTCTAACTGAGCCTTCTATACTTTCACACACTTTTTGCTACATGTTTACATGTTATATGTTATTTGTATATTTATATGTTTATATTTCAGCGGGCTGGTTGGGTAGGTGACTATCATAAGAGATACCACGTCATAGAGGTCTTATGATGGCGTTCTGGTAGGAGCAATTTTCTTAATTGAAAATTTGCATGCAACATCTGTTGCTATTTTTGTTAGTTGTGATGACATGTGCAGTTTTGTTTTCGGTATTTTTTCGCATTCTTTAGTTTTGTTTTGATTTGTTTGTATTTGTAGGTCTCCTCTTTTCTATTATTCAGTTCTTTACACCATTTTTGTTTATACATTGTGACGTCATTTGTTTGTTTACATTTTTCGCATTTGTCATCACATTCTTTGTGATATTTTCTTTTAGTTTTCGCCGTTTATTTAGTTGACTTTTGCGAATGTTTTCATATTGTCTTTGATCTTTGTTATTGTTTACATTGTCTTCGATCTTTGTTATTGTTTACATAGTTCTTGTATAGTTAGCTTTCACTATTGTTACATATTTGCTCATGCACTATTGTTTGTATAGTGCACTTATCATAACTAACTGGTGGATTTACTCATGCACTATTACCTATGTAGTGCAGTTATGATAAATAACTGATGGATTTGTGTTTATGGACTAATTTGTGTAGTGCCCTGATGATTAAGAAGTGACTGGTGATATTATTATACATTTGATAATACAAGTTCTTTGTCAAAGACTTGTTTCCCACAGAGATTGGGATAAACATTGTGATTATACAAGTACTTTATTTAAGTCTTGTTACTATTAAGGTTGAAATAAGATAATTAATTATTTCAGGTTTTGGACTCATAATATTAGACATCATGTCTACACTTGAGTACTTTATTGAGCAAGGGAAATCCCTTGGTAAGACAGGTGATAAATTGGAAGAATATGCGACTACTCAATATGATAAAGCATTAAAGGTGGAAGAGAAAAAAATGGAAATGGAAGCTGAACAAAAGAAATTGCAGATGCAGGTGGATGAAAGGAGATTCCAAATGGAAATGGAAAAACAGAAAAGAGAAGCTGAAGCTGAGGAGAGAAGATTGGAAAAAGAGGCTGAAAATAAAAGACTTGAAAAAGAGGCTGAAGAGAAAAAGTTACAAAGAGAAGCTGAAGCTGAGGAGAGAAGATTGGAAAAAGAGGCTGAAAACAAAAGACTTGAAAAAGAGGCTGAAGAGAAAAAGTTACAAAGAGAGGCTGAAGAGAAAAAGTTACAAAGAGAGGCTGAAGAGAAAAAGTTACAAAGAGAGGCTGATGAGAGAAAAGCAAAAATGGAGCATGAAGAAAAACTCTTAGCTTTGGAGTTAGAAAAGTTGAAATTGTTGAACACTGGTAATGCTAATGATGCAAATAGGGTGTCAGATAAGTTCAATGCAAGTACTTTTAAGATTAAACTACCTGTATTCAATGCTTCCAGTGACGATATAACGTTTTATCTGGATAGATTCGAACGGGCATGTAAAACACATAACATAGATAAATCACTGTATGTTTATCAGTTGTCCAATTTACTTAGTGGTGATACTTTGAGTATGTTAAGTATGGTAGATGAGCCTGATAAGAACAATTATGAGGTTATCAGGGCAGTCTTGTTAAAGAAGTACCAACTTAACGAAGACGGCTATCGTCTTCATTTTAAAAATATGTTGCCAGATACTGGAGTTGAATTCTCTGAATTCATTTCAAAGATACGTCTTACTTTTTCACGATGGGTTGAGCTGTCTAAGACAGAACATACATATGAAGCACTTATGGACTTACTACTTAGAGACAAGGTTATGTCTTCTGTCAATTAAGCTTTTCTTTCTTTTCTTCATGAGCGTAAGCTTAAAAACATAAAAGAAATGGAAGAATACTGTTGCCAGTATGTCACTGCGCATCCTCACGTAACCATTAGCAACTCTAAAGTAAAAGAAGGTCTGCCAGTTGCTTCGGCAGCACCTTATGGCCCAAATTTCATGCGTAAATTTCAGGGTAGCCAACAAAATTTTAATAAGAAAAGTAACCGTAATTATGCTCAGAATCATAGCAATCAATTTCAGGGTGATTCTTCTTCGCAGAACTGGAGACAAGCTGATACTCCACGGTATACTACTCCCATTAGTTTTAGACATTTTCGCAAAGGTAGTCAGTATAGAGAAAACTATTTTTCGCGGAGACCTCAAAACCAATATAATAGAGGTTCTCAACAGTATAGAAATGGTAATGATAGTTATGGAAACTGGAATTCAAACCAGGATAACAATTACAGTAGGGAGTTTAATGATAATTGCAGAGGCAGTAATGGTCGCGGTAGATCGCAACATAAAAGAAAGAGATATCAACAGGCAAACTCTGTACAGCAGGAGTCTCAGGGAGCATGTAAACAAGGTGATGATGATAAAAACTCTAGTGCTATCACATGTTCTGCCTTTGACTTTAGTAGGGCAACTAAATGTCCCCAATGCAGTACTTTGTTCGAACCGACTACCGTAACTACTTTAAGCTGTGATCATCCTCTTCCAGCTCTTCCTGCTGCTGTTGTGCATGACGGGAGAGGTTCTCTTATACTACATAAGGGTCTTGTAAATAGTAATCCAGTCTCAGTTCTATTTGATTCTGGATGTACTACTATTGGTGTTAGGCAATCTCTTGTAAATCCATCCTGTGCTACAGGAAAGGTCATCAAATGTGTAACATTTGGTGGCACTTTGGAAAAGTATCCTACTGCCATAATACATATTTCTACTCCCTTCTTTACGGGAGATGTCCACGCGTGTCTCCTTCCAAACCCTATTGCGGACCTTATTATTGGTCGTATTCACGGAGTTAGGGAATGTACCCCACAGCAGATTGCTGTTTGGGAGGAGCAAAACATTGAAGCTACCAATGCGGTGGTCACAAGAGCACATGCTCTGGATCCACCTCAAACTTCATTAACTGATAATAATGAAGTAGATAGCCAAAATAGTCACTTGATTATTTCACGTGACTCATTTATAAAATTGCAAGAAGAAGATCCTTCTTTACAAAAATTCTTCATTCTAGCAAAAAAAGGTGATCCAAATCAGAATACTAATAGAAAGTCTTGGATTTCTATGAAGAACGGCGTACTTGTGCGTATGGTACAAGACTCGACTACGTCCACTCATTCTCAAATTCTTGTGCCTAAGAGTATGAGATTGCAAATATTGCAACATGCTCATGACTCGCAATGTGCTGGACATATGGGTTTTTCCCGTACAAAGTCGAGGGTTCTTGCGGCTTTCTTTTGGCCATTTGTGAGCAAGGACATACGAATTTACTGTCGTTCTTGCAAAGTGTGTCAGGAGGTCAAATCGAAAGGACCACGACATGCTGCGCCTATCCAGGCTGCTGACATTCCTATTCGCCCTTTTCAGAAAATGGCAATAGATATTATCGGTCCTTTTAGGATCAAGTCGGCCAGAGGACATCAATTTATCCTTACATGTGTCGATATGTGCACACGTTGGCCAGAGGCTATACCTCTCAAGAGCATCTCCACTGCCGATATCGCAGACGCTCTTTGGCTAATATTTTCTCGCTTGGGATTCCCCGGAGAAATATTGTCAGACCATGGCACTCAACTTATATCCGACACTATGTCACAGGTAATGTCTATGCTACATATTAAAAGGTCTCTCAGCAGTATCTATCACCCAATGTCTAATGGGTTAGTTGAGCGTTTGAATAGGACACTAAAAACTTTACTTGGGAAGATAACTGAGGATCATCCTCAGGATTGGGACAGGGTTTTACCCGCGGCTCTCTTTGCTTATAGAGAGGTCCCCAATGAACACACAGGGTTTTCTCCTTTTGAACTTGTCTTTGGCGCGCAACCGCGCGGCCCTATGTCTTTACTCCACGATCTTATCACTGCCGATAATATTAGCGATGAGACTCAATCTTCTTACGAGTATGTCATTGCTCTTAGGCAAAAGATCATCGAGGCATGCAAACTAGCAACTTCTTCATCCGAATTTGCTAAAGAAAAGGCAAGGCAGTTTGCAAATAAAAATAGATGTCTACGACAACTTTGTCCAGGTGACAAAGCACTCGTTCTTCTTCCGTCAAGGGAGAACAGACTTCTTATTGCATGGAAAGGTCCGTATGCAATAGTCTCTAAAATTTCCGATGTCGACTATGTTGTCGATATTGATGGAAAGCATAAAACTTTCCACATAAATATGCTCACGGAATTTCATGAAAGACCTGACTATTTGCAGCCTATTTTCCAGGCAACGGACAATTCTCCAGTACCTCATGGTCATTACTCATCCCTGTCAGTTATACAGGATGAGGAAAACTACTTTTTCTGATGTCAATCTTCCACTTCCTGTGATCCCACTTCATTCAACGGAATCTTGGAAAAACGTTTCCGTTTCTCCTAATCTTTCCGCTGAGGAACATCGACAAGTTTCTTCGATGTTACAAACATTTCAGGATGTCCTTACCGACATCCCGGGACACACACATGTCATTGAACATGACATAATACTAACTGACCATAATCCTATCAGAGTCAGACCCTATCCGATACCTATCCATTTTCAGTCACAAGTCGAAAAAGAATTGGATGAAATGATACGATTGGAAATCATTGAACCATCCACTTCAGCATACTCTTCGTCTATGGTTATTGTTCGAAAGAAGGATAATAACATTCGCATTTGCGTGGATTATCGCAAATTGAACCAAGTTACGAAGTTCGATGCTGAACCTATGCCTTCATTGGAAGAGCTACTAAACAAACTTTCTAATTCTAAATTCTTTACCAAACTCGACTTATCGAAAGGTTATTGGCAAGTTCCTTTAACTGAACGAGCCAAACCTTTTACTGCTTTTTCTACACCTAGGGGTTTATTCCAATGGAATTTCATGCCTTTCGGTCTTATGAACGCCCCTGCTACATTCGTACGCATGATGCGTCGAATTCTCGCATATCGTACAGATGTCATAGCATACTTAGACGATATCTGTCTGTTCAGTGATTCCTGGGAAGATCACTATTTGGGTTTATACGAATTGCTGTCTACTCTTCGCGAGTATAACTTGACTGCAAAACCCTCTAAAGCCTTTATAGGTTTTAGTGAGATTTCTTTCCTGGGTCATCGTGTTGGTCATGGTCTTTTAAAGACAGAGGACCACAATGTTTCAAAAATACTTAACATTTCTGTCCCTAAGACGAAAAAACAAGTGCGTAGTCTCTTAGGTTTGATACAATTTTACGGACGATTCATTCCGAATCTGTCCTCCATTATGGCACCTCTTTCTACTTTATTGAAGAAAGGATCGCCTAATCTGATCCGCTGGTCTCAAGAATGTCAATCCTCATTGGACCAGATTAAAACTCTATTTTCATCTCCACCTATCCTTAGGTTACCTACTATTGAGAAGACTTTTGTTCTTCGAAGTGACGCCTCGTCCACTGGGATTGGGGCAGCACTAATGCAGGAGTATTCAGATACTCTGCATCCGGTGATGTATATCTCTAGGAAATTAAATGCTGCAGAGAGGAATTACTCGGTTTTAGACCGTGAATTATTGGCTATGGTTTGGTCAATTCTCAAGTTGCAAAGATTCCTTCTAGGCGCACATTTCATTGTGGAAACCGACCAGAAAGCGCTTACTGCTATTCAGAGCAAAAACTTGAAGAGCTCGAGGTCCACTCGATATGCCATAGCTCTTCAACCCTTTCATTTCACGGTGCGAGCTATCCGTGGTTCGGATAATGTGATGGCAGACATTCTGTCTAGATGCCCACATGATTCCACTTAATTCTTCTGTCATATATATTCCCTGTTAAACGTCGAGATCTATAACAGTTCTCTACTATAAGGATATATTAGCACATATGTGCTCATTTTGGGAATTTATAGCATTGTAATTGCCTTGTTCTGTTACTGATTTTGGTATAACGAAAGAAGGTTTAGTTAGCAATATACGGGCCAAAAGCTCACATGGCCACAATTTATATATTATATTTTGATTACTGTATTAAGAAATTTAGCATATACCATAAAGATTTGTGTTATTGATATTTTCGCAGCACATCATTGACGTCTGCGAGAGTATGGACATTATGTCAACCATGAAGTATGTCAAGTTCTTACCTGCTGTGGAACGATTATATCCATGTCTAAGAGGAACATCTGATTTATTAGTATTGATTAGTAATACATTGTATGATTGTATAATGTATTTTTTGTTTCAAATGTGTAGTTAATTACACTTCATACTATGATAACATATTTGTATTTATGTGAGTATAATTTTGCTTACATTATGATGTTGCCATCATGTGGCGTATGTTGGTGGCACCTCCCTGGAATATACGTGTACACTTAGGGAAATTTTTTCTCTAAGAATCTGAGATATAATCTCAGCTAACGCTCCATGCGTCGAGCTAGCCTCATATTAGGCATTATATCCGCGCATCATACGTGCGTTACGAGCCTGTTATTTCTGGCTCTTGGATTAAAAAAAAAAATGTTTCATTTTTTTTAACGGGGGGAGCGGGGGGGGGGGGGGGGGGGGGGTAATGTTGCGCACAGAATTTGTTCCTAAGACTGTGTGTAATTAATCGGTATGAATTGTACACTTTAAATTTTTTGTGATCTAAGGCAGATAACCTTTGTTAAACAATGGGTACATTTTACTATGGGGGTTACTTTCTCTTGTTGGTTGACTCGTTGGTTATCTTATCTTGTGTCTTGACTCGCTGATTCATTTATTCGAACGATGTCTCCTTATACGGTAGTATCAGTCAATAATTTCTTGGAATGATTGAAACTAGGGTTGAGTTTTATTCCCATGTCCATATAAGGCGTGATTTCTGAACATAGCTTTGTTGAAATGGTTCCTTCATCGTTTCGTTGTGAGTGTTAGTCAGATGTATGCGTTCTGCGCATGTCTAAACTTTAAGAAAGTTAGAATCGTCTTCCGCCCAGGGATTCGACGAGATGTACTGAGCAGAGATAGGACGTTTCTGCGTCTGTGATTTTGTTAGGGAATTCTAAAGTCCTCCTGTGAGTTAGTTAGCTAACGAGGCTTTCCCTATATGATTCAAAACCGCCTGGAGGCGTAAATTTTGTGGTGTTGATTCCGAAGAAAGGTAATTCCTCCTTTATTGAACTCTATGATCTACCTAGATGTTAGACATTTTGTCGATCTCTGCTCGCTTGTGTGTTACAGAATGGAGAGGTCATTTTACTAGGAAATTTCACCACCGGTATCTTTATACCTGAGATATATATATATATATATATATATATATATATATATATATATATATATATATATATATATATATATATATATATATATATATATATATATATATATATATATATATATATATATATATATATATATATATATATATATACACGGGTCGCTCTAGGCCCAGGGAACATTTATTATGTTCTAGGATTTTCGCTACACCAGCGATTGCACCTATGTCGAGGGTTAGACTTAGGAATGCTATAAAGGTCAGCTTGACCTGTACTCCTGAAATGCTATTCTCGTGTGGACAATTATAGACTTATCTTGTACATCTGATCTGCCAGCGTCAGAGGAGTATTGATTATTATTTAATGAACATTGATGATATGCAGCTGACACAGTTGCAGGATTTTGATGCAGATTCATGAAGAAGCTTTAGAATGCTGAATACATTGAACTATTGATGTCTATGGTTTATGTAAAGTATCTGTGCTTGTGGCGTCCAAATAAATGATGGAAACGTCCGCAGCAGTTTCGCACTTTTATGACTTCCACGTCATACCTCATGTTTTTGTAGATCTGTGAAGTTTCATCCCATCTACACCCACAACAACAACAACAAACCAGACAAGACACCTTGCACTTCAGTCTATTATATACCTGGTACCATACATTTGGCTACATTTTAGCAACGATTTGGACATACTACTGCAACGTTCATAGTGGCCAGTAAGCATCACCAATTCCACCCTTATCAGATACATTCCTTGTCAAAGAAGTAATTATAGTTAATTATATAAAGTCATGTGCAAACACTGTGACTTGCTGAAGACGGCCAGTGGTTTTCTGGCCTACCAATTATAATAATGTCATATTTTGTTTCCAACTATGTCTTTTCATTCACTCCCACAGTTTAAGTAAGCCTGCCTGGCTTTTAACAAAAATGGTAATCTTCCCTAATAACACTTGTGGCATAACACAAAGTGTTTAGTTTGGCGCCTTTCTGGTGGTGCCTCTACCCATCAATAATGCATACACATTCAATAATACAGATACATATCAATAACAAGGTTTATATAAATGTTTATCTTACCGCATCAATGAAATAATACACAATTTGTAGGTTAACCGGCGATTAATGGTCACATTCAGATCGCCACTGATGCAGAACAGTGAAGGCACTGGTCATGTATTCCTTGCGTCTGATGCTAACACTACTTGTGAGATTTAAATCTTCGAGTGGCAACTAACGCTGGTATCAAATCGTTTTTATTACTTCTATTAGTCTATTCTACCATAGCCAATCGAATTATGTTATATCCACTAGCCTCTTTTTTTCAAAAATAAATTACACTTTCAAAAAATGTAACGTCCCTTTTTTCCCAAGACTGGCAAAGTTGAGTGAGGACATCAATGCGTCTGTCTCTCTGTCTTTTCTTTACAATATTTCTGTTATTATCTAAGCGTTTTTACTGTAAGATATTATAACATTATGGGTAGTATTGTCTTCTAATAAACAAATATTATCATTTTATTTGTCAACTGTCCTTGCTTTTATTTTATTATTCATATAGGTTTCTTGGGCCACCCTTTTCTCTACCCTTCTTAATTTCAGTATCACACTGCATAAGCTATCTTTTCAAATATGCTTCCATGCAAATCCCCCACTTACATTTCTCTCTCTCTCTTCCTTGTACGCGTTTTGCCTTACGCAAAACGGTTTCGTTAGGTTTAAATTGTCACTACGGGTAGAAGACAAAGCGGTGGGGTTTCCTCTCTTTCAATAGCAGATACTTTTTGGGAAAAAATATGCCATAGCAACAACGTAACTAACGCCAAGTAGTTTTATTCAAACTCCCAACCATTCATTCCCGTTTCGTGTTAGACTAAGCACGTCTGTGACGTCAGCTGCCGCCTGTCGTTCTAGTTCGAGATTCAAAAACCAACGCTTGTCAAGGTTGCATTTTTCCGTCTCTCATTTCACTCCTCCGTTTCTTTATTCTCTCACTCCGTTTGAAACTAACTATGCATTTCGGTCTGTCAAAAGGCTTTTATTTTAGTAGAAATTGGTATTGCGGAGAGGGGAAAAGCTAACAGTTTTGTGTATCGTTTACTATGGCGTTTCTGTTTGTTAGAACCAACACGACTGCGGGCGATGGTGACGATGTTGAACACAACTCCCTATTGTATCTCTATAGTATTTGAATTTATAAGCAGTAATATTTTATCTATTTGATCGGGGTATCAGGGATCTTACTACATATCTCCCCACTTTAGAACATTGCTTTCTGAAGCAAGTTTATAATCCGTGATACACATAGATCAAATTTGCTCACGAGGTTTTTTGAATATCCTGATTTTCGTCAAACGGGTGCCTACTCAAGAAATCTGCCCCCACATTTTCCGAACCAGGAATGTATTCAATAGTAAACGAATAAGGTTGGATGAGCAACGACCACCTTAATAAACGAGCATTTCTATGTTTGGCCTGTGCCAAAAATACTAAAGGCTGGTGGTCTGTTTGTGCAACGAATGTTCTACCATAAAGATAGATCTGGAACTTCTTTATAGCCCAGACTAAAGCTAGACATTTGTTTTCATTTGTTGAATAGTTTTGTTCCGCTTTGTTTAATTTGCGGCTGGCATAAGCAACTGGGTTCAATTCCCCATCGGGTAAAGTGGACCTTTGTAACAATGTGGCCCCTAATCCCACGTTACTTGCGTCCGTTTTTACCACAAATTCCTGACTCAAATCAGGTAATTTCAATATAGGCTTGCTGGTGAGTTTTTCCTTTAACTCATTGTATGCCAATTCGCACTGTGCCGACCAATTAATTTTATCAGGTTGTCCCTTACGCGTTAAATCTGTCAGAGGAGCACATATAGAGTTAAAAAATTTTATGTACTTTTGGTAAAACCCACACAGTGACACAAAGGATCGCACATCCTTCTTGGTCTGTGGTCTCGGTGCTCTCTGCAATTTCTCCAAGTTCTTGTTATCAGGGGTCATGCTACCCTGATATACCGTATGTCCCAAGAATTCCAACTCCTGGCATCCAATACAACATTTTGTTGGTCTAGCAGTCAAGTTTGCCTCTCTGAGTCTATCGAATAGCATATTCAAAGAGTTAACGTGTTCTTCAAATGTTTCAGTAGCGATGAGTATATCATCCATGAAATTCGTAATGCATTAATTTTTCAATGGATCCAACAAGTTTCGCATCATCCTAGAAAACACACTCAGGGCATTTTTCAACCCAAACGGCAACATGTTGAACTCATAATGACCTTCCGAGGTGCTAAAGGCTAGATAAGGTCGAACCTCAGGCTTTACTGGAATCTGATAATAGCTTTTGCTAAGATCCACCTTAGAAAAATATTTTGCCTTGTTCAGACTGGCAAAAGTTGATTAGTATCAGGTAATGGATCCATCTGACTTTCTGTGACAGCATTCAGTTTCCTGTAATCTATGCACAATCTATGTTCCCCAGATGGTTTCCTTAACAAAACCACACTAGAGCTATAAGGAGATTCACTGTGAGAAATAATCCCTTCTTTTAACAGGTAATCTATCTCCTCTTTCAAAGCTTTTTCTTTTGCGAATGGGATAGTATAGGCTCTCATACAGATGGGTGTTGGGTCTACTAGTTTCATATCATATTCCAACAAGTTGGTGTGCCCCGGTTTGTCCGTTAACACGTCCGTATGATCTTCCAGAACCTTTTGAATCCGCTCCATCTGATTTTTCGTCAAGTGTTTACTGACTTTGACCTGTGCAGGTGTTTCACAGGGTTTTAAGGGGTATTCGTGAGAGGCGAGTGGTTCGTTTTTCATCTCCGTTGCGATGGACAAGGTCATTAGATGTGTCCCTTCCTGGTCTTGTCTATCCAGATACTTCTTTAGGAGGTTCACATGATAGATTTTCTCTTTCCCTTTCTTATCTATCTTATAATTAGTTCTAGACACCTTTTCTAGAACCGTGTATGGACCTTGCCATCCGATTTGCAATTTGTTACTGCTGACGGGTAGTAGAAGAAGCACCTTCTTTCCCACAGCTAGCTCCCTATCCTTCGCTTTCTTATTATAGTATGCAGCATGTTTCTTCCTGGCTTGTTTTAGATTATCATTTGCGAGTTTCCAGCCAGTTTTCAGACGAGTGGTCAGCTCGTTCACATACTGATATGATGAGGTAACAGTTTTTTCTGCCTTCTCATCTGTCCACGTCCTCAATAAGGCTTCCAATGGACCTTTTATGAGTCTGCCAAATAAACTTGTTGTCTGTTATTTGGCCTGCTATTTGGCGGACCTAATTTTCATGGCACCGGTAATTATCATGTAATTGGGAGTATGATGGTGGTGACTTTTTCTTCCTTTTGTCATCACACAAAAACCGTCCACTACCAATTCTTTTCTTCGGGTTTTCTCCCAGAGTTTCAGTTTCAAAATGAGAGAACTTCGCTCTCTTTCATGTTCATCCAGTTCCTGGTTTTCCGACCAAGGGAGTATCGGGTGGGACTGGGTTGAAGTCACTTTTTGCGCAATCCGCATAGTGGCCATTTTACTTGGTTTATGTGAAGACTGTGTGTGAAAAGGAGTCCTCCTATTCACCGTGTCTACCTTATCATGTTTATGTTTATTGTCAGGCCTAAGTTTGCCCCGTGGCGTTTCTAGGTCCTATTCATTTTCCCAACGTGTGGGTGTTTCCTTGTGGCATTGGTCGCAGGCCTCCACAAATTCTGCAATGTCAGCAGCTACACCTGGCCAATAAATTTTTTGAGATACTTTTTGACAGGTGGTACCTATTTTCTCATGTCCACCGTCTGATTCCCACATGTGATCTTTTTATCACTTTTTCCCTATATGAAGTGGGAAGTACCAGCTGTCCGTGACCAGTGGAATTAGATCCAGCCTTCCTATAGATCAGTTTATTCTTCATATAGTAGTCTCCTTTGTTTGGAGGTGTATGGCATTTAGGCAATTTCTTGAAACACGGCTTGAGTGACCTATCCTTAGCCTGTGCCTTCCTCATCTCCTCTGGATGAGTATTTATTGGATTTTCTTCCTCCTTCCTCGACTGTGACCTGGTCTGTACTGTTGCCATGACCACAGGTCTTTTGGGATTTCCCAAGAAGACGTACCTACACCCCAATATCAGAGGGTAGATTGGTTCGTTTATCACTGCTGCTCTAATCACTCCTTCCACATAACGAGTTTTTACACTTATTCTGGCAATGGGAAGTGTCATGGTTGCTACGTCCTTGGTTGCCCCTTGGATCTCCACTGTTTCCGTGGTGTATTGATCTGGGTGCACCAGGTGAGAGCTCACGACTGAGTCAAAATCCTATCCTGTATCATAAAGGCACCTAATGGTGGCCCCATTGCATACAACATCTTCACAAACTGGGGGGGGTTATAAGGTTCCTGCTGTCCAGTAAGTTTGTCCTTTAATCCCTTGTTCCAAGTTTTCATAGCAGCGAAGTGAGGAGGTTTCTTTTTACAGTCTTTTGTGTCATGATTGTCCCTCTTACACCATTTACACTATTTCCTTTCTTGGTTGAAAGGTTTTCTTTCATTGAATCGCGGGTTCCTATCACGTTGGTCATACCTTGGCCTATCATAGTTGGGTTTACCTTTGTTATATTTGTCCTTATTTTCAAATTTATTTCGGGTTTGGTTTTGGGGCCTTTACTATGGTCTAATTGCTTCTTCTTCATGCCTGCTATCTCAGACTGGGCTGCCTGATATCGTTCAGCCACATTAGGAATCTCCCCCAGTCTCTCAGCACCCTGTTCCGTGAGAAATGTTCTCAGGTCTGAAGCCATGGACTCTCTCAACTGCTCCATCATAATCATTTCCTTTAAATCTTGGGTTTTCCCCAGAGCAGTCCATTTCTCCAAGTATGTATCTAGGCGTGCAGAGAACTGGTGGTAAGTCTCCCCAGTGAGTAGTCTAGCATTTCTATTTTTTTCGGTAAAATTCACTATTCTTTTCATACCTAATCAGGAGAGCCTGTTTTAGAATGTCATAGTCTTCCTGATTTTCCTTTCTCAACTTTGAATATACCTCATACGAGGTTCCTCTAAGCCGCTGGGATACTTTCAGACTCCACTTTTCTTTTTCCAACCCATACGTTGTAGCTAGTGTCTCAAATCTACTTAAAAATGACTCTATGTCATCATCTTTTTCGACAAAAGGGTCTAAATGAAAACTCATGGCTGAGTTGGAGGACACCTGGCTTGCAGCAGAGTCGGAGGTGGATGGGCTGTTACCATTTTCAGGAGATTGGCCTTGCAACTCTAACTCCCTTTGTCATAGCTCATGTTCCCTCTGTAATCGTTTTTCATCCTTTTCAGCCTCTAATCTCTTTTCTTATTTGGCAGCCTCAGCCTGCAATCTCTTCTCCTCCAACTGAAATCTTTTTATTTCAGCCTCCCTCTCAGCCTCTAATTTCTTAGCTTCCATAGCATCTGCCAATCTATCAGCCTCTAATTTCCTTTCTTCGGCTAACCTCCTATCTTCTCGTTCAGTAAACTTATCACACTATGCTATTACATATGCAATCAGACCTTGCCCCTCCATTCCCATTTCCTTCGCAGCCTGCATAGCAGCCGATCTAAATTTGGCCAAGTCCGCCATCCTATTGCTAATACTAAATATGATTAACTAATCAAAATAACCAACAAATATTTCTAATTAACACAATAACAATGGGCAGTGATAGTTCACCTAACTCTCCACACTTATTTACTTTTACAATTTTGAAAACCCGGAGCGAGCGTCCCAATATATGTGGTGGGTTTAGATGTTAAAAGGTTAAGTATTAATTGTCTGCAGATGTGAGGTCAGCTATGCAAGTCCCTGAGTCTAATTGTTGATGAAGTTGTTCTCAGGGTACCTGTGTGCTACCACCCTACGACCTCAACCTCCTATATATTTTGAGCCTAATTATATGTTATGGTGTCTGGATGTTATCTGGCTAGGTGTCTAGGGTAATATGCAATGTAATGTTAATAAAATGACAACAACTAGACCTATAACTTAATAAACAAGTAATTAAACAAGTCACTGGGTAAATTTTAAATGATAATATTTTTTACAATTTCATTTTTTTTAAACTCAATTGCTGGGATACAGCACTGTATAAACTTAAAATATAAGGCAATTTATTTACAGCAAAGTAATTTAAAACAACAAATGTGTCTGTTAATATTAATCTAAATTGTTTCTGACTGGAAGTGTTCTGATGAAGCAATAACTCCTATGAAGGGACACGCTTCTGAGACACGACTTGTGTCATCATGTCAAGAATACTGATTGATATAATAATGATGGAGAGTATGGTTAAATGAACTAACACACGCCCGTGGACAATTGGGCTTAACTTTATTTCCTGGAACCCTGTGATGTCCTTCTCACAACCACCTTCTTCGCGACTGCAACGTCTGAACACTGCTTCAGAACTCTTTGGATTTAAGGCAAACAGGTAATTTTTGCCTCGAGCTTGCAGCTTCAGGAGTACGTATATTTTGGTATGTGGCTTACTAATTGTTTCACGATGGAACCCTGAAATCAGAGGATTAAGGCCTCCTCAGAACATCATACACCTATCTCCATCTCTAAACAATTAAACATTATCAACAGTTTCAAGATCAGAGGAGTTGCTACATAAATAGCTATCGATCCTATCTGATTTGGTGCCCTATTCATCATCAGGTAATCTTCAAACAACCGTTTGATACATTCCTTGTCATAGAAGAAATTATAGTTAATTATATAAAGTCATGTGCAAACACTGTGTCTTGCTGAAGACAGCCAGTGGTTTTCTGGCCTACCAATTATAATAATGTCATATTTTATTTCCAACTATGTCTTTTCATTCACTCCCACAGTTTAAGTAAGCCTGTCTGGCTTTTAACAGAAATGGTAATCTTCCCTAATAACACTTGTGGCATAACACAAAGTGTTTAGTTTGGCGCCTTTCTGGTGGTGCCTCTACCCATCAATAATGTATACACATTCAATAATACAAATACATATCAATAACAAGGTTTATATAAATGTTTATCTTACCGCATCAATGAAATAATACACAATTTGTAGGTTAACCGGCGATTAATGGTCACATTCAGATCGCCACTGATGCAGAACAGCGAAGGCACTGGTCATGTATTCCTTGCGTCTGATGCTAACACTTCTTGTGAGATTTAAATCTTCGAGTGGCAACTAACGCTGGTATCAAATCGTTTTTATTACTTCTATTAGTCTATTCTACCATAGCCAATCGAATTATGTTATATCCACTAGCCTCTTTTTTTCAAAAATAAATTACACTTTCAAAAAATGTAACGTCCCTTTTTTCCCAAGACTGGCAAAGTTGAGTGAGGACATCAATGCGTCTGTCTCTCTGTCTTTTCTTTACAATATTTCTGTTATTATCTAAGCGTTTTTACTGTAAGATATTATAACATTTTGGGTAGTATTGTCTTCTAATAAACAAATATTATCATTTTATTTGTCAACTGTCCTTGCTTTTATTTTATTATTCATCAAGGTTTCTTGGGCCACCCCTTTCTCTACCCTTCTCAATTTCAGTATCACACTGCATAAGCTATCTTTTCAAATATGCCTCCAAGCAAATCCCCCACTTACATTTCTCTCTCTCTTGCTTGTACGTGTTTTGCCTAACGCAAAACGGTTTCGTTAGATTTAAATTGTCACTACGGGTAGGAGACAAAGCGGTGGGGTTTCCTCTCTTTCAATAGCAGATACTTTTGGGGAAAAAATATACCATAGCAACAACGTAACTAACGCCAAGTAGTTTTATTCAAACTCCCAACCATTCATTCCCGTTTAGTGTTAGACTAAGCAAGTCTGTGACGTCAGCTGTCGCCTGTCGTTCTATTTCGAGATTTAAAAAACCAGCGCTTGTCAAGGTTGCATTTTTCCGTCTCTCATTTCACTCCTCCGTTTCTTTATTCTCTCACTCCGTTTGAAACTAACTATGCATTTCGGTCTGTCAAAAGGCTTTTATTTTAGTGGAAATTGGTATTGCGGAGAGGGGAAAAGCTAACAGTTTTGTGTATCGTTTACTATGGCGTTTCTGTTTGTTAGAACCAACACGACTGCGGGCGATGGTGACGATGTTGAACACAACTCCCTATTGTATCTCTATATTATTTGAATTTATAAGCAGTAATATTTTATCTATTTGATCGGGGTATCAGGGATCTTACTACACATTTATGTTCTAAATACTTCAATTTTTCCAGAACTGTGCTTATTGTAGCATACTCCTCCTTCATTGTAGTAGAATGAGCAATTGGAATTGAGCCATATTTGTTACCATTGTGTTTGAGAACACCCGTCTTTTAGAGCTGTCAATGAAAACCCGCAACTCATCTGGTGTATAACTTACACCCATTTTGTTAACAAGACCTCCTACATTAGTACAAAACACAAGGTTGTTTTCTTTACAAAAGAATGGAATAAAATCTTGCTCTCTGCTGCGATAAAATGTAACCTTTGTAACAGTTGTCAGTAATTTTTTTCTTTCAATCTTGAGGCCAAAAGTTCTGAAGATTCCTTGGAGAGATATAGATCTCGGATTAGATCATTTAGTTCAAGCTGGTCGAAGCGTTGAGCATCTGAAAAATCATCTTCAAAATCACTATCACTGTCACTTGTCGTTCCACATGCCACTGCTGTCTCATCTTCTATTAGGGAATCCGAAATCTGACTGAAAGTTGGAATTGGTATGTTATCTCTGTGTGGAACAGGTCGCCTAGCAGGATCTAAATCTGGATATTTCCACTTTTTGTGATTTTTTTTTCTCCATTAATTCCCTTAATATTCACAACATAGAAATGAAAGTCATCATAGTAGTTCTTGGGCTCTCTCCAAACCATTGGAATTCCAAATTTTAAAAATTTTCTTTTTTAACACGTCCACTGTTGCAGGTTCAACACATGTTTTGCAAACAATATGAGGAGCCCAAGACTTGTCCTGGTCACCTAGTTTTACTTTAAAGTAAGCAAAGTATGCCTTTTTCACAAAAACAGTAATATGCTTCCTATGTTCTTCTTTGAAAGTGTACTCTCCACAAATATAACAAAATAAATGTGGTGAAAGAAAACATGCTCTTCTTGAAGATGATGCCATTCTCTGTTAGAAGTGTAATAAAATAAGTAGCATACTAACATGCATGCAGTGGCTTAAAATCTAAAATAGGCAATTCTGGGAAGATTCTTGGAAAACTGAGAGTAAACAAGCAGTTCTCTTTTGTAAAGGACTAGACAGCAATAGTTTTTTTTACATAGCCTTATATAGAAAATATTGTAATAATACAGGGTGACCCAAAAAAATGGGCCCGCACACTCACAACGTTTTTTTGGTCACCCTGTATTAATGAAATACAAAAATGTCTGTATCTCAAAAATTAGAGCTGCTACAGACAAGTAAATGTGATCTTTGGATTGAGCAGGCCTCATTTATGTACAATAAAGAGTAAAATGTTTGGCACCAAAAATTTTTTTTTTTGGTAGGGCTGTGTAATACATGTTTAGCCGTTACGTGGTGTTCATCTATCTTGTATTTTAACTGTTTCTAGTTTCATTTTACTTATTTCTGTCATTTTTACGTCAGATATTTGTAATCATACCTTACTATCATTCTGTTCTACATGTCAGCTGTTTTTGTCAATGGGTCCTGTCTGGTCTATTTTTAGATTTTTTGTTGTGGTTTGACCTCATTTTTAGTTCCGTACTGTTTCCATTGTATAAATGTATTTGGTTGATAGAAACGTTTTACTTGCGTCTTGTCTGATATTCTGGTGTAATATTGTTTTGTACTTTACTCTTCTTTCCTTTGTTTATATCTTATTAATGCATAATATTATATTAACATTGGTTGCATAGTTCTTCATGCAAATATTACATGACTGCATTATATGACTGCAATAATTATTGATTGCGGTGCACTAGTAGATCATTAGCCACTATTTATTTAGCCTGAGTAAGGCATAGCTATTATAATAATAGCCAAAGAGAAAAAATATGTGTGCTTACAGGGGATTGTAAAGCAACTAGCCATTAGGCCTATATATTGACTAAGTAAGTTGAGTGAGTCACTTTAGACATTAAAATGTCTACGGAGGACATGATGTCTGTACTGGAGGAGTTACTCCAAGATGGTAAAGATAATAGATTACAAGGCCCAGCACTTGAAGAATATGTGATAGACTGTTTCCTGGTTCAGGCGGCATCAGATCTAAGGAATTACGCTAATAATAGTTTTCATTCTGTTCCTCACATAAAAATGGCTAGGGTTCTAGCAGATTTACTGTGTACGAATCTCCGTATGTTTGTGGAACGATACGTCCACGTACAACATGGTCATATATTAAAGAACATACTACATACTATACTCTACGACAATGTCCAGGAGAAACAGATACAGGATGAGTATCGATGTAAGGAGAAAGCTCTTACTAGTGAGCTGATGCAGCTAAAGTTAGAGTATGAAGAGAAGGTGTCAGCAATGAAATTCGATAATGTTACACTGAATAATCAGATGTCACTACTTAAATCTGATAATTTGACATTCTATTATTTTTCTACTTTACAGAAAAAAGAGCCGGAGGATGAGATAAACTCATTAAAGCATTTACTTGACGAAGAGAATAGTGTCAATACTGAACTTAATAAGCTTAATGCAGCTTTAAAGATAGAATGTCATACACATGTGGCTCAGATTCAGGAGCTGAAATCTGAGGTGTCGCTTTTGAGATCAAAAGTTGATATATAAGAAGTAACAGAATGGGACATGAAGAATTCTTCCAACCAGTTGGAGAATAAAGTAACAACAATTGAACTAGAAAATCAATAACTCAGATACTTACAGGTTCAACATGAGAAATTGATTAGTGATAAGGGGGTTGACTTTGAGAAGTTACTTATGGAGGAGAAGAGTACAATTGTCAAACTTTAGAAAATTAATAAGAGGCAAGGTGAAGAGATTTCACACAAAAAAATGTAGAGATTGCAAAATTGCGAAAAAGAGTTGATGGGTTACTGGATGTAGTGCTAAACAATAATATATTGTCTGACATTGGTCAGGACAAAACCACTGTACGAGATGCCTGTAGTACAAAATATGATAAAGACAGGTCAACACATCCCAATAAAATAAAGATTTCATTTCGAGGCAAGTACAACTTCCCTCGGCATAATTCTGATACCAATGTTCCAGGTCGCAGCAATACTGCCAATTCTGGGTTTGATTCATGGCGACATGCCAATCATAAAGCTGATGTTGTACTTAATCAGAATACAACTGATATTTCACAACCTATGGAGGTTGTCAAGAGTGAGAAAAAATTTTCTCAGATGAGTAAAGGTGTTACACACAGAGTTGGTGTTAGGAATAAGGTGTCCTTAAGTGGTAATTCTAAGACCAGTACATCTAAAACAAGGAGATTAGCTATGCCTCAACAGCTGTCTTATACGACATGCTTCAAATCTACAACCTCGCATGTTGATAGTTATCATACTCAGAGCAAACAGTATGATCAATCCTATGGAAGGAATTCGACATGCATGAGGAAAAGAAATTATCATTTTCCTCAGCCAACTAAGGTTGCGCATCACCTTTGTTCACAGTTTAGTGACAATGTGATTACTTATATCGGTAAAGGTGCTTATTCACGCACCGTTCTTGTGTGAAACCTACCACCAGGGACTACACGGCAAGCACTGGGTGATTTTTTTCACTTCACTGCAGACGTCAAGTTTGTACGTCTGTTGCCATCTCCCAATATTCAGTATAGTGAGGCTTTAGTTTCCTTCTATACCAATAGGTACACTCGTATGGCTGTTGAGCGGGACAATAATGCGTAATTTCACCACCATTCCCTCCATCTACAATTAGTTACTGATTCTGCTTCACGCAGATATTAACGAATTATCACTTCGTCTCTATATCGTTATATTTTTTTTCTAATACCTGTACTAGACAGTAATTTTGTTTATCAGAATCCTCATGCTCAGCCAATGCAGCATGATGTGTCTGTCCTTTCTTCGTTATTACGAAAGGGCATGCCAATTAAGATAAATTGGACAAATAATACACAGATAACATTCAACAAAATTTTAGATTATTTTTTGTTTAAAATTTTTCACCTCCTACTTTGAGTTTACGAGATATTACTCGTTATTGTTATCTTCTCCTGCAGACGCTAGTAATGTCAGCTTGGGAGCTACGCTGTTACAGGACTACAATGGTACACTGCATCCTACACTCTACATATTTAGAAATTACACATGAAATCAATCTCGGTTGAAATCATATATGAAATTCAACACATACCAGGTTCTGTCGTCGTGGATTCATTATCCAGAAATCCGACACCCTTACCTGAAGCCTAATCGTTACACAGAAGACATTTGTTTAATTCCTGACATTGCTTGTCGTGAAATCAAGATCGATTGAACTCAGAAATTATACGTGAAAACAACCTCGTTCCAAACCAGAAAGTGTACAGAGGAAAAGACTGTCTCTTTCGCAGCCTCCAATGCCTTTTGTATCACACTCATGACAAAAATGTGTTATTTATTACTGAATATCTCACGGGACATTTCGGAGATATATGTTGATGCGGAGATCAAGCTTTACTAGGTTTTCGTCTTATGACTAAGGAACTCACAACTTATACAATTCAAGAAACTACCATAAATGATTACTGCTGTATTGATACAAGGAACTTTAGTTTATGGAGCTGGTCTCTATTGACGAGTGTAAATTAACATTGATGTATTACTGCTACGAACATTCTACATTTCAAGGATTCTGATGTTTCCATGATTTGAAACTTAACTGACTTTGCTTGTTATATTGTATTTTGATGAATTAATTTATTGTGCATTTATGTATAGTTGATATTTAAATGATAGTTAAATAGTAATAACTTACTATTATATTTAGACAGATTAAATAATGTCTTGTCTTTACTTCTCTTAGATTAGTAATAATTTTGAATAGATAACACACGATTTCTTTTGTCGCTTTGTGCTATTCTTCCTTCTTCTTCCATCCTTAGCCACCGACTGTCAAAGCAGTCAGTGGCCAATACGCCTAGAGGCGTCTTAGGGCAACAGCAGATAGGTTTTCTTTGCCATTGTTTCCCATCACGCCTAGTGGCGTCTTTAGGGCAACGGCAAATCAACCCATTTGCTGTTGTTTCCGTAATCGAAGTGACTGGCAAACGGGTGATCAGCCCGTTAAAGTTATTCTTCCTTACTTTCCTTTATTCTGATATCTACTTTTTCTTGCTAAAAATATTTTCTTGTCTAATTTTCATTGCTTACTACTTTCTATTGTATTGTTTATACACACATGCATTACATTTTTGTTTTAATTACTTTAGATTAATTATATATATATATATATATATATATATATATATATATATATATATAGATATATATATATATATATATATATATATATATATATATATATATATATATATATATATATAATTATATATAGTTGACATTCAAAAATCCGGCCATCGATAATACGGTTCCTTCAGTTTTCCGGAATGGATTTCGGAGCGCATTTTTTAATTTACCGCGTTGGCACGCCACTGTTTTCTGGAGCCGTTTATGTTTTGATGCAGCTGTTGGGTCTTGCTTGCACGTGTTAATAGGCATTCCTGCTCATTCCTTCTCATTTTATCATTTATTTGCTGCTGTATAGCCCCATTATGGATTCAGCAAATAAAAGAAGTAGTGTAAAACGTAAATATTTAATTTTCTTTCTTTAAAGGACTGTACAGGTAGTCATTTTCTGTTAAATATATACAGCATATATAACCAAAAAAACCCGGCATTTTCAACAATCCGGCACTCCTCAGGTCTGGAGGTTGCCGGATTTTTGAATGTCAACTGTATATATATATATATATATATATATATATATATATATATATATATATATATATATATATATATATATATATATATATATATATATATATATATAATTTTATTATTTGAATTACTACATAATTATATAGTTACCACATTCTTCTCTTTAATTTATTTCATTAATATTACAGAGGGAGCCGCGCTAGCGTAGTGGTTACAACACCGCTCTGGCGACCGGGTGATTCAGGATCAAACCCGGGCGACGGCATTTGAGGATTTTTCGTCTCACGTAAAATCAATGTCAGGTTAGACATTAACAATAACCTGAGATTTCGCCTCGAGTATTAGCGGGCGTACAAAAAAAAAAAAAAAAAAAAAAAAAAAATTAATGTTACAGAGTAATTAATTATAACATCACTATATTTAAATATTAATTGGTCTTATATACTTCTTCAGTCTCATAGGCTTCTCTAATTTGTTGAATATTGACGACATTTTCTATTCATGACGTTTAATTATGTATAACTTGCTCTGACATACGTTTGAAGTATATTGTTCTAGATAACGACATTGACATTAGTGTAACATAAACATATCTGGATGTTTATTTCAATTTTTTTCACGATTTTTCGTTCCAAAATCTTAGGACTAGATTAACTTAAATATTTTCGGTCATACTTTTTTAAAAAAAATGGTTTCTCGGTTTTTTTTCAACCTACCGGTGGAGGAATTTGGTAAAGATGATTTATCATGTATTTTACATGTTGACCATGTTTTTTTCTGTTATCAGTTAATCTACGCGCTAACAGTTCTATTCGTGGCCAGCACGATGTATTTGGCACTTATGTAAATATTAAATGAACGCGATATTAGTCTGACGTCACTTGTATATGATGACGTGGTTTTGGTGCTTAACATAATTTATGCAAACCGTTAGACGGGGCCTTTCGTTTGTGGATTTCGTCCAAGAAGGACGTCGAAGCAGTTGCTCCTTGATTTAGAAGATTATCTACTCTTCTACGTGGCTGTATATTGTACGAAGGTCGCCACTGATATTATATAAGATTCCGAACAGAAGGATTGAGTTCGAGGAAGTATTTTTACAGAGAAGTTATGCTATCGCAATTTAAAAATTTATAAATATTAACTCCACGTCTGGGTTTCGATACTTCAGTGATTCCATGATGGCACTGCGTAGTAAATATTCCAGATGTGTGATGTTCCAAGGAGAACTGTAGGAGCTTTCAAATCATTAATGTATTTCATGCTTTCAAATGAACTTGTTTAATGCATAATAAATATGCCTGTATTTGTGGACCCAAAAATCAACCAGTTGTTGGAGTCCGTACATGAAATGTAATTTCTTGACAAACCCAAACCATTCACAAACATCTATAAGCACGATGCTCAAGATAATAACCTTCCATAATAATACTAAAACAAGCCTCAACATGGTGTTGAGTTAAATAATAATCTGTAAGCTATTTCCTTCACTCTTGGTAATGTGTTTATTTTTTGTAAATGTGAGAACACCTGAGAATAATCTGATATCCCATATTTATAACCTCTCTTTATTCTTTGATACAGAGGAGGTTCTTGTGCCAAAACTAAATATTTATAAACTTCTTTGGTTGATCGATGTATTATCGCTTCGATTCCTTGTATACATGCAACGCATTGTTTATAAAAGTTTGGTAAGACTCCAAAATGATGTGGTGCTGTATTGTTAAATTTATAAAATGTGGCTAATGGTAGTCCAGTATAGTAATGCGATAAAGGGATATCCATGTGGATCATTTATTCTAATACTCATAAATTTGATTCTCATAGCTTGAATTTTGGTAGATATATCCTATAGGGATATACCTCCCCTTGCTTTATCCTGTATTAATGTTTTGGGTTTTATGTTATGTATTGTGTGACGGAAGATGAAATGTCTGATTAGAGAATTTATTCTTGTTAGCGTTTTGTTTGGAGGGTTAAAAATATTACATATGTATAGTAACTTAAGGATAACATACGTGTTTACAATAATGCCTCTATCGAATATTGTAGCATTTTTATATTTGTAGCGTTCTAATTTATTTTCAGTTTTTAAGATTATAATTCTCCACATTCCTTTGTTTGTTTTATATGGTATAGACATGCAATTTACTCCGTATATTTTCATATTATTACTTTGCGCTAGCTGTAAAGGGAAGTCTGTTTTATTTTTCCACTGTCCTATGCCCATTATTTGTGATTTTTAATGTTGATTTTTGAACCACCAGTTCTGCTGAACTTATCAAAGGTATCTAGGATATTTTTTATTGATGAAATGTGTTGGGGGGGGGGGGGGAAGACTGTGTCATCTGCGTATGCAAGTAATTTCCTTACACCAACACCTGATACAAAGACGCCTTGAATACTTGTATTTTTTCGGATACTTTCTAATAAAGGTTACAAAACTAGTACATATAGTAAAGGAGACATTGTTGTCTGACTGATCGACTGAGAGGGATTTTTTTCCGTTACAGTGTGATTCATCGGCAATTTGCTTTCCGGTGTTTTATATATGATTTTTATCCAGGTTCTGAAATATTGGCCGAAATTATTTTCTTGTAGAATTTTGTATAAAAAGGAATGTGAAACCCTGTCGAAAGCTTTTTCCTGATCTATGGACATTATTGCTGCAGGTGTACTTTTGTCATGCGTGTATTGAATGATATCCCCAATGAAATGTGTATATTTGTTCATGTTTCTATTTTTGACTCCACATTGTTGATCGTGGTGTATGAGTTTGTGCATAAAAGGTTGTAATGTTAATGTTAGGGACTTGGTAAGTATTTTATAATCCGTATTAAGGAGAGAAAGTGGTCTGTAATTTTCTATGTATTTCTTGTCTGTGTTTACTTTGTGTATTACAGTCATGTAGGTCCGATTTAAACTAGTGGGGAGTTCTTCTTTGTTAAAAGCTTCCTGAAGTATTTTTAAAAGTAGTGGCCCGAGTAGGTGAAAAAATTTTGAGTAAAATTCCACTGATAGACCGTCTGGGCCAGGGGTCTTTTGTTTTTGTAGTGTGTTTAAGGCGGACTGTAGGTTATTTACTGTGAGAGGCTCATCCAAAATATTTTTCTCGTAGTCTTTTAACCGTGAGCTACAGCCTGGGGAAAATTCTCCTGTTGGAGACTGTGTAGAGTCTTGCGTGTATAATTGAGAGTAAAACTCTTGAAAGGCTTTGATTATTCCGGGGTGGTTGTTAATTCTTTGTCCGATTTATCAGCAATTTTGTGTATTTGTCTGCTCTTTTGTATGTTTTGTTCTATTGTTAGAAATTGTTTACTCGGTGTCTCTTGAAATGGAGCGTATGGTCTAGTTCTTACTTGAGCCCCGTTAAATGTGTATTGGTCATACTTTGATATTTCTTCTTGTAGTGAAAAAAATTGTGAGGCATTCCTGTCTAATTTTTCGACTAGGAAAAGTGCTTTTTCTAACATCGCTTTCGTTTTCTAAGATTTTTTTGTTTGCGAGTTGCAATAGACTGTGTTACTTCTTTAATTGTTCTTTTTAGCAAATCCCAGTATTGTGTTATGTTTTCTGTTGGTGCAGTACTGGTGTAATCTTGAATGAGTTTTGTCATAGCAGTTAAATAAAATTCGTTTTGTAATAGAGAATTGTTGAACTTCCAGTGGGGAGATATTTTCGTAAAGTTTAAATATTCTTTTCCGTTGACCGATAGAAGGACTGATTTATGGTCAGAGAAATTAGTAGTATGATTTATGTTTCTTACTTTAATAATGGTGTAACTACTATGTATATAAAGTCTGTCCAGTCTCGTAGAACTTCCAAAGGGGCGTGTTCTGTCGGTGTATGTTGTCTCTGTACCTTTTGGGTATTTTTTCCTGTATGCGTCTGATAAGTCGAGTTCCTCTAAGGTGTCTTGCAGTATGTCTATTTGCCTATGTTCTGTCCTTACTCGATTGTTTTCGGAGTGTAGTGTCCCTCGTATTCTAACTAATTCATGTAATACTAAGTTAAAGTCTCCTCCTATTATGACTCAGTTTCCTTTATATCGTTGAGTTACCGTGTCAGACAGTGTTTGGTAGAAGTATAATTGTTGTGCTCTCACTGCTGGAGCATAAATGTTTATTAAGGTGTGTGAATCTGTGTGATCGTTTGAATTCCTTATTTGTATTATTGCAAACCTACCTTCTCTATCTTCATTTTTATGTGTTATTTCCCATTGATCTGAAGTCTGCAGGATAGTTACTCCCGTGTGTGATGTCCTTAGGCTAAAATGTGCGTTTCGTAAACCTAGTAGTGTTGTGATGTAGTTCGCACGTGATTCGTCACTAACAAAGGTTTCTTGCAGAAACATAAAATCTGGTTTATATGTTTGTATTAAGGCTATAATTTTATCTGTCTTATTTGTGAGACCTCTCACATTGAGCGTCATAACGTTTAAACTGTTTGTCATTGTAGTGGGCGGTAGGAAGAAGTAATTGTGTTGTGTTTATTTAAACCTAATTTTCATCCAACATCGTACAATACATAAGTTCGAAAGGATAAGGGCAGGAAAACAAAACATTACCCTCGTGAATTCTATTCAGACCCCTAGGTATACACCGATGTAAATATATGTATCTACGCGACTTATCATAAATATATCTACACAAAGTGTGTACGCGACCCAAAGGGAATTGTGGCTGTATAAAGTGTGTACGCGACCCAAAGGGAATTGTGGCTGTATAAAGATAAATCAGTAGTAATGTTTTAAAATATTCGCAAGTCCCCTTTCCGTCTGTTCGCATCGTCCATGTAACAAACAGTGTCCTTAAGAGGGAGTTCATTATGTATGTTTCAGAAGGTCAGGGTATGGGTAAGTGAGTTTCCGCCATCATCCATCCTTAAGGCAGTTTCATCAAAACTTGGCTCGTAGTAACCTTCTTCTGTTGTAAGAGTCGCCCAGGAAGGGGAGGTATTTTCTTTGTAAGGCGTGCCTGGGGCCAAACCGCTTGAATTATTATTGGTCTGTTGTTTGCTGGGTAGACTGATGTTTGTCTCCGGAATGGATTGGGGAGATGGCTGTGTAGTTTTCTTTTTATTTTGCTTTCTCTTGTTGATAAATACTGTAAAATTGTCCTTGTTAGCGCTTTCAGAATCCGATTCCGACGACATAATGCTGTTTAAATTTTCTGAAGAGTTGCTGACAACTAGCGGGATGGTTGTTTGGTTTGTTTGTGCCGGTGGTACTGGTGGTAAAGATTGTAATGGCTCGATAGTTTGTCCCTTGACAGAGGTTGTGCTGAGAGCTGCTTCTTGTGTGTTTGTTTGTTTGTTTGTTTGTTTGTTTTTTTGTTGGGGGTGGGGGGCCATTGACTAACCCAATGATTGTACAGTCCGCTTAAGGCGCATGGTGTGCGTCGACCTGGGATAGTGACTAAGATTATGTGTTTTTTCTTCTCCTGTCCTTGTGACTGCAATTTCATGTTTAAATAGTGGGGAATGTCTGTAGTTGGATTACACAGAAAAGCCCACTTATCTGAGGCGTGTTGGAGCTGAAAGGCGTCAGCCTCTTTATCGCCCGTGATAGAGGCGACGATTGAAAGAACTGCTTCCTTTTTTAATCGTTGGTGGTAGCCAGTGTAACACACCCTTTGATTTCTCCTTTTCCTGATGCTCAATTATGATCGACATTTTTGGGTTCAATCCATACCATTTAGCTCCCCAAGGAGCATAGGCCTTCAACAAACACATGCCAAGTCTTCCTGTCCTGTGCCATCCGCTCAAGTTCTTTCCATGTTTTCCTCATCATTTTCACCTCTGTTTCCAGTTCTCTTCTCCATGTGTTTTTTGGTCTACCTCTGCCTCTCTTTCCCTGTGGATTCCAGAAACAGGACTGTCTTGTAATGCTATCAACAGGTTTCCTCAATGTGTGTCCTATCCATCGCCAGCGTCTTCTTCTCAACTCTTGTTCCACTGGCACTTGTCTGGTTCCTGTCATCAATTCCACATTTGTGACTTCGTCATACCATTTCAGTCCTTCTGTTCTACGCAAGCACATTTTTGGGTTAGCCCACTCAAATTTCTTTCCATGCAGATTTTGGTAATGTTATGTGCGCTAACGTAGTCAAAGTCGCATACCACTTCGTAGGATTGTAAACGCGATACAGGGACGCGATACAGGGCCGCGATACCGTTTGGGCCGACACCTGCTGGTCCGGTCAAAATGCTTGAAATAAATGAGTATAACGCTCTAGCGGCCTATGGGCCAGAGGTCGTCAAAACCAGAGTGTCCGGTCTGTGGAGTGAGCCACCTTCCAAAGCCTCATCCATATTCAAAATGATGTCTTGGACATCCATTATTGAGAAATTGTACTTACCAATTAGAAAATTCACTTATTTGAAAAATAAACACACACACACAGAATAATAATCCACACGAAATTCAAAATAGTCCTTGGGACCCAAAGACGCAGCAATAGAGAATACAGTCAGCGAGTCAGGGTCAGCGAACCGGAGCTGACCAAGACCCTACTCCACCTCCACGTTGTGGTCCTGAAAACAGGCTGCATCACTGCAGTCTTGCTGTGAGAGTAGGGATCGAAGAGGGAAGGCAAACCCGGTCCCAAAAAATGCCGTGCTGAAGTCGGATGTGCCGACCGAAAGGCGCAGATATTGCAGCTCTGTTGTAAACAGACACAACGCAACCAACGTCCTTTTCAGGACGAACGAGGAAGAAGAAGAAGAAGAAAAATAGTAACGATTGAAAATGACCGCCATATAAATATATATACAGATTTTTCTTTTCTAAGACACTTTGATCTGTATACCCTCTTTGGTATCATCTTTGCCTTACTCTTGAAACATGCATTCAGAGATGCAACTGAAGGAATATGCTCGTCTGTTTGTCGTGAGTTAGTCTGCTTCACAACACAGCTTCTGTGTACTCCTGAGTAACTCTGACGAACACCGCGCGCCATACATTGTAGAAATTGTATGATACACTAGCCAATGGAAAGACTTCCGTATTCGTGTGTTTATTACAGCCTCGGACAGGCAAAATGGCCAGTCCTCATTTGTGCCACAGAGTGAAGGATGCAAATTAATTACATAAGTAGGAAAGAAGTGCCACTTGGAAGAGGTCTCTAATTCTACAACAGGAATGTTACTTTAGAGGTAGGTGTAAAGACTTCCACGAAAAGTAGTTTATTAAGAGAGATATATTGAGTGGAAAGGTTTCGACACATCGGGTTAGTCCCTAATTTAGGTATTTAAAATATGCATAGAATAAAATGCACTTAGGAGACTAAAAGATTTTTAACTAAGAAGATAAAGATTAATTCAGGGTATAATTTAAGCCTTATATGAATAAAATCGCTCCAGAAATAAGAAAGATAAGGGGGAAACTAGTTTTTCATAATTTAACAGAGACAAAATATGCCTCATTTTGGGATTCGCAATACCCCGTTAGCCCCCTGCTTTCCAATACGCTGGATATGTTAGTATAAATAGACCGTGCCCTTGCTAAATTGGGGCCATAAGATTTGAAAAACACAGCGAGCAGAAAGAAGCGGTAACTTGTAAATGAAGACTGCCTTTGCCAGATGTACCTAAGAGCAGATCAAGTTTGCCATTAACAGCTCGTCTAAGTGTGCCTGAGGGTAAGAAAGATATATATATATATATATATATATATATATATATATATATATATATATATATATATATATATATATATATATATATATATATATATATATTTTGTCGTAGATTTTCGATAGGAGAATTAAGACTAGGTTTGGTCCCTTCTGAATAGGTTTGAAGAGGTGATAGACTCAGTGAGAGTTAGTGAAAGGTAATAGAATTTCCACACACGTGAGATGATAGATTTTGATATAGTGGCTGTCTCTGAAAGCGAAAAGTATTCTTCTCTCTCTCACCTATCTTCTACAACAGTTGTTACAGCGTCAGACAGACTACACCAATATACAGATTACGTATATTTCTATCACTCACAGGCACGCACATACACGTGACGACCGGTAAACACACAGACGTGGGAAAACTATAACAATGATATATATATTATCTAGAACGAGCTGACCAAACACTATTATTAAGTTCAAGAGCGATTTTAATATCAGGAAAAATCGGCTCACAACATCAAAGAAAGTACATCAAGGAAAATACATATACACATAGTCATAAAAATTCAAGGAAATGTTGCAAGGATGTTAGCCCCGTTATAGTGTTAACTCTAGGTTTAGCCCGGCCCCGTTAAGAGAACAGATGATGGCGCCCGAGTCACAGATACATAGGGTTTGAGTCTAAGAGTTTTCTATGTTTTATCCCGTAATTATATGCACAGAGTTTGAAAAAAAATCTGATTTAACCTAAGACAAAAACACAAGAACTCTAGCCTTAGCAACAAATTATGCAGATTGAAAAAAAAATTAGGACAGCAACAGGGTGTCAAAGATATAATAGTGAAAATATCACTCAAACCAGCGTACACTCATTCATTCCGCCATGGCCTCTCATACATGGACTCACGACTTTGCTCGCTGCCTCTTGGAACACACTGATTTTAGATTTTCACACAGACTCAAAAAATGCAGTCTTCTGCCAAGAAGTCCCCAGTTCCAAAAGACGTATTTAACTCGGAGTCTCCGGGAACGACTACTTGGGTGTGCAAATTTGTTCAAATGTCTGATTAAGTCACCTAACAATTATTCCAGGCGCGGGAGTTAGCAGAGCACAGTGTCAATAGCGTAGGTTTCTAAAAATGATGAATGTCAGGTCGGTGCCTTCCCTCAGTATAGGATTCACTTTAGTCACACCACAGATTTGTCCACAAAAAAAATATATATATATATATATATATATATATAGTCGGGAAATGTTAGTTAATACTTGAAGTATTTCGCGCCACCAGGCAGAAAAATTACGTAGAGTTTCTAGAAGAAATTAAGATCTGGCTCCAAGGTCCAGTATTTATCATTACAGTCTTTGAAAACCCGTTATTGGGATATAGTATTTCTGGCTAACTCGGGTTGCATATGCACTGTTTAGACCAGTGGTACTTAAGAAACCCACGTGGTTCAAAATAAGGACTGTCTATTTCTTCACAAGTATGGAAACTACTACTAGGTGCTGGTAAAGTTAGGGTCACCCCAAAACTTTCACTGTGTGGAGGAAAAATAACACATATAATATAATAAACAGAATCTGTACTGGTTATAACTTACATTTAAACTTGCAAGCAGAGAGCTTTGCTTATCATTTAAACTTCCCGTGACGTAAGTTATATTTAAAAATCAGCAATCCTCATGAATTAGGAACACGTGCGTATTCCGTCACCATTCATGAGGCTCGATTCTAGAGTTTATACGTTAGTTTAGAAAAATACACTCGACTGAGTATTAGCGGTTAAATTAAATTCATAAATAGCTACAATTGCCGTTATAAGCTAGAAATTTTAATTTTATTCTGCTTTCCACTGAATGCTTCCCTAGAAAATATAATAGCCTACCACTTTATTTCTCTTCTGCGCTAAAGAAATAGATTAAAATGAATTAAGCGATTAAACACTTTAACACTCACAAAATCTATATATCTATCATATTAATTACCTCAACCACAGAATTACAGGTAGTCGCACAACTTAAGAATAAAAATGCTGAAAATATTTCTGGAAGTCTAGAAGTTCGACAAATTGCCGAAACAAACTGAGATCTTCGCTAACAGCTATTCTGTTTACGAGCAACCTATCTACTGTGAGTCTATGAGCGAGAATGAAATTAAAGTTTCAAACTTGGCCAATATCTTTAAAATCGGACACAGGATCCTAATCTTATTTCGCCAAGCGAAATAGTCTCCCCTGTCCGTATAACACCTTCGTCCGCTTATCGCGTGACGTAACAGCCATCAGTGGCCGAGGGCTTGCATGAGTTGAAAATCTCAGACCACCGTCTGCAGTGCGGAGTGGATTTTCACGCTAAGCCGGGTTTTTCCTGACGAAAAACCTCATGCGTTTACTGAAATGCAGACTCTCTGTCTACTTTCCATGTCCCTCGGGTGAATTTTCACGCCCCAGGCCAGAGACCCTCAGACGAATGTCTAGCGAATGCTGTAAATTCACGCCTATCATCCGACCAGCGCGACTGACATGTACGCAATACCACCCAGGTGCGATTCTCAGTTTTAGAGAAAGGAAAACAGGTAAAGTTTGCGAATTATATGAAAATAATATTCGCAAAACGAATGGATGAAAAAATATACAGGAAAAAAAGGAAATACAGAGATAATAAAAGAGAGAATTCGGGTGAAAGAATAGGAAGAAGATGTAGGAAATTAAATGAATATAAACCCTACGTGACAGAGCCTCCCCCCTTTAAGATATGGAAGCACTCCATGTCTACGTTATGGAGTTTAATTTCCTATAACCGTAGCTTCAGGGTGTCTGTCCTCTTCCCTCTCATCTTCCCCCTCCATCTCTGTCCAATTCCTACTCAAGTCCACTCCTCAAAGTTTCCTTCCCCTGGAATGTCTCATATGCGCGCTTGAAAGAGCGTCGCCGCTTCTGACATTTTTGAAAGATTTCCTCTGATAGCGGTGGAATATCCCTGCCACTATCGTCATCTTCGTCAGTTTTGGCGATCGTCAGGAGATGGTCGGAGGTTGGCACTGGTTTTTCCAAGTATCTCTTTAAGAGATTTAAATGGAAAACCTTCTCCTTTCCTTCAATAGAGATCTGGTAGTTAGCCTTAGAAATCTTTTTCAGGACGGTAAACGGCCCTTGCCATCCGATCTTCAGTTGGTTGTTCTCGGTAGGGAGCAACACCAAAACTTTCTCTCCTGCTTCCAGTTCTCTCTCTTCCGCGACTTTCCTGTATTCGGTTAGCGTGCTTGGTGCGTGCTCGCTTAAAGTTAGTCGTTGCTAGGTCCCACCCTAGTTTCAACCGTTCCTTTAAAACCGACACATATTTACTGGCTGAGACAACTGTCTCATCAGCCTTCTCGTCTGTCAGAGACTGAAGTAAGGCTTCAAGCGGGCCCTTAATGGGTCTGCCGAATAAGAGTGTAGCTGGCGGAAATCCTGTGGAAGTATGAGGAGATTCTCTGTAGCCAAATAATGCTGCAGGAATACAGAGATCCCAATCTTCAGGTTTCACTTGTGCCAGCTTACTTAGCATCATGGTGAGGTTTCCATTAGCACGTTCCACGAGCCCATTTCCGGCCGGAGTATATGGCTTAGTGTGGATGTGCTGGGTCCTCAAGATCTTAACGATCTCATCCATCAACAGGTTTCGGTATGGAGATCCATTATCCGTCAACACTTGCTGAGGGAATCCCAACCGAGTGAAAATCTGCACGAGGGCTTCTGCGACATGCTTGGCATCTGCGCATGTTAGCGGGATAGCTTCTGCCCATAAAGTGCATGTATCGACTAAGGTCAGGATGAACCTGTTCCTTCTTTTAGTCCTTTCGAAAGGCCCTAAAATGTCGATCACAACCCGTTCGAATGGTGTTCCCATTATTGGCATTTCACCCATGTGGACTGGGGGTGTCCGTTGCTTGGGTGGTACACGTTGGCACTGGGCACAGGATTTGACGTACCTGATAATATCAGTATTTACTCCTGGCCACCAATAATGAGTGGTTATACGTTGGTTTGTGGCGTTCTGTCCCATATGTCCGCTAAAGGGAAGAGAGTGCCCCATTTCTAGGATTTGACTTCTGTACTGTTTCGGTACTAGGAGCTGGTTGTAACCTTGGTCAGGCTTGCCCGTTCTCCGATAAAGTACGCCATCCTCAGAAAAAATGTCCCTGTGCTGTCTGGGTTCCTTAGCCATGGGCAGTTTCCTAAAGCAGGGTGCCAAAGTAGGGTCCTTTTGTTGCGCTCTTTAAGTTCCATGGGTAACAAATTTGGCGCAGGCTCCCGTTCCTTCTTGGTTTGCCCTCTTGTAGTTACTGCTGCCACAATCGGCTCTTCCGGTTTCCCAATACACACGTATCTCCCGCCAAGTATGACTGGGTAGATGGGATCATCCATAACAGCCGCTTTGATCACACCTCTGACAAAGTCAGAGTGTATCTCCACCAATGCGATGGGAAGCGCTGTAGGTGCATCACTCTTACGAACTCCACAAAGTTTGACGGTCTCTCCTGTCTCTTGACCGGGTTTAACCAGGTTTCTGGCAACAATGCAATCGTAAGAAAGCCCCGTGTCAAATAAGCAAGAAGTTTGAGAACCGTTCAAAATAACAATACCTCGCGTTGAGGGTCTATCCCCAACAGGTTGGGAATCACTGTCAATAATTCCGCCTTGCGAGACTGTCAATAAGCATCCGATGCGTTCTGGCTCGGTGTGCTCGGTCTGATCATATGTCCCGTGCTCAGGGGTTCTCCCTTTGCCACCTTGTCCTTTCTGGCTGCGCTGCCATGTAGGGCGGTCGGGTTGATCAGGCTGTTTGGGGTGGTTGGTGTACTTGTTTTTGTAGAACTTGGATTTTTCAGGAGGGGGGTTTTGAGGTCCAGTTTCTCTGTGGTTATTTTGGTTAGAAGCCTGAGAAGATTGCTCTAGGTTATGTTTTCGAAAATGCTCCTCTGTCGGTTTCCGCTTTGTGGCCGGTAGTTCAGCCAGCGCATTGTGATAACGCTCAGACTTTTCCAAAATGTCTTCAAGTTTTTCTGCCCCCTGCTCAGCGAGAAATCTCCGGGTATCAGCAGACAAAGTGTTCTTTATTTGTTCAGTTAGAACAAGTTCCTCAAGACCTTCATAGGTAGAGGGGAGCTGCGAAAGCTCAAGGCACTTTGTTAGATATCCCTTAAGACGAGATGAGAACTGGTGAAAAGTTTCAGAATTCTCTTTCCGGCTGTTGCGAAACAGTTGCAAAAACTTGCGAGCGTTCATTTCAAAGCGCTCCAGTAACGCTTTCTTCAACACATCGTAGTCGTCTTGTTGGCTACTTTCCAGCTTAGAATAAACATCATAAGCAGAACCTTTTAGGGCCTGGGAAAGTTTCATATTCCAACGCGACCTCTCTAACCCGTACAGAGTTGCAATTTTCTCAAATTTTTCTAACCATGTGTCAATCTTCTCATTTGGACAAGGAAAAGATTCAAGAGTGAAAGACATAGCATTTAGTTGAAGAGATTGAGTGTTAGCAGGGTCAGTTAAGGAAGAATGAGGAGAAGACTCTCCATTGCTGGAGGTAGAGGCAGCCCCACGCCTTTGGAATTCCAGAGTTTTAAGAGCTAACTCATGCTGTCTCTCTTTCTCTCTTTCCTCATGCTGTCTCTCCTTCTCTCGTTCGTTCGCCCTGCGTTTTCCCTGCATTTCATTTCTTCATCCATCTTCTTCTGCTGTAAAGCTTCAGCTGCTTTCCTCTCCGCATCATATTTCTCCAGTTCGTCTCTGACAAAAGCTTTCGCTTCCTCTCCTTCCAGTCCCTCCTCTCTCGCTTCGTCCCTGAGAAGTTGTCTAAGCTTTGCCCTCTCGGCCATATTATGTCAGTGACTGAGACTAGTGGAGAACGAAAATAGGAAAAAGGATACACTGGTTCCTACCACTTACGAGAAAAAAAATTACCAAAAATCAAAAGATGATATCCTTAACCCTGGGATACCTCCTCCAAATTAAAATCTAACTATCGCTGCTATTAATCGGCAATAAAGCACTCAATGCAAAACACGACTACGCCAAATAAATGGTAGTTAAGATTACAACTGAAAAATAAGTTGCTACAGTGGAAAAGCAAAAGAATATTGCAAAAATTAAAGAGAAAAATAATCCCTTAATTTTTAAAAATCCACTATAAGTTCGCCCCTGAAGTCAGATCGGGTAAGGGAGGGAATTAATCTGGACAAAAAGTCCGAAACACACTCCTTAACTTAGTTCAAACGCCGTTCTGCCTCAGTACCCAGTGAATGTTATACACTCACCACTTTACCAGCATTTAGTATTACAATCAGCAGTTAACATATATCCCGACAAAATCAACCTGTAACCAAAATGTATATTATTCAAAGATGCTGTGGAAAAAAAAAAACTTATTAGTTTGTGTGGTCAGCACGCCCGTAAACAGATCGCTAGTCTAGGGGGTAATATTTTTTTTAAAAGATACACAGTCACAAGACATCACACTCTTACTCTATATCAGAATACAGAATCTTAAGTTCAAAATCCAGATAGACGAGTCCACATTTGTCGTACTCGTCTTCCTATTCTAAGTTCAAAGACCGGAAACGAGCCCTCATTTGTCGTATCGCCTTAGGATTTTGGGTTCAATTCCCGGTAACGAGCGACCATTTGTCGTAGATTTTCGATAGGAGAATTAAGACTAGGTTTGGTCCCTTCTGAATAGGTTTGAATAGGTGATAGACTCAGTGAGAGTTAGTGAAAGGTAATAGAATTTCCACACACGTGAGATGATAGATTTTGATATAGTGGCTGTCTCTGAAAGCGAAAAGAATTCTTCTCTCTCTCACCTATCTTCTACAACAGTTGTTACAGCGTCAGACAGACTACACCAATATACAGATTACGTATATTTCTATCACTCACAGGCACGCACATACACGTGACGACCGGTAAACACACAGACGTGGGAAAACTATAACAATGATATATATATATTATCTAGAACGAGCTGACCAAACACTATTATTAAGTTCAAGAGCGATTTTAATATCAGGAAAAATCGGCTCACAACATCAAAGAAAGTACATCAAGGAAAATACATATACACATAGTCATAAAAATTCAAGGAAATGTTGCAAGGATGTTAGCCCCGTTATAGTGTTAACTCTAGGTTTAGCCCGGCCCCGTTAAGAGAACAGATGATGGCGCCCGAGTCACAGATACATAGGGTTTGAGTTTAAGAGTTTTCTATGTTTTATCCCGTAATTATATGCACAGAGTTTGAAAAAAATCTGATTTAACCTAAGACAAAAACACAAGAACTCTAGCCTTAGCAAGAAATTATGCAGATTGAAAAAAAAAATTATGACAGCAACAGGGTGTCAAAGATATAATAGTGAAAATATCACTCAAACCAGCGTACACTCATTCATTCCGCCATGGCCTCTCATACATGTACTCACGACTTTGCTCGCTGCCTCTTGGAACACACTGATTTTAGATTTTCACACAGACTCAAAAAATGCAGTCTTCTGCCAAGAAGTCCCCAGTTCCAAAAGACGTATTTAACTCGGAGTCTCCGGGAACGACTACTTGGGTGTGCAAATTTGTTCAAATGTCTGATTAAGTCACCTAACAATTATTCCAGGCGCGGGAGTTAGCAGAGCACAGTGTCAATAGCGTAGGTTTCTAAAAATGATGAATGTCAGGTCGGTGCCTTCCCTCAGTATAGGATTCACTTTAGTCACACCACAGATTTGTCCACAAAAAAAAAAAATATATATATATATATATATATATATATATATATATATATATATATATATATATATATATATATATATATATATATATATATATATATATATATAGTCGGGAAATGTTAGTTAATACTTGAAGTATTTCGCGCCACCAGGCAGAAAAATTACGTAGAGTTTCTAGAAGAAATTAAGATCTGGCTCCAAGGTCCAGTATTTATCATTACAGTCTTTGAAAACCCGTTATTGGGATATAGTATTTCTGGCTAACTCGGGTTGCATATGCACTGTTTAGACCAGTGGTACTTAAGAAACCCACGTGGTTCAAAATAAGGACTGTCTATTTCTTCACAAGTGTGGAAACTACTACTAGGTGCTGGTAAAGTTAGGGTCACCCCAAAACTTTCACTGTGTGGAGGAAAAATAACACATATAATATAATAAACAGAATCTGTACTGGTTATAACTTACATTTAAACTTGCAAGCACAGAGCTTTGCTTATCATTTAAACTTCCCGTGACGTAAGTTACATTTAAAAATCAGCAATCCTCATGAATTAGGAACACGTGCGTATTCCGTCACCATTCATGAGGCTCGATTCTAGAGTTTATACGTTAGTTTAGAAAAATACACTCGACTGAGTATTAGCGGTTACATTAAATTCATAAATAGCTACAATTGCCGTTATAAGCTAGAAATTTTAATTTTATTCTGCTTTCCACTGAATGCTTCCCTAGAAAATATAATAGCCTACCACTTTATTTCTCTTCTGCGCTAAAGAAATAGATTAAAATGAATTAAGCGATTAAACACTTTAACACTCACAAAATCTATATATCTATCATATTAATTACCTCAACCACAGAATTACAGGTAGTCGCACAACTTAAGAATAAAAATGCTGAAAATATTTCTGGAAGTCTAGAAGTTCGACAAATTGCCGAAACAAACTGAGATCTTCGCTAACAGCTATTCTGTTTACGAGCAACCTATCTACTGTGAGTCTATGAGCGAGAATGAAATTAAAGTTTCAAACTTGGCCAATATCTTTAAAATCGGACACAGGATCCTAATCTTATTTCGCCAAGCGAAATAGTCTCCCCTGTTCGTATAACACCTTCGTCCGCTTATCGCGTGACGTAACAGCCATCAGTGGCCGAGGGCTTGCATGAGTTGCAAATCTCAGACCACCGTCTGCAGTGCGGAGTGGATTTTCACGCTAAGCCGGGTTTTTCCTGACGAAAAAACCTCATGCGTTTACTGAAATGCAGACTCTCTGTCTACTTTCCATGTCCCTCGGGTGAATTTTCACGCCCCAGGCCAGAGACCCTCAGACGAATGTCTAGCGAATGCTGTAAATTCACGCCTATCATCCGACCAGCGCGACTGACATGTACGCAATACCACCCAGGTGCGATTCTCAGTTTTAGAGAAAGGAAAACAGGTAAAGTTTGCGAATTATATGAAAATAATATTCGCAAAACGAATGGATGAAAAATATACAGGAAAAAAAGGAAATACAGAGATAATAAAAGAGAGAATTCGGGTGAAAGAATAGGAAGAAGATGTAGGAAATTAAATGAATATAAACCCTACGTGACATATATATATATATATATATATATATATATATATATATATATATATATATATATATATATATATATATATATATATATATATATATATATATATATATATATATATATATATATATATATATATATGTGTGTGTGTGTGTGTGTATATATATATATATATAATTATAGGATTTGCTATTGATTCACTACAGTATGTTGGTAGGTGTGTAGATGTGTTTCTGCAACCATTGTATAATTTCTGAAGGACTTACCCGCCTGTGTACATTCAAATTAAATCGAGAATGATAGCAGAATTGTGTCTGTAGGTTTGGAAAAGCTTTTAAAGAAATATTTCTTGAGGAAATGGGACACATGCCTGGAATATAAGAAAGAAGGACAGACATTGTTTTAATGTATGGATCAAGGTATTACTTAGTATTTTATACTAGACCAAATCATTGTATGGAGGCGGATCATGGGCAGATGGATCTAACTAAGGTTTTAAAAGGAAAGTGTAGTCACGGTGAACTGGATGTGGATAGTGCTGGTATATATTCTCCTGTGCATTTGCTAGCACATTATCTGACACTGTCTATCGTCCCCATCTTGCGTAAAAATGGAATAGTGATGGACCATATAGGGGTTACGTTTATTTTTGTTTCAGGTTCTATCCTGACAACTACAAAACAAAAACTTTATAGAGTCATTGTTATGGATCCGAAAGGGGTGGTAGAAGATAATGTTGATGTTACGCTGAGGAAGGCCATCAGCTTGTGGTCGGGCTTACGGATGGCCGACAAGTGTGTAGATATGTATCTCTGCATACGCGAATGTTAAGGGTACTTTCATCTTGACAGACTGAAATCACACACCACAGCAAAACGTAAGACTCAGGGAATGTTGGAACTCCTGGTAACGTTATACCATTTAATACGACAAACTCACGTGAACATCATGGGACGACATTTCATAACAAGTCATGAAGTATCAACTGTTCACAATATACTCATACAGAATCAGGTATAAGATATCCATAGAACATTCACTTCAATAAACAGTACATAGCAAGCCGTTATATCCAAGGCTTTGAATAGCAGATACAATATCTCTCGATCTTCACTTCAATAAACAGTACATTAACAAGCCATTATATCCAAGGCTTTGAATAGCAGATACAATATCTCTCAATCTTCACTTCAATAAACAGTACCTTAGCAAGCCATTATATCCAAGGCTTTGAATAGCAGATAAAATATCTCTCAATCTTCACTTCAATAAAGTAAATTCTGTAATTATCAAATATTCCGTTTCACAAAAATCTCTGGTACACACTAGCGAAATGGATAACGTCCATTCCGAAGCTCTGCCAGTAACGTACTGTCCCGAGATTTCCATCTCAGTACAACTCAGTAAAACAAATCCCCTGCGCGGGCTAACCGCGAGAGACTACCGCTGAGCTTAACCGTCTCCCCACAAAAACTCTCACTAGGAACATTCGGACAGTTTCTTTATCATATTTTTAAAAACAAACTAGCAACTAGACAGTTGAGCTTTGTTCAAAAATTACTGAGCAAAAGCCCCCAACTAAACAACTCATCTCGTCACTGAAAGCGTGCTTACTAGCGTGTGTACAAAAATCCGACCCGTACATACAAGTCTTTAACACATAACTCCCATTAATAAAAAATATGACTTAACAGTCATCCACCTCTGCTGGACTCTGTGGTGCAAGTGCCCTTGTTGTTAACAGGGCCAGATACCCAGCTTCCACCGCCTGGAGAAATTCAAAATACGTGTTCGTCCATGGCAGGAGAGTGACAGATCTCTAAACACAAGATAAGTGGCAAAACAAAGCCACTGATCAGCGTATCTAGATTATACCCCTATACTAAAAGACAAGATGCAAATAAACATACAGTGAATGATGAAAAGTGTGGACATAAATTTACCCATTACTAGCTTCACAGTCAAGAAATAGTGACAAAACTCATTAGTATCATATCAATGTTCTTTAAAAGGAGATAATTAATCCAGTTGATAACCCTCAACAATTGAATGACTTTTGAAATTGTTAATTATTTTCAATGTTTATTGATTTATTGTTGTAAATAAATTTGATTTCATTTCAAACTTTCCAGACCGAAAAGAGAAACGGTATAGGCTAAATAAATTGTAAATATTTACCAGCAGACTTACTTACTTATTAAAGTTGAGTTCATGTTCTTGTTGGAAATAATTTTGTTAATATCCCCTAGCAGAGTCAACAATAATAATAATAATATAATAATCAAGGGAGGATCTTGAGAGGGATCCAGGATAATACACTAACATCATACCTGGAAACTTATACAGCTTGACACTACCTTTGATATCCATACACCCTTACTCTTTTCAGAGAAGGGGTATTACTTATAAGACCAGACTCTTATCTGGCACTATCTTGGTATCACCTGATACAACTTTTTTTGTCCAGGATATCTTATATTTTAATAACATCTCAACCCTCTCGCGACACTGTTTAATCTTTCAAGGCTGATGGCAAAAACAAAAATCAGAAGGGTCACTATAAGAGACTTGTTGTTCGCTGATGACGCTGCAGTCGTCACTCAAAGCCAACAGGAGCTTTAGAGCTTGATGAATCGTTTCATCCAAGCATGCAAAGACTTTGGTCTCACAATAAGTCTAAAGAAAACGAATGTGCTGAGTCAGGATGTGGGTGCTGCACCAGATATCACTATCGATAACTGTGAATTGGCAATGGTGCACCACTTCACATACCTGGGGTCTACCATCACTGACAAACTCTCACTGGACACAGAAATTGACAACCGCATTAGCAAAGCTGCAGCTACCTTTGCCCGCCTCACATCGCGAGTTTGGGGAAACTCCAAACTCACAATGAGGACTAAAGCTGCGGTATATTACGCTTACGTCAAAAGCACACTCCTATATGGCAGCGAGTACTGGAAAACCCAAGCTAAGCAAGAAAGAAGGCTCAACACCTTCCATCTACGGTGCCTACCACACATCCTTGGCATTTCTTGGAAAGATAAAGTGACAAATGTCAAGTGTTGTCACGTGCTGGCCTTCAAAGCATCTATACACTGCTTAGACAGCGAAGACTACGCTGGCTTGGCCATGCCCGCTGCATAGAAGCTAGTTGCATCCCAAAAGATATCTTCTATGGCCAACTAGCAGATGGCAGAAGAACAGTTGGGCGACCGCAGCTGAGATTCAAAGATGTGTGCAAGAGAAACATCAGAGCACTGGACATAAATCCAGCAACGTGGGAGGATGAAGCTGCTGATCGCACCAAGTGGCGATGCTATCTACGGCACCACCTCAGATTGAGCGAAAAGAAACTCACACAACAAGCAGAAGGGAGGAGAAAACGTCGAAAGGAGCACCAGGAAAATAAGCAGCTGAGGGCTGTCACTTCAGGGGCGCATTCCCATAGTCAGTTATGATTGAAGGGGCTATTATTATTATTATTATTATTATTATATAAGATTTTACTAATGTTCTCTTTATATATAGAAATATTTTTGTGACTTTTTTTCAAGACTGAGAAGTTTTGATTCTGCTAAAGTTGTTAGTGGGGGAAATAACTATGAATCCTGCAAATAAACAGGTGCATTTACAATAACCAGATTCACTGGACAGCAGATGTTTAGCTGCCCTCTACAAGTCAACTAATGGTCCAAAGAAACTTTATAGCTTCGAAATAAATCAATTCAATTACTACACGAGGTAATATCCGGTTGAAATCACTAAGCACGGTCCAAGTCTCGCAATGTAATGCGGTTTTCAACCAGATGTACGCCTCACTTCCTGCCGAGTCAAATGTGTGTGCGCGTGGTCAGCATGCGACATGTGACCCATTTTCAGGGCATGTGTGTGTATATATATATATATATATATATATATATATATATATATATATATATATATATATATATATATATATATATATATATATATATATATATATATATATATATATATATATATATATATATATAAGGGAGACGCATTGACAAGTCATTCGTGTTTTTATATACCCTACTTCTTTCTCGTACAGAAAGTACATGGCATATACGGCATATTTATCATGCCGGCTTGTAAGGTGCATGCAGCTAATAAATTTTACGTTGTGACAGTGCAGGGCAACGTACTTGTGAGAATTAGGCAGTCTTAGTGCGCGCAAATGCAACACTTTTAATTAATTTACAAGGAAACGACTAGCTAAATTCTGACGGGAATGTAATGGGGGTATTAAAATAATTAATTCCTGAAGCAAACTGGAATAAGAGGTTTAACTCTCTCCATCCCACAGGCCGCATGGTTCACCAACATTTTGTAAATTATTCTCCCAAGAGCCTCTTGGTAAGTCCTTTTAGTATTGGTCAGATTCCTTCGTGTCTGTCTTTCACACGTCATGAAACAAAATTATTTGTTGCGTAAATGTTTTTTGCAATACTGTAAAATAGTCGCTAGGAAATTTACAATGATAATTACATACATTTTGAAACACCTTCTTACTTACTTAGTCGTTCATTTTCTACCATAGGATGTAGAGATTTGCCAGAGGGAGCGCTATACTATCCTATCTGCGTCTTCCTCTCTCCCTGTGTTCCCTTCGTCATGGACGGACGTGTTTTTGATCTGCTCTCACATTTCGCAGCATTAACGCAGGAAGTTTAAGTCACATTCCGTGGATTTTTATATCAGTATATTGCTTATTAGACGGTGAAATTTTTAAACATGATATTGTGTTAATGTAATGTGTAACATTTTATAGAATACCGTTGAAATGTGTATCAGTTTTTTCTCTATGTTATTGGAGGATATTTTCAACAATGACTACATGACTCATCCGAATGTGACCTTCGCCAAAGCAAGAGGTCAGTTGTTGGTCAAGCGTTGCTGTCAAGCATCATAAAATTTTCCCGGTATACAATGTTCCTCACCGATAACAAAACCCCCTGTGGAATGTAACAATGTCATGCTTGGAAGCAGGCGTTAGTTCGCAGCTAACAGTGGGCCCCAGGGACGCTCGTTTAAGACCAACGACCATAAAAAACTATGCTTTGAACAAAGAGAGGGCTATTCACGTAAAACTTAAAGGTTGTAGAACCGGGTCCGGTATAACCTTGAAGCTATCAAGTCATGGAAAATGTGTAACTATAACATTCCAGAACACCTTTCGGTACGAGGCATTTCGTTTCATTGTCATTAAATTCTACGAAACAGACTTGTAGAGTCAAGAACAGACATAAATGGTGCACTAGCAGAAGACGTCATAACAACACCACTTCTCGAAGCTCACCTTTATCACACTAAGAACAAAATTATGGCCCAGGGGACTGCCGCAGCTATCGAATCATGGCTAGAAACAGAATTTGAAGAATTAAAAGAATCTGCAAAAATTGTAACTGATGTTGAGCTAGAAAACACTAAAATGGACTCCGCTGTTTCTATGCCCCACTTGGCAGTAGACACAATGATTCCAGGCATAAATGACTTTACTACCGACAACGACATTCTCAACATCAGCTGCAACCCAATTTCTCACAGTGAATCAGAAATTCTACCTTCCGCAGTATTGGATACAATAACAGACACCCCTACAATTTCTAAACCTATGTTGGCCATCGAATACCCCGTGGACCATGAAAATATACGAAAAGCTGAAACTGTATTTCTTGAGCAACAAAAAGAAGACACCACGAAGTTACCTGTGTCGTGCTGCCAGGAGCTAATGCAAAATATGGAGGACACGCTACGAAGTTTAATTGGTGATCTCATGTCTAGTATACAGACATCGCTCAAGGCCGAAAACGAACTTCTTAAAAGGGAGATAGTATCTCTGAGGGAAGGCAATTCTAGCATGAAGGACATCATCGAAAAACTGCAGAGAGACTTCTCACTCTATAAGATAAGACAACCAGATCATCCTCAAACAATAGTAGAAGATTGCGAAGAATCCCTACATAAAAATACGCCAAATCAGCAAAAAGGTCGCCACCAAACTGTACACAAAAAACACGAAGAGACACTCACAAACACAACATATCCCATTGGAGTCAAAATTACCAACAGATTTCAAGTTTTTGAGGATTGTTCAACAGAAAATGAGCAGGTATCAGCATCCCTACCAGACAACGTTCCAGTGCCCGAAAACCAAATTCACAAATCTCAGAGCCATCACGACAGTCCACAAAAAGAACACCACAAAAGGCAGCAGCATCAATCTAATAGAAAACAAAGTGAAGAAATACGTAGTGACGTTACACATATTGTAATTGGTGACTCCCTCTTGAAGGGTATTTATTGTGAAAGAATGTCCACTACAAGAGAAGACATCGTTTCAGTTATGATAGTGCAGGGGGCTGGTATTAAAAGACTACTGAACATAATTAATAAGTTCGATATTAATCACAAGATAACAAAAACAACACTACACGTAGGAATTAATGATATCATGAATGAGCAGAACCTAAACCCCTCAGGATTGGTGGCTACAATAAAACAAAAATTTCCCAAAGCCTCCATCTTTATTTCATCAATCATACCACCATGCTATGGGTTTCAGCGTCGCACAGCGGACACTTACAACACAAAACTACAGAACTATTGTAAACAAAACGGCCTTGGCTTCATCAACAATACCCCATTCTTTACATCTAACTCAGGAGCACCTAAGAAACGACTCTACAGAGATTAAATTCACACATCCACACTGGGAAGCAGCATCCTGGCCAAAAACATAAAATATCCAGAAAGGACACAACAAGACAGCTCAACCCATATAGAGAATGCAACGAAATCTACTGAGATATCAACCTATAATTACAATACATCACAAACCCCACCTACCCCTCAAAGAAGCACACCTATTGCAAGCAGGCAGCCTTCCAGCTATCACAACGCCACTTTCAATCAGGAAGCCGAATCTTATGATACCATGTTTCCCCCATTAGTCACAAAGCAGCCCCACTCAGGTACCTCTACCAACAGTATTCCAATGTCCCAGGCTCAGAATACTCCTACCAACACTACAACAAGGACGGAAGAAATCAGAGATCACCATGCTTCCTCCCTTAGTTCTTATTATCGTCTTCAGTGGAACCCTGAACTTGTCTATCTGATGCAATTCAGCCCTGCGTCACTTAGACAGACAAGCATTAATGATGTCTGCCCAAAGTCACCCCTATTATCTGCCCGGCAGAGACGTCAGTTATTGACGAACAAACACTTTGCTTCACTAAATCTCTGTTACTACAGCCTTCACTCCATTTGAACATTTGTTGATTTTTTAATACAACGGTAATAATCAGAACTTTTAATAGTTTATCGGTTAATATCCTCTAAAAAATTTTTCTTTGATTACTTATTTCGTTACAATTTAAATTTCTTATTATCACGCGTAGCTTCAATTTGTTAGAATTTTCGGTGTTAAGGTGTGAAGTGTTGTATACTTGTCTGACTTGTGACTATTATTAATTTCTTCCGTCTCTCGTTTAACTTCACTTTGTTGCGTTGAGCAGTTCTGGTGTGATATGTTGTATGCCTGATTGTTTTGTGACAATTTTCATATACTCAGTTGAAATTGTTTTTTATTAGTTGTATTAATTATTTTAATATTGTATTTTCTGCAATTTCTCATTCCTTGAATTCCACTTCCTTGGTGAAGTATTAATTCGTAAAAATATTTTGTGCTTTTTTGTGTGCATAACTGTTTTTTAACTTGTAATTTTTTTTTTAATTTTTTTTAAAAATATATATTTCTTTTTACTATACAAACATGGCTGGTAATTATGTACCGTGGCTTCACAGGGATGGTCTACGACTTGGTCATCTGAATATTTACCATCTTCTAGGTAAACTCCCCGAACTTACATACATTCTAAGTAATAATTTTCACATTTTTGGACTTTCAGAAAGTCGCCTAAATGACAGAATAACAGACGATGACATTGCGTTAAATGGTTTTAAAACTATTCGGCGAGACGCAAGCAAAAAACAAGAGACAGGTATAACAGTTTATATTTCACCTTCCCTTAATTTTCGCCGCAGAAACGACTTAGAGACAGCAGAGATAGAATGTGTATGGTTGGAAATAAAGCTACCGAATCAGGGCCCATTTCTGGTGGGATATCTTTATCGAAATCCTAGTGCAGGACCTATATGGTACGAAGATTTCACCATTATGATGGACAATGTATTTGCCACAGTCAAGGAGGTTGTTCTTCTTGGTGATTTCAACATCGATATACACAATTCAAATCTAACATGGAAAAATATAATATTATCGTACAACTTAAAACAAATAGTTAACCAGCCTACAAGAGTAACACAAGCATCAACCACACTAATCGACCACATCTACGTAACTTGCCCAGAAAACATCATAGAATGCTCTGTCCCTAATATTGCAATGAGTGACCACTATCCAGTATGCTGTACATGGTCAAAGAATAAATGTAAAGTTCCAAAAAATAAACATGTAAGTATCAAATTTAGAAGTTTCAAACATTTCAGTAAGGAATTATTTTTTAAATGACTTGCTAACTGCACCTCTCGCCCGTGTTTACCAACTTCCTGATCCGGATGACGCTATTGAATACTGGACAAAAATTTTTTATAATGTTTTTGACACGCACGTACCAGCTAAGGAAATTCGCGTCAAACGACAATTAAAATCTCCGTGGATCACGCAGGAAGTGTTGGAGGCTATGAGGCAGAGAGATAAAGCGCACAAAAATAAGGACCTCAACACATACAGGGTACACAGGAACAAAGTTCAATATTTAATTCGGAAAGAAAAGAAAAATCATTTTAGAAATATGGTTCAGAACAAATCAAATAGTAAGGAAATATGGAAGGCAATTAACACCTTAGCGAAAAAACGTAATGCACCAGACTCATTCTCTTCCAACACTTCATTTACTTGCACCGACTTCAGCAATCACTTTCGAGCAGAAATAAACAGTCTGAAATCCACAATACCACCTTCCTGTAGTGACTTAGACAAACTTTCAGCATTCTGTAAGAACAAATGTACAAACTCAGTTCCACCCGACATTCCTTTTATGACAGTTAATGAAGTTTATAACTATCTTATTGGCCTTAAGGATAATAGCTCATCAGGGCTTGACGGAATTAGTAATGGAATGCTGCGTTACGCCGCACCAGCTATTAGTGATTCACTAACTTTTATATATAATCAATGTATTGCTAAAAGTTATTTTCCTTCGGCCTTTAAGATTGCCAAAGTATATCCTCTCTTCAAACCTGGCTCGTCAGATAACAGTAATTTTGGTAACTATAGACCAATTTCTCTTTTATCATCGCTTTCTAAACCACTAGAAAAACACATACATAAAGCAACACTACTGTTGCGTGCATATTTTGACGCACATATTACAAAAATCGATATGGCTATTTAATATGGGAAAAATATAGACATTCATTCATTTGTGTATGAAAATGCTGTCTATGGTAAAAGCGAGAGAATCCATGTTTGATTCACACTTTTGATTATAGGAGTAATCGTTCTGGATATTGATCCGGCGCAAGGATATTGCGCTTACGTTTGTACTTATTTTTTAGGGCCAGAAAATATATTAATTTGCTTATTGTGTTTATGGCCTGAATTCATATGTATTACATATTATTAGTACAAGTAGAATCAGTCCTATATTGTATATTTTGGATGGGTAGGCGGGACTAGATTCTTATTATTCCGGTCTAGCGGAAGTATGAGTTGTCTTGACAAGTCGTGATGAGTTCCGATGTACCGTGATAATGGCGGGTACGCATTTTTCAAAGGGCTGGTAGATTCTTAAGGAAATATGATTCAGGAAGTGGTTTTTTCTTCTAAAGGAGATGGTATCTCTACTATAGTTTATGTTAGAGACTCTCCTAAGGTACGGTACAATGTATAATTCGGACTCCATGTATTGCCAGACCCTATATTGATGATCTCATGTCGATTCGACCTAGATGGAACATTGTGCTTCGTATCGCTAGGGTCGTGTTTTGTATCGACGAAGATGACAGACTTTCCTGCAGCGGTTATGGCTACGTGAATTAACCTGATCACCGTAGAGCTGTATGGAAACATTTATGAAATCATTTATATACCCATTATAAATTAACTCTGGCTTATATTCTCCTTCCTATGAATGAGTGAACGACAACTCAGGGAGGCGGCCATGTTAGATTTCGGTCATCATATGTTTTGATCACTGCCAAGAGAACAGATTATTTATCCTATTATCGGACAGTGACAGGGAGATCTCAATCTTGCTAGAAACCCCCCCCCCCCCTTTCGTGGTTTCATAATATATGCTACAAACTATGGACGTCAAGTAACTTTAGTTATTTACCGATCTGCCTTCACTGACGCGTTTAGTCAGATAGGGGGATGCGGCCATAATGTATCATGACAATTGAACTTTTGATGTACTGCCCATTATTTCTGAATGTGTCATGACTTCAGATCTGCTATGTATACCTACAAATTGATATGTCAACATACCATGATGTACTCGTATGTCCCAGTGTGTACGTCTGAATAAATTGAGTAAACAAAGATTCCAGCAGTCTGCATTGGTGCCTTGTAGACACAAGTGTATGAGTGGTTATATTGGTCAGCACACGAACAGTACACCATTCGCGGTAATCACACTCTACACTTCTACTTCATACATACACCATCCTGCGTCGGTTGGAGTGACCAAGTTTAGGGCCTGCTTCCCCTGGAGCCTTTGCCTTCCCTAACTCAGGACTAGGGTGAGTTACCCATTTACAGCTGGGTAGACTGGAGCATGCCTGATCTCAACAACACACCACTCCTCCTTACAGAGCATACAGACTGACACTTTACAGAGTGGAAAGAAGAAAAGAAACTTTACAGTGGCGAGCCAGATTCCTGGGTCCAGCTTACGCAGTTTTGTGTTGAGAATCACAGTTTACAGCTGAAAGAACATTTGTTTGACCACATCAACACCAGTAGGACAGCTATACAGTCGATGTCAGCTTGACCTGTATTACCGATAGGATGCTGTATCTAGGTCAGCGCTTGTTGACAGTTTTTCGCTGTACAGACAGTATTACACAGGACAGTGGTATCAAGTGTAGAAAATATCTGGAGCAGTATTGTTGACATTTCTCAACGTACAGAAGAATCACAGTGTTGTTGAACATAAAGTGCATAGTTCATCGTTGGATCTTCATATGCTCAACAGAAAAAAATTGACAGTGTAATAGTGTAGAATTAAATCTAGTACTCAATAAAGTGGCAAGTTATTAGTATTGAAATAAACTGTGCCTGCTTTACAACACTATACCTGCAACACATTCCATTCATGACATAAATTATATTGTATGCTATATGCTATTTATGCTTACATGTTATTTGTTATGTATTAAATTAATTTATGTTCTGTGTGACTAGTACAAGGTATGCCGAGTGACATTGGTCTGGTACTAGTATTCTATAGGTACACATTTTCTTAATTGGAAATTTGTTAGCAACAATTTGCTGCTATTCCTGTTAGTTGTGATGAGGTGTTCTTTTCTTCGTTGTTTTTGTTAATAATTTTGTGTTCCTTAGTTTTGTTTGATTTGTTTGTATAATTGTAGGTCTCATCTTTTCTATTTTTGATTTCTTTACACCCTTATGTTTATACACTGTGGCGTATTTGTCTTGTTATATTATGGCAGTTATCATCACGGTTTCTGTGATCATTTTTTTTTTCATTTCTCCTATTTAATTTAATTTGATCTCTGCAAATGTGTTCATATTGTCTTTTCTTGTTTGTCCTTTGTAATGTCTTTAGTTGACATATGACGTATAGTGGTATACACTGATAGTATAGTACAGATCAGTACTTTATGATTGTTATTGTTATAAAACAAAATGTACAAGACCTTTGTAAGGCTTGTCTCCCAAAGTGATTGGTAAAGGGAAATATTTTTTCCACAGGTACTCAAGTGATCTTTGATTACATTGAGATATACAAGACCTTTGTAAGGCTTGTCTCCCACAGTATTTGAGATACAGTTATTGTTGTCCACAGGTACTCAAGTTATCATTGGTTATTATAAACCATACAAGTTTGGACTAAGACTAAGTCTATGGTATAGACTTGTCTCCCATTAAAGTGAAATAGGGTAATTCATTTACTTTTTCAGGTTTCTGATTTAAGAAGACAATATGTCTACATTAGATTATTTTATTGCACAAGGAAAATCTCTTGATAAGACTGGGAAAGATTTAGAACAATGGGCTGTTGCTCAATATGACAAAGCATTAGCTGCTGAAGAGAGAAAAGCTGCTGCAGAAGAAAGAAAAGCTATGGCTGAAGAAAAAAGATTAGAAAGAGAAGCTGCTGCTGAAGAAAAAAAAGCTCTGGCTGAAGAAAAAAGATTAGAAAAAGAAGCTGATACTGCTGCTGAACTAAAGAAATTGCAGATGCAATTGGAGGAAAGGAGATTTGATGCAGAACAGAAAAAATTAGAAGCTGCTGCAGAACAGAAAAAATTAGAAGCGGCTGCAGAACAGAAAAGATTAGATAGAGAAGCTGAAGAGAGAAAAGCAATAAGAGAACATGAGTTTGAATTAGAGAAATTAAAATTGACATGTATGAGTAATGTTAATCAGGCATCTGGTGGTAATGGTAAACCCTTTGTGTACAAGGTCAAGGTACCAGCGTTTAACCCTACCAGTGATGACATAACATTTTGGCTTTCTAGATTTGAACGGGCTTGTCGATCTCATAATGTTGACAAATCACAGTATGTGAATCAGTTGTCTGAAAATCTAAAAGGGGAGTCCCTAAGTAAGTTATATTTTGTTGAAGAGGCCGACAAAGATAATTATGATGCTGTTAGGGCAGCTTTGATAAAGAGATATCAGCTGTCTGAGGAAGGTTACCGTCTTTTGTTTAAAACAATGAGACCTGAGGTAGGTGTAGAATTCTCAGATTTCATCTCAAAAGCACGAATTACACTTTCACGATGGATTGAATTATCCAAAACAGAGAAAACATTTGATGGTCTTACGGATTTATTGCTAAGAGACAAGGTCATGTCTTCTGTAAATAAATCATTCCTAGAGTTCTTACATGAGCGTAAACCTGGTACAATAAAGCAAATGGAAGAATATTGTGACCAGTATGCCACGGCACACCCTGACATGATTCTTAGTAACTCTAACATTAAAGAGAGTATGCCAGTTGCTTCGGCAACAGAGTATAATCAGAATTACTCACACAAATTCCAAGGAACTAAAAATAAATTTGATAAAAAGGTTAATTGGAATAAGTATCAAAACCAAGATAACCACTCAAATCAGAGTTCTTCTTCGAAGAACTGGAATCGGGCTGATAGTCCTCGACACGCGAGGGGTACCCATAATGTTAGAAATTCTCGGAAAGGGAGTAGCTATAGGAACTACCCAAGTGCTTCATGGAGACAACAGAAACAATATTACAGGGATACTCAATATAATGAGCATGATGATTATGATCATGAATGTTATGATTCAAACCCAAATAGGGGTTATAACAGAGGCAATAATAATTATAGAGACAATTATAACCGAGGTAGATCACAACACAAAAGACATGGTAAATCTTATTACCAGGCTAACTCTGCACAACAGGAGTTCCACGACACCGATAATCAGAATAATGATAAAAAAGACTCCAACAGTGTAGCAAATTCCGCTTTCGATTTTGCTAGAGCATCTGAGTGTTCGCAATGCAAAACATTATTCGATCCAACCACAGTTTCTACTTTAAGCTGCGGTCACCCGCTTCCCGCTCTCCATGCGTCAATTGCGCATAATGGAAGGGGTGCTCTTGTCTTTAATAGGGGCCTAATAGATGGTACTCCGGTGTATCAATTCTTTTCGATTCGGGGTGCACTACCATCGGAGTGAGGCAATCACTCGTAAATCCTTCTCGAGCTACAGGCAATATAGTCAAATGTGTAACATTTGGTGGCACATTGGAGAAGTACTCCACTGCCATTATCAATATTGCTACGCCTTTCTTTACAGGAGAGGTGCAAGCATGTCTCTTGCCGAATCCGATCGCTGATCTTATCATCGGTCGCATTCATGGAGTGAAAGAATGCACTCCACAGCAAATTTCTAATTGGGAAAATGTTAATATGCAATCTGCTAATGCAGTAATCACTAGGGCTCAAGCTCTTAATATGCCACAATCTTCACATTCTGAAGATAATGATGCGCAGATCCAAGATGATCCCTTGGCGATTTCCCACGATTCCTTTATCAAACAGCAGGAAGATGATCCTACTCTAAAGAAATTCTTTACTCTGGCAACAAAAGGTGATCCGAATAAGGATACAAATCGTAAATCTTGGATTACGATGAAGAATGGCGTACTTGTACGTATGGTACAAGACTCCGCTAAGTCCATTCATTCTCAAATCCTTGTGCCTAAAAATATGAGAGTTAAAATCTTACAGCACGCTCATGATTCGCAATGTGCTGGACATATGGGTTTTTCCCGTACTAAAGCTAGAGTTCTTCAATCTTTCTTTTGGCCTGCTGTGAATAAGGACATACGAATCTATTGTCGATCTTGTAAAGTACGTCAAGAGATTAAATCCAGAGGTCCACGCCATGATGCACCTATTCAGGCTGCAGACATTCCCATTCGGCCATTTCAAAAAATGGCGATAGACATCATTGGTCCATTTAAGATAAAGTCTGCTAGAGGACACCAATTTATTTTGACGTGTGTTGATATGTGCACACGTTGGCCGGAGGCTGTTCCTCTAAAGAGCATAACTACTGCTGATGTCACAGATGCTCTTTGGTTAATATTTTCTCGTCTGGGGTTTCCAGCAGAAATATTATCCGACCATGGTACCCAACTCATATCGGATACCATGTCTCAAGTAATGTCGACTCTGAAGATAGAGAGATCGCTGAGTAGTATTTATCATCCTATGTCCAATGGGATGGTGGAACGTTTGAATAGAACTCTGAAAAACCTACTAGGTAAGATAACAGAAGATCATCCTCAGGATTGGGATAGGGTTTTACCCGCGGCTCTCTTTGCATATAGAGATGTCGCCAACGAACATACAGGATTTTCTCCCTTTGAACTTGTCTTTGGCGCGAAACCGCGAGGTCCTATGTCCTTACTTCATGATCTTATAACTGCTGATAATATTGTCGATGACACAAAATCCTCTTATGAATATGTCATCGCACTTAGACACAAGATTATTGAAGCATGCAAATTGGCAACTGCTTCTTCTGAATTTGCGAAACAGAAGGCAAGGGAATTTGCCAATAAAAAGAGATGTTTGCGACAACTTTGTCCAGGTGACAAAGCATTTGTCTTGCTACCTTGTAGGGAAAATAGACTTCTTATTTCTTGGAAAGGTCCGTACGATATAATATCAAAAGTTTCCGATGTTGACTATATCGTCGATATTGACGGGAAGCGTAAAACCTTCCACATCAACATGCTCACGGAATTCCATGAACGTCCTGATTATTTACAACCTGTTTTCCAGGCAACGGACGATTTTCCAGTCCAACATGGACAGTACTCATCTCTGTCAGTAATACAGGATGAGGAAACGAGTTTCTCGGATGTAAATTTACCTTTTCCAATGATTCCTCTTCACTCTAATGAATCATGGAAAGATGTTGCAATTTCTCCAGAATTATCTCCAGGAGAGCAGAAACAAGTTTCTACTATGTTAGAACAATTTCAGGATGTCCTTACTGACATTCCTGGTCAAACGGTTGTCATTCAACATGACATTATTCTTACTGACCATAGTCCTATAAGAGTCAGACCGTATCCTATCCCAATACATTTTCAAGCACAGGTAGAGAAAGAGTTAGATGAGATGATAGAGTTAAAAATTATTGAACCATCCACATCAGCATATTCTTCGCCGATGGTTATAGTACGGAAAAAAGACAATAACATACGTCTTTGCGTGGATTATCGCAAATTGAATCAAGTGACTAAATTCGATGCTGAACCTATGCCTTTACTAGAAGAGCTACTTACGAGACTATCGAATTCTCACTTCTTTACTAAACTCGATTTGTCTAAGGGATATTGGCAAGTTCCACTATCCGAACACGCCAAACCGTTTACTGCTTTTTCGACGCCTAGGGGTCTATTCCAATGGAATTTCATGCCTTTCGGTCTTATGAACGCCCCTGCTACATTTGTACGCATGATGCGTCGAATCCTATCTCATCGCTCAGATGTCATTGCGTATCTTGATGACATCTGTCTTTTCAGTGATACTTGGAACGATCACTATAATGGTATAAATGAACTACTGTCTATCTTACGCGAGCATAACCTGACAGCGAAACCATCGAAAGCATGTATTGGTTTTAGCGAAATATCTTTCTTAGGACACCGTGTTGGTCATGGGTTCCTAAAAACAGAAGACCATAATACAAGTAAGATACTTAACATTTCTATTCCTAAGACTAAAAAGCAAGTACGAAGTCTCTTAGGTCTAATACAATTTTATGGACGATTCATCCCGAATCTGTCCTCCATTATGTCACCTCTTTCTTCCTTGCTAAAGAAAGGGTCTCCTAATGTAGTCCATTGGACTCAATAATGTCAATCCTCTTTGGATAAGGTTAAAACTATGTTTTCTACTTCACCTATCCTAGTATTGCCTTCTAAGGATAAGACATTTATTCTTCGTAGTGACGCTTCATCCACCGGGATTGGAGCTGCACTAATGCAAGAGTACTCTGGAACTCTGCATCCTGTGATGTATATTTCTCGGAAATTAAATGCCGCAGAGAAGAATTACTCGGTCCTAGACCGTGAATTATTGGCTATGGTTTGGTCAATCCTTAAACTGCAAAGATTTCTTCTGGGCGCGCATTTCATTGTGGAAACTGACCAGAAAGCTCTTACGGCTATTCAGAGTAAAAATCTGAAGAGCGCGAGATCAACGCGATACGCGATTGCTCTACAGCCATTTCATTTTTCGGTGCGAGCTATCCGTGGGTCAGAAAATGTGATGGCAGATATTTTGTCTAGATGCCCACATGATTCATAACTGTTATACAACTTTGATACAGTTGTTTCTATGGTGAAATGTGTACACATATGTAATATATCATATATTGATTGTAACACTACTTAGCGGTTCATTGATATTTATTCACCGCTGATCTTTCAATGTTTTTCGTCTTTGATGATTATGATGTTAAGATATCTTAGATGAAATCTATGTATAAACTAATGTGGAAATTGTGTCATTGCTAATATTGTAGTGTGCGTTGGTGACACCTCTCTGGAAATATTTATACTTAGAGAAGTACTTTCTCTAAGGTCATAAAACTTATGCTTATCATCTGCGCATTGTATTGGTCACCCGTGTGTTACCGGGGCCCGAAAGGGGAGCAAAGAATAGTAACACTGCACCCTACCACGCATGTCGTAAAAAGCGACTAAGGAGGGTATGGGCATGGGGCTGTTTACCCCATCCCGTAAAAAACTTCGCACAGTGGGCTGATCACCTGCTTGCCAACCAATCTGATTACGGAAACAATGATAGATTGTTTGGTCTGTTTTTGTTCCACAAAGACGCCACTAGGCGTGGTGGAAACAGCGATAGATTGATCAATTTGTTGTTGCCCTAAGACGCCACTAGGCGTACTGGCCACAAACTGCTTTGCCGGTTGATGGCTAAGGATGGAAGAAGAAGAAGATTGTATTGGTGCGTTGTGAGCCTATTGTATGTTGCTCCTAGATGTATTTCAAAAAAAAAAAGTACCATTTTTTTTCCCGAGGGGTGTGGTAATCTGTTGCGTGCATATTTTGACGCACATATTACAAAAATCGATATGGCTATTTAATATGGGAAAAATATAGACATTCATTCATTTGTGTATGAAAATGCTGTCTATGGTAAAAGCGAGAGAATCCATGTTTGATTCACACTTTTGATTATAGGAGTAATCGTTCTGGATATTGATCCGGCGCAAGGATATTGCGCTTACGTTTGTACTTACTTTTTAGGGCCAGAAAATATATTAATTTGCTTATTGTGTTTATGGCCTGAATTCATATGTATTACATATTATTAGTACAAGTAGAATCAGTCCTATATTGTATATTTTGGATGGGTAGGCGGGACTAGATTCTTATTATTCCGGTCTAGCGGAAGTATGAGTTGTTTTGACAAGTCGTGATGAGTTCCGATGTACCGTGATAATGGCGGGTACGCATTTTTCAAAGGGCTGGTAGATTCTTAAGGAAATATGATTCAGGAAGTGGTTTTCTTCTAAAGGAGATGGTATCTCTACTATAGTTTATGTTAGAGACTCTCCTAAGGTACGGTACAATGTATAATTCGGACTCCATGTATTGCCAGACCCTATATTGATGATCTCATGTCGATTCGACCTAGATGGAACATTGTGCTTCGTATCGCTAGGGTCGTGTTTTGTATCGACGAAGATGACAGACTTTCCTGCAGCGGTTATGGCTACGTGAATTAACCTGATCACCGTAGAGCTGTATGGAAACATTTATGAAATCATTTATATACCCATTATAAATTAACTCTGGCTTATATTCTCCTTCCTATGAATGAGTGAACGAAAACTCAGGGAGGCAGCCATGTTAGATTTCGGTCATCATATGTTTTGATCACTGCCAAGAGAACAGATTATTTATCCTATTATCGGACAGTGACAGGGAGATCTCAATCTTGCTAGAAACGCCCCCCCCCCCTTCGTGGTTTCATAATATATGCTACAAACTATGGACGTCAAGTAACTTTAGTTATTTACCGATCTGCCTTCACTGACGCGTTTAGTCAGATAGGGGGATGCGGCCATAATGTATCATGACAATTGAACTTTTGATGTACTGCCCATTATTTCTGAATGTGTCATGACTTCAGATCTGCTATGTATACCTACAAATTGATATGTCAACATACCATGATGTACTCGTATGTCCCAGTGTGTACGTCTGAATAAATTGAGTAAACAAAGATTCCAGCAGTCTGCATTGGTGCCTTGTAGACACAAGTGTATGAGTGGTTATATTGGTCAGCACACGAACAGTACACCATTCGCGGTAATCACACTCTACACTTCTACTTCATACATACACCATCCTGCGTCGGTTGGAGTGACCAAGTTTAGGGCCTGCTTCCCTTGGAGCCTTTGCCTTCCCTAACTCAGGACTAGGGTGAGTTACCCATTTACAGCTGGGTAGACTGGAGCATGCCTGATCTCAACAACACACCACTCCTCCTTACAGAGCATACAGACTGACACTTTACAGAGTGGAAAGAAGAAAAGAAACTTTACAACTACACCTTTACACTTGCTAATTGCAGTCAGTCCAGGTTGTTGACACAAGCAATTCATGCCCTCACAGTGCTAATTAAGATGATAGACAGCACCTAACATAAATAACGATAACAGAGTCAGGGTTTCGACAAAAGCATTCATGCCACACAGCTCTAACTAAGATGATAGACAACTTGCACCTAAACATAAATAACGATAACATATGTGGAGCAATCTTTGTAGACCTTAGAAAAGCATTTGATATGTTAGATCACGCTGTTTTAATAAGAAAATTAGAAACAATGAAAGTTAACTTTAAACTAGTGACATTACTTAAATCATTCCTGTCCGACAGACAGTAAGTAGTGTGGTACAATAACTTCTTGTCAAGCTCAACTATTATTGACACTGGTGTTCCTCAGGGTTATATTCTCGGCCCTCTACTTTTTTTCCATTTACATAAATGACCTTCCACTACACATCGAGCACTCATCCTGCGACCTATTTGCCGATGACTGTACCATTTATACTAGTGATAAAAGTTGCAACACGCTAGAAATATTATTACAAAGCGACACAGACAATCTTATTAAGTGGAGCAATGAAAACTGCATGCAAATAAATATCACTAAAACAAAATGTATGATAATATCAACTAGACAAAAATTACAAAACTCGCCGAAAACAACACTTCAGCTCTACATTGGAACCTCTTTAATTGAAAATTCAACAGTCAACGCTTAAATAAATTACACATGCCCAAGCTTAGGCTCGACTTATTCAAGAAAAGTTTAGCTTTTTCTGCTGCTCATCTGTGGAATACTCTTCCACACGACTTAAAAAATACTCTTAGTCCATATTCATTCAATCACAGACTTTTCAAATACATCATGAGTGCAGATTATATGCCACCCTAATTTCGTTATGTTCTTAAATAATTACATAACATCATATGTAGGTTTTAAAGTTAATTTTGTCCTGTTTAGTATAAATTATGATACGCATCTGTAAATCTGTGTAACTGTTATTGTACTGTTACAATGTTGGGATTTTATTTTATTGTACTTTTTTGTTATTTTATTATTTAAGTAACATTTAGGATACGTGTGAGAATAAATGGATTAACTATGGAAGAAGAGAGAAAGGAAGTTCAGAATGTTAGACGGGCCTGCGTGCCCAATTCTAAACCCTTTGAAAATAAAGTTCGTTCGTTCGTTCGTTCGTTCGTTCCTTCTGGCCTGGTTCCAATCTAGTCCTCGGTCCTTCAGAGATTGTCTTATGTTGTCCTACTAGCGCATCCTGTGTCGTCTTTAGGGTCTGGATCCCTCGCTCTTAGTTTCTCATACTTGTCGTGGTAGCCGATCTGCGGCCATTCTGCAGACAAAGCCAAACCACCGTAGTTGGGAGTGTGCTACTTGGGTCTGCAGGGGCTGGGTTTTGAGGCCTTGCCATATCATCTGGTTGCGGACTATGTCTCTTCTTGTTACTTTAACCACCTTTCTCAGATACCTCATTTCCGAGGTTTGGAGCTTGCGTTTGTGGGTTGTAATCATTGCCCATGACTCGCATCCATAGGTCAAGACTGAAACATGGGTGGAATGGTATACAGCCATCTTCGTCTTCTTGCCAACTTCTCTTTTACTGTTGATTTCTCAATATATGGCTTGAAGAAATCTCTCAGCTGCTGCTCTTCGGGTATTTAACTCTTCTTTAATGCCTCCCTTCCGGTCTATGACAGCTCCATTTATGTAACGTGGTTGACCTACTCCAGGACCTGTTCTCCCAGCGTAATCAGATGCCTTCTTTCCTCTCGTGATATCAGCATGTTTTTTTTTTTTTTTGTATTGACCATTCCTCTCTTCTCCAGCTTTTCCTTCTTGAATTGCACGTTTGTGTAACAAAATGAACGTGTTCATTTTATCGTGCTCTACCTGTCCTTTTTCCTATCTTGTGCCTTCCATTTATTTCTTCTTTACCCTATTTACTCTCATTTGAGAACGCATAACTCAGGCTTCATGTTGTTATTTTGCCTGATCTACCATGGTTAGAGATAACATTAACATCCCAGCTGGAAGCAGACAGATAAATCTGCCTTTCCTATGTTTAAACAAATACAGACGGATCTCGCGTACCAAGCTTGGCTCGCATACTTCTCCTAATTACAAACCGGAGACAAACTGCAAAAGTACCTTGGATGTGGCAGTATAGTGGATCACATTATTGCGGGTGGACTCTTGTAGAAACATAAAATCTGGTTTATATGTTTGTATTAAGGCTATAATTTTATCTGTCTTATTTGTGAGACCTCTCACATTGAGCGTCATAACGTTTAAACTGGTTGTCATTGTAGTGGGCGGTAGGAAGGAGTAATTGTGTTGTGTTTATTTAAACCTAATTTTCATCCAACATCGTACAATACATAAGTTCGAAAGGATAAGGGCAGAAAAACAAAACATTACCCTCGAGAATTCTATTCAGACCCCTAGGTATACACCGATGTAAATATATGTATCTACGCGACTTCTCATAAATATATCTACACAAAGTGTGTACGCGACCCAAAGGGAATTGTGGCTGTATAAAGATAAATCAGTAGTAATGTTTTAAAATATTCGCAAGTCCCCTTTCCGTCTGTTCGCATCGTCCATGTAACAAACAGTGTCCTTAAGAGGGAGTTCATTATGTATGTTTCAGAAGGTCAGGGTATGGGTAAGTGAGTTTCCGCCATCATCCATCCTTAAGGCAGTTTCATCAAAACTTGGCTCGTAGTAACCTTCTTCTGTTGTAAGAGTCGCCCAGGAAGGGGAGGTATTTTCTTTGTAAGGCGTGCCTGGGGCCAAACCGCTTGAATTATTATTGGTCTGTTGTTTGCTGGGTAGACTGATGTTTGTCTCCGGAATGGATTGGGGAGATGGCTGTGTAGTTTTCTTTTTATTTTGCTTTCTTTTGTTGATAAATACTGTAAAATTGTCCTTGTTAGCGGTTTCAGAATCCGATTCTGACGACATAATGCTGTTTAAATTTTCTGAAGAGTTGCTGACAACTAGCGGAAGGTTGTTTGGTTTGTTTGTGCCGGTGGTACTGGTGGTAAAGATTGTAATGGCTCGATAGTTTGTCCCTTGACAGAGGTTGTGCTGAGAGCTGCTTCTTGTGTGTTTGTTTGTTTGTTTGTTTTTTGTTGGGGGTGGGGGGCCATTGACTAACCCAATGATTGTACAGTCCGCTTATTGCGCATGGTGTGCGTCGACCTGGGATAGTGACTAAGATTATGTGTTTTTTCTTCTCCTGTCCTTGTGACTGCAATTTCATGTTTAAATAGTGGGGAATGTCTGTAGTTGGATTACACACCTCTGTTTTCACCTCCATGTGTTTTTTTGGTCTACCTCTGCCTCTCCTTCCCTGTGGAAAGCCCACTTATCTGAGGCGTGTTGGAGCTGAAAGGCGTCAGCCTCTTTCAGCGAAAAGCGAACCGGAGCTGACCAAGACCCTAACTACTCCTACTCCACCTCCACGTTTTGTCCTGAAAACCTAAAAAACAGGCTGCATCACTGCAGTCTGGCTGTGAAAAAAAGGGATCCGAAGAGATGGAAAGGGCAGGTAAAAAAGGAGAAACCCGGTCCCCAAAAATGCCGTGCTGGGAAAGTCGGCATGTGCCGGTCCGCCGATAAGGCGCAGATATTGCAGCTCTTGCTGTAAATCCAAAAACAGACACAAACGCAACCAACGTCATTTTTTCAGGACGAACGATGTGAAAAAAGAAAGAAGAAGAAAAATAGTAAACGATTGAAAATTGACCGCCATAATAAATATATATACAGATTTTTTTTTTTTTGTAAGACACTTTGATCTGTATACAACCACCCTCTTTGGGTATCATCATCTTTGCCTTACTCTTGAAACATGCATTCAGAGATGCAACTGAAGGAATATTGCCTATCCGTCCTGTTTGTCGTGAGTTTAGTCCCTGCTTCACAACACAGCTTACGCCTGTGTAATCCTGCGAGTACTCTGGACGACAAACACCGCGCGCCATACATTGTAGAAATTGTATGATACACAAACTAGCCAATGGAAGAGCGGGGGGGAGGGGACTTCCGCGATTCGGGTGTTACATTACAGCACTCCGAGAGGCAAATTGGCCATCCTCAATTTGTTGCCCACAGAGTGAAGGATCAAATTAATGGGGGGGTGCTGATGGTAT
>JAMPIV010001583.1:0-79855 GCA_024509875.1 Oreohelix idahoensis
CAATGGCTAATTTTACAGCAGATGTTTTGTAGCCAGCACATGCGCGTTTATTTATCTCTTAGCCCTTAACATGATGTTTATTGATTTATACTATTTGGATAATTTTACTGCGTGATTCCTTTGTCAATTGTATTTGTGTAGTCTACAAATAGCACAATTTAGATCTGTTTTTACTTTGGAAGTCATTCTATTATTTTCTTATAACAAAATTTGCCATTGTTTGTACCTTTACCTTCTACAAAAATCGCTTGTTCGATCACTAATTGTTGTTGTTGTCTTTTCTTGTTACATTTCCTGTCTGTACACTTGTGTGTTTTGCAATGCTTCTTATGTCGTTTGAAAAATTTGTTATTTATTTGCTCATTGAGCTCTGCCATTTTGCTTTATCTGTCTTGCTTAGGTTTTGGTCTGCTGCATCCATCAGGTTGTTCAATTTCAAGTGGCATCATATGTTTCTTTGCAACTGATATGCTTGAAAATTATCTGCAATTCGGAAAAATATCTGTTTTAACGTGCTGCAAATACACATGGTTACAGCGACCTCTTGGGATTCGAAGCTAGCCCTTGCAACATTCATTAAATTTGTCCTTTTCTTTTCAGGCACTGAACATCAAAGCATACTTTCAATTGTTTTGGCTTAATGACAATCCGCTTTCTGATGTGAAGTATTTTTTAATTATACAACAATATTATATGTTGCAATATAAATTATTTTTAAAAGAATTGTTTTTAAATTTTTAATATTCAAACTTATTTGCTTCATTTTTATAAAAGCTTGAGTTTGTAAAATTAAAAAAAATTTTAGAATAATAAAATATCATACCCAATCTTTAAATTTAATATTAAGCTACTAATTCCTTTAAAATCAATAAATAGTATTATAATATTACACTGTCAACAAAAAAAAAAAACTTTTGTTTTCTTTCTATATAATTTCTATGTTTTTATTGGTCAAGTTTAATGCGCTGTTTTTTAAATTGAAACGTTTTTCTTATCAGTCGGGGATCTCTAGAAAATACGCAATTGAACGTTTTTTTAACAACGCATGAACATATTTATTACATCTATTCATGTACAAGAAGAGTGTATAACAGTTATGTAGGCTTGAATTTCTTTGCAGTCGACTTTCGTCGGTGAATGGCATGTGGTACATCGCGATGAAGCATCCAACAATAATCGGCAAGCATGGTCACAACTCTCACTCTACCGTCCTTGATAACGTGACTCCATTACGGCGATATCTTGATGGAATCGTTCTCCATGTTCATCGCTGACTTCGCCAAGGTTGTCAGGGAAAAAGTCAAGATGCGAATCAAGCAAATGGATTTTGAGGGACATGTTACAGCCCATAATTCTGTATGCATCTATGCACTGCTTAACAATATGCACATAGTCGACAGATTTGTGATTTCCCAGAAAGTTATCGACGATCGATTTGAATGCCATCCATGCGCGAAGTTCACTACAATGTAACAAGTTCTCGAATTGTTTGTCTGCAATACTTTTTCTCGAAGATAAGTGAATGCTTTGCTCGTTTTATCTAACGCTTTTACGAAATTCTTCATGAGCCCCAAAATTTATATGTAACGGTGGTAAAATGATGCTGTCTGTGTTAACTAATGGCTCATGTATTACATTTTTATGCCAGAGCTGCATACGATCCCTGATAGGCCACACCTTTCTTGCATAATGTTCCTGTCTGTTGCGGCTGTCCCATTCACATAGGAAGCAACAAAATTTAGTATACCCAGTCTGCATGCCCGTGAGAATTGCAATGACCTTTAGGTCTCCACAAAATCCGCCATGGTAGTCATTGTACTTTATTTTTGCCAAATGTATAGCCATATTGTCATAAGTTTCTTTTCATCTGAACAAAGTCGGCTACTGGATTTGATGAACAAAAATTTCCGTTATGCAATAACACGGCTTTTAGACTAGTCTTGGAAGAGTCGATGAAAAGTCGCCATTCGTTGACTATGTGCTCACGACCGAGGTGCACCATTAGACCGTTTACATCTTTGCAATAGCAAATGCCATCATCCATCTCAAAGTATTGAACAAGTTCTCTGTGTCTATGACGAAATTTAGATATCGGAGTATTGGGCGCTAAAAGATTCCATTCTTTGAGTCGCGAACCGAGTAATTCGCTTGTCCTTTGGTAAGAGCGAGATCACGTTATTAGATCTGAAAGTTCTGAATGGTTAATTAAGTGAACACCATCATTCACCGGTATATAATCCGAGTCAGAATTAGTTTCTAAAGCAGGTAAACTATCACTTTCTGATGGTTCATTCACGTCCAACGGATATTGTTATGGTGGAAATGGGATCGGACACGTGATTGGATCATGAGGCACTGGTTTCGATACCGATTCTACAACTTCTAGAAGCCATATTTCGCTCAGAATTATTTCAAAATACAGTAACTATTTGAAAAATAGCGTAACATATGTCATGCATCTTTTAGCAGTATAAAAAGTAGAATTATTTTGCATTTTATTAATTTTAATAAGTTATATAGTAAAAATGAAACGGAGCAAATAACGGTTTCCCAAAAAAATATATTTATTCACAAATATCTTAAGAACCCGACGTGATAGAGATAAACGGATTTCAGATTTGAAATCAGCGCAAGAAACTGACCTAAGAACACTTATTCTTATATAAGAAAGAAAAATGTTGTTTGTCAGTGTTAGTCAAATGGACGGAAAATACGTTTCTATTATATAATAAGATACTGTGGCTTGCTCAATCAATTGTTGTTTCATTTTTTTGCAAGTATGCAGTTTTTATTTCTGTATCCGTTCTCGCTAGTTTGCTGGCAGCTCTGACAAGTGCTAGTCCTTTTAGAACTACTAGCTGAAATGTAGAGCCATGTTTGTTCTTAGTTGGGTGAGTTGATGTCTAGCCATGTTTGTTCTTGGTTGGCTGAGTTGATGTATCTACTGAGCGTCTGATTGACAGAGTGGTTAGAGCGCTGGTCTCTCGGGGCAAAGATGCCAGGTTCGAATCACGGTACTGATACGCTCCAGTCTACCTAGCTGTAAACGGATACCTGACTCTTCACTTTGAGTTAGGGAAGGAAAAATGCAGTGAGGAAGGGAACTGGTCACCTCACCTGTCGATGCTGGACCTAGTTTGGTGAAGTCTCTAACACTTCATTCCCTTACGGCAGTATCAGGCTATGTGAATACCTTTACCCTTTTACTGTGTCCACTGATTGTGTAGTCTTCCTTAGCGCTATAAGGCTAAGGACTTTGTCTATGATTGGAAGCAGATAATATCAAAACACGCAGACTCAGACATACATCGGTTAAAAAAAAAAAAAAAAAACAAAGTGACTCAAACCTGACTAGCGAGTACGTGTTCTTGAATAATCGTACAACCTTGATCGTCCGCTGACGCAAGCATTTCCAGGTGGTTATCAGTAAAGTTCAGTTGTAGATATACCTCTCGCAGCACGGTTAATTCCTCTACCTGGGTTCTCTACTTCACCTCACATCAGAATAAACCCCACAGCTATGTTGGATTTCCTCCAGAGACATTTGTCTTTTGTTTATATCAGCTGTATTCTCTTATTTGCCGCGTGCTGTTTTCTTTGAGATGTTTGCTGCCCTTCCATGAACAACAAAGAATCCCAAAATTAGAATCTCTACAAGCGTGCAAGTCACCCTTGACCTTAGAACAATTGTTGAGAATAGCACAAGCCTAGAGAACTGCACAATGTAGTGAAACAGTCTATAATAAAAACCAAAGAAATGGAAAACCCCCGTTATGCTAATTGTCTACGTGAAACGTAATGGACGATGAAAAATTCCGTCAGGCGCGCATTGCACCATGAAAGATAAATTAAACATCTATTAAAAGAGTGCGCATGCCTTGCAATTTTCCATTGTACATTTTCGGGAAAATACGGAAAAGGACGCGCATGCGCTGTGAGAACTATATTGAACACCTATTTAAAACTGCACTTAGACCTTTCAATCTTTTTTTCGAATGTATATTGACCATTGACAATAAGTCATAATACGTTTGATTGCCAAAATCCAATAAAGTGGAATGGAATGAAATGAGAATTAGTACTGTCATTAGGACATGTGTTAGAGAGAGAGAGAGCTCAACATAATTTTTTTCTCCCGTCATGTTTTGGCTGCTTACTTTCTCGTAATGGCTACTAAAAGTATAATACAAATGTAAAAGTAGAATAGTTAAAGTAATACATATAGACAACATCACATTCAAAGTGTAATACAAATGTAAAAGTAGAATAGTTAAAGTATTACATATAGACAACATCACATTCAAAGTGTAATACAAATGTAAAAGTAGAAAAGTTAAAGTAATACATATAGACAACATCACATTCAAAGTGTAATACAAATGTAAAAGCAGAATAGTTAAAGTATTACATATAGACAACATCACATTCACAGTGTAATACAAATGTAAAAGTAGAATAGTTAAAGTAATACATATAGACAACATCACATTCAAAGTGTAATACAAATGTAAAAGCAGAATAGTTAAAGTATTACATATAGACAACATCACATTCACAGTGTAATACAAATGTAAAAGTAGAAAAGTTAAAGTAATACATAATAGCCAACATCACATTCAAAGTTTGTAATCAAATGTAAAAGTAGAAAAGTTAAAGTAATACATATAGACAACATCACATTCAAAGTGTAATACAAATGTAAAAGTAGAAAAGTTAAAGTAATACATAAAGACAACATCACATTCAAAAGTGTAATACAAATGTAAAAGTAGAAAAGTTAAAGTAATACATATAGACAACATCACATTCAAAGTGTAATACAAATGTAAAAGTAGAAAAGTTAAAGTAATACATATAGACAACATCACATTCAAAGTGTAATACAAATGTAAAAGTAGAAAAGTTAAAGTAATACATATAGACAACATCACATTCAAAGTGTAATACAAATGTAAAAGTAGAAAAGTTAAAGTAATACATATAGACAACATCACATTCAAAGTGTAATTAAAGTAATACATATAGACAACATCACATTCAAAGTGTAATACAAATGTAAAAGCAGAATAGTTAAAGTATTACATATAGACAACATCACATTCACAGTGTAATACAAATGTAAAAGTAGAAAAGTTAAAGTAATACATATAGACAACATCACATTCAAAGTATACATCTATACCATCCTACCATTTCTTTCATTCCGCGAGGAGCTTTGGACCACGACTGGACTGGCCTCCGTGCTGGGGTCCTGAGTCCACGTGCTGGTCCATGGGATTGTGACCTCTAGCGGTTATGGTTTCTGTGATTACTTGTTTTGCAAAATGGGGTTGCCGATCTTATTTGCTGACCTCCGATGACAGAACTGGCTGGGGTTAAAGTTATTTTAATTTTATTTGTCGCCTCTGAGTCCTGAGGCGCAGACGCGATCGTATTTTCAGTGTGTTGTTTCAGCATATTGATAGCAGAAATCTGCACCTGACTGTTAGTAAATAAAATAGTGGAAAACTTAAATAAAAGAATAATGTAAATACAATTATAAAGAGGAAACACTTTCATAGACAGAATTAGTGAAATATCAGACCTCACATAGACACACACAAAATTTGCCGAATTAAAGTTAGCACCAACATGTTAAAATTAAAAATAAGCCTACAAACCCCAGCTTTCACCCATCCCCTTCCTGTAAATGCCAACTATAAATAACACCCCCATATATATATGAAGAATCTACCACTTTATGAAGAAAAAAAAACACCTGCACAATTAGAAATGTTCACTTACCATATTTGCAGGAGGCCCCATTAGGTTATCGATAGAGTTCAGCTGTAGATAAACCTCTGGCACAACGATTAGTCCTTGACCTCAAGACCGCACGAGATACAGAAAGAATAGATCTACTTCTACCTCAGGCATGTCGTACTAGGCAACTAATATGAGGTTGTCCACGAGGCTGGAAACCTTACCATGTCAAACAAATTAGCACAGACACCACAGCTGTAAGAACATGTGAATGTTTAGTGCAGGCTTAATGTAATGGGTCCAGCTACAATTGTAACTGCAAGCTACATAAGGGGTGCAAAGGAAAATGGTGATGATGGTAAGTGTGGTGATGATGATGATGATGATGATGATGGTGATGGTGATGATGACGATGGTGATGATGGTTATGGTGATGATGATGGTGATCATGATGGTGGTGATAATTGTGATGACGGTGATAATGATGATGATGATATATGCAGTACATGTTGAGGAGAAATAGTACCATAAGCAAATAGCTGTAATTGAATACAGTATCTAGAAATCGCACTCCATCTACCTGCCTATAAACATGGGTACCTGTCTCTTCTCTTGAATAGGGCAGCATTTTTTTTTTTTCATTCTTGACGTTAGCAGCCGTGAGCAGATGCAATGCTATTCTGGGCAGGGTTGCCAAATTAAAATTTTGAGGAAAAAGTTAAACACCGAAAAAAATACAGCCAAACAAAATCTAAGTAGATGTTTCCTGCTCATATCAACACAACTCCAGATCCAGGTCATCACTGTTATCCCTACTGGAACCTGCACCATACACTTTGTCTGATGTTAAATCTTTCAAAATTTTCGACAATGCAGTGAAGCCCTTACAAAATGTATACGCAAGCAACAATTCTGCTCTGAAACTCACAATAACGTTAAGAAGATGCACCTGCATTGTGTTTCTTCCTTTTGTTTTAACTGAGGATACGAGATACAACATCTTATTGACTGCAGCATTACTTACTGGGGGGTTGTTAAACAAGAGAGGACAAATGTGGCGAGCTCTTTAAATGCCTCATGTTAAAGTACAACAATCCAAAACAGTTCACTATGGGGTGTCAATCTTTCTTACATGGAACTTCTTCTCTCTAATCGAAAAAAAAACCAGTTATTTTTCTGTACTGTGTTCTTTCGTGTTGATGTTGTTTCCTGCAATGTGCATAAAGGGTAATTCTGAATAGGAGTCCTTGATACCTGGTTCATAATTATCACGTTTCAATTTTGATAGGTTTTAAAAAGTGTCTCTCGCTGAGGGAATCAAATCTAACAATGAGTTGTAATGTTAACGTGACATAGAATATTATGTTATAAAATGTCAGTCAAATGTCTTTACTTTGACGTTTGTTTCATATAAATTAGTTGGATAGAAGTAAACACAATAACTATTTAAATATAGGAAGTGAATTTTCAATCACCTTAGAGACAGAAATAATCTAGATTTGTGTGCATTGCTATGGACAGATGTATCAATAACAGAGAAGGAGAGGTAGGCCACTAACAATACAGAGTGACTCTTTAGAGGGAAGCCAGATGATATAAGAGACATATGTTGCTAAGTATAGTATCATGAATAATCATTTTAGGAGAGAAACATGAACAAAAAAGCCTTTTAAGCAGGGAGAGAGAGATGACATAAAGAAACGTGATGATTCAGGCTAAAATATATCACACCCTATATAGCATTTATCTATCATCTCTTCCAGTAGCAGTTTCCGGGTAAGATTTACTGACCTCCAAGGTAAGAGGGAAATGTCATAACCAGACAAGGCGATAGATCACGCTTGAAATATACCAGCAACGCACATATACTGATAAGCGAGGACGTGTTACACATTTTTTGTAACACATGTGCTGGTCTTAAAAGGGAAGGGGGTTGGGGGGGGGGGAAGGGTTGACATGTAGGAACATAAAATCAGTTCAACTAGAGGGATTTATGGTTTCAAAAAAACAAGTAACATTAAAAAAAGCATATTTTAGGGTTCCTGCTTTTATTCTTGTTACTAAAATGTACTGAAGGCAGAAAATGATGTGTCCACACACATTCAACTACTAAATTATAAGGTAAATTGATCAGTTATTCATCCATATGCATTAATTTTATCATATCTTTCAGCGACTCATAGCTTGACTGCCTGCGTCAGGACCAGCGAACCAGACCGTGCTCCATCTCCACGTGGTGGTCATGGGAAAACAGCGCTGCCAGCAATTGCAGTCTGGGCTGAGCGTGCACGGGGATCGGCAAATGGGAAAAGGGGCAAACCCCGGTCCTAAAAAATGCGCGTGCCAGACAGGTCGGAGTTGTGTCGTCGACCGAAAGGTGTTGCAGATATCACAGTTTACAGTTGTAAACTAGGACACAACGCAACCACCGTCCTTTTCAGGGCGAACGAAGAAAGAAGAAGAAGATCCTCTTTCACAAAATTCTCATTTGACGCTCGCAAATGTTTATTATTTCCTCCTTACTTTGAGATATCTTATTTTAAATTGGAGTTTTATCCAGACTTTTTATTATTGTTTTAATAAAATTATATACAATGTTATAAATTATTATAATCAAATAAGCTTAGCCAATTTGCGGAGTGAAACACTTCGGATATGTTAAAATGTACCAATAAAGTTGGTTGCTTGCAAAGTTACAGCTCTCTACAATGAGTGGGACATAGAAAAAGTTGAGCGTCAATCAAATATTTGAAAACAGGCCTAAAAACGGTAATGTGATGGTTAAGAAACGTGGTTATTAACGTCTTATTTGACCGTCCATTGAGGAGTGATGTATCTCAGGTAAGATCAGACTTTTGTATGTCTCAAACATCGAAAAGTTGTGATTGTACTGAATCTCCCTGAATTTTCTGGCTCTCTTGTCTTGATTTGTACAATAATAGTGATTAGCTGAGATATAACTTGCTTCACAACAATTGGCTTCAGTTAGGACGTAATGTGGTAAAGTGGGATGTTATAAATATTTATAGGGGACTTAGTGTACTGACTGAGATCAGCTGTGAAGTATCTGTATCTAATAAGTGTGGTGTATTACAGATGACCTTACTTGCTACCACATTTATACCTCAGTCAGAATTATTCTGGAATATTGTGATGACTACGGTTGAATGTCTTAGGGTTATGATAATGATGAAGTGTATGTTCACGGTCAAACCAACAAGTCAGATAAACAATTTAAATTTAATTCACAATACTTTACAACCCTGTGACACTCCACATAACCTTTAGAACACTCTATAAGACTATCTTAATAAAACTTTCACGGGTAACTTTTAAATAAAATATGTATTAATTACTGTCCATCCTAAGATATCTTCTGAGTTCAAAACTACAAAAGTGTGAACCTGGAATTCACATATCTAAATGTAATTACAAGTTGTTGTATGTACACAATGTATAGATAGGATCTTTGTATTGACAGATATTAATTTTTTGCAATATGTGTGTATGTTGTTGCGGTGGTTACTATGAGGGTTAATACTGGCTTGGTCAAGCTAATAAGTTGTGTTGTTTGTCATCATGACTTCAAGTTTTTGTTTCTTGGTGGTTAATAATTTTGGTTAAGGTTCACAGTTTCTTTTGATTTGAAAACATATAAATGGTCCCTCTTGAAATTAAGGTTAAAAAGTCACTGTTAGAGGGGGGTTATACACAAGATTGAGTGCTTCTTGCCACACACTTCTTTAATTCTGTTTTGTGAGCGGCAGGGAAAACAGTCTCCACTGCTCGCTCTGCGTCACCGTTTCTTGAGAGGAAAACAACCCTGGTTGATATCTGGACCAAGGACGTCTGCTACAGCCTTCTGGATTCAGGCAAAACTTAGTCCAAGGTGGTGCTTCAAATCCGTTAGGGACCTCGGTCCCTGAAAACAAAGACGGTTGTACCTACTATTCAGAACTAATTTATTATCGATTTTCCACACTGAAGCACCAATACATAAACAAACACCGAGTTCAGCGCGGTTTGGCCAAACTGTTATGCTTCTTCAAATGTAACACATTTACCAGTATTCCTCTCCAGAATGGTGACAACCGCTTCCTGCAATTTCCAGCATTATTTCCTTCTATTCAATAAGATAGGTGTCATAGTACTATTTGGCCATCCATATAGGCTATGCAGTTATGCTCCTCTCCGACAAGTTTGGTTCCTGGTGGAGCAATATCTATGCTTTTCCTCATGGTTGGTACTGAACTACACACAGACAGACACAATTTATCAATTCACCATTCAAATTTTCACCTAAAAGATATCCAAATATGTCAAGCTTAACCACCAATTCATGAAAATATTAAACAAAATTACGTTGACTGGCGATGAGTTATGGCACAATTCCGATCTGCCTCTGTCCCAGGCTTTCATAAGAAAAATATATAAGCTGGATCTCAAACGCACTTGCTTCTAAGTAAGTTTATTTTTAAAATGTGGCCCTGAACAGACGCTCCTAATATTGACTATATTAAATGGTTTCTAGCAATAAGACCATGTTTACAAAAGTATTTGAAAAAAAAAGTACCCTTCCATACCGTTTCCGTAACAACCAAAAATAGTATTTTGCAATCGACTAATCTGTTTAGGCTTACATATTCTTCCAGCCAATCAAATCGGATTTTAACCTTGTTGGCCTATTTCCTGTAAAATAGTGGTTTTAAAACATGCCACTGACAGGCAATTATTGATCTGGTGCTGTCAGACAACCTCACTATTTTATTTTGGCTATAATTTGTTAATTCCTAGACTATTTGCGTAACACTTAACATATTCTTTGTCAGCAAGTCCTAAGGAACCCAAATATATAAGTTTAATGGAGCTAAGTGTGGCTGCAGTTTCAAAATATGTATTTTTTCTTTACCACCCGTTCACTTCGATACGATGGGGTGTCTTCTTGTACTGTCAGGATTTCAGACGGTAAAACAGTAGAATGACATGTTTTCTAATAAAGCATTAAACATGTTTTTTTTTAAAACCTAACCTCGAATTATGTGTAGTGTTTTTTTGTCACCTGTTATATTTGAAAAAAGTTAGTGCTTCATGCCTTTCGCTTGGGGGGGTGGCATTAATTGTATATCGCGGAGACGGCGTGTTGTTAGTATTGAATGCGTTTCTCCTTCTCTCTCTCTCTCTCTCTCTCTCTCTCTCTCTCTCTCTCTCTCTCTCTCTCTCTCTTCTAAGGCCGTCTGTCTTTTAGTACGTTACGCAGTGTATTAAAAAGAAATTAAGGCTAGTATTTTTATCTAGGTCATTCAGCAGCTTGCGTATCTCAAGGGTTTCTAAGAAACAGTACCGGTTGTATTATTTTTTTTTTTTTGAAACGGCCTTGTATGCTGCTGTAGGCTTTACTATCAAACTTGAAGCGTTTCGTTTATGTAGGACGAAGATAGAAAAAGGGGGATTTCGAGTACAGTCATTGTTGATAGCACTGTTCTATTTACCATTCTTCTTTCCTTGTATTGAATTCATTCGTTAGGCTTTACATTTATTTTTAATTTAGATTATGTGGATTTAGAATGTTTCACGACACGTACGACCACGGCTGAAGAAAATATTTAGCAATAGATAGATGTTATAATAGTGTTTAGTGTATAAGCTAAACCTACGCATCAACTAAAACAAAATTTATTAGCTCCATAACAGTGCGAATTTATACTCAGATGTTATAAAAGAGGTATTATTTATTAACCTAATATTGTGAATCAACATTGTTGTTTTTTTTAGCATCGCAAATTGTTAGCAGGTTGCGTTTATACATTAATTTGAAAGGAAAACATCTACTGTCTGTAAAATTTCTTAAGATTGTAATCATCAATGGGAATCGACGAGGCTGTAGTTTTTTTGGTGTAAAAGTATGGGATTCAGTATTTTTTTCAATTAGATGTTTCTTTCTGTTGGCTGTGCGTGAGTTGCAGGGGGAAGGTGGTTCGGTGACCCCTTGGGATATCAGTAGAGTGGACTCTCTGACATCCAATTATCAACGTAGTCGAGTGCACATCTGGGAATATCTTCCAAGAAAACTACGTCGTTCTAGCAATTGAGTTTGTCCTTCCAGTAGCGTGCACTCCATCTTCCCAGAGACCGGAGAAGATATAAAGGATTTTATCAACAGTACATCTGGTGTCTCACTGCATGAACAAGGTGCACGTAGATTTGTCAACACCCTTATCTTTTTTCCTCAGTCTATCTCGGCAAGTCGGTATTACCTTATTTGTCGCAAATATAAACATATGTCATGCTGCGAAAACCCGTCTCGTCTCCCTCTAAATAACAGACTTTACGGTACGTTGAGGGCAACGGGCTGATCACCCGTTTGCCAGTCACTTCGATTACGGAAACAAACAGCAAATGGGTTGATTTTGCCGTTGCCCTAAAGAACGCCATAGGCGAGTGATGGGAAAACAATGGGCAAAGATAAACCTATCTGCTGTTGCCCTAAGAACGCCACTAGGCGTATTGGCCACTGACTGCTTTGACGGTCGGTTGCTAAGGACGGAAGCTCGGCTAGGGATATAAGATGCACTAGGAGAATCTCTTGTCACATTAACTATATAATTTGAGTTTTATATCTTTACTGCAGTACTGCTTAGCTAGTACTTTTAATCTCTGAGATCATTAGGAACATTAGGAAATCTTAGAATGAAGCTGGATATATTCTGGCCAGACGTTAAAAGGTCAAGTCAAGTAAACATTTGGAGCTCGGGGTTATCCACGTCTTTACCCTTGCACTTTGTTTTCTTTTCTCCTGTGTAAACAATGTCCAACTGGTTTCTTTCCCAACCTTCATTTTGGTCATTCCGGAAATCGGTTGTGTCAGGTTGCCTAGACATACGTCTGGGATTTACTAATATCTTCTCTTCATCTGTCACACCTGCTGAGTGCATTTTACTTAAACAAAGTGTAATTAGGGCGTTTACCGTTATGGCCAATATACTTCTGTCAGTCGACTGTATAATTTTAATCACATTTAAGGTGCAGGTTTTTAAAATGCCTTGCTGCATAATGGAAGTTTAGACGCCAGGGAGTGACTGGTAAAAATCTAACTCCGTGGTTAATGTATTTGAAAGCTAAAGAGAGATGCGCCCCCCACCCCCCACCCCCCCTACTCTCCTCATCTCCGGGCATGGAGGTTTGTAAATTTAGTACAGTAAATCGAAAACAAAAAAAAAACCATTAACCCACACACACACACACACACACATATATATATATATTGTGTTGATCTCCGTCTATTTTTACTTTGGACAGTTTTTGTCAATTGTTCCTAACAAGCTCTAGTTGCTTTATTTTGTATAGATCCTTGCGTGTTCTCTTTGGCCTCACATTACTTATCTGCTACTCACATTACTTTTCTGCTACTCACATTACTTATCTGCTATTGGACATTCGTATTATTAGAAGTAACTTGAAAGTATGTTTTATCTATCTACACTTTCTTTTTTCTAATATCCAACGGTACTGATTGACGTATGAGTGTATTCCACTAGTTTGTGTTTTATTACTTCTGCAGATCACGCGGTCTTTTATATTTAGACAGGAAGCCTTATATAACCGACGGACCGTGTCTCAAGTTTGAACGCGACATGCCCCTGGCAAAACGAGTTAAAGCACCTAAAAAAACAATGTTAGTTCTTCTGGCTATGTATTCGTATACTGACAACGCTGAAATTACGTTTTGTCACATTGTCTCATATTAGAGGACGTGTTTTGACAAACTGTTTTACCTGATACGTACGTGCTTTTGCAAGAGACCCAATATTAAATGTGTCTGCCTCATTCTGTCACACTACAGGTGGTACAAGCGGACTGGGCAAGGCGACAGCCCTGGAACTGGCCAAGAGAAATGCCAGAGTTCTCATTACAGGTCGGGAAACGGTCAAAGTTGAAGCCGTAGCAAGAAACATCAGGTACGTTACTTGTATTTCTAATATCTTAACATTTATTTATTTATTTATTTTTTTTATTTATTTATTTTTTTTGGGGGGGGGGGGGGGGGGGAGGGAAGAAGAAAAAAAAAAGGGGGGGGGGGGCTGTTTGAAAAAATATGATGTATGTATTGATATTATTATTTTGCTGTTGTTAGTATTGTTTCCACTTCTAAGGAAAGAAGAAGTCATTGCAGTGATTAAAAAACAGCCTCATCAAGAGAGTAGACATGTCTGGAAATCATTCACTCATTCAGTGCCCTTCCGTTCCTTTCGGAACACTGACTTTCAATAAATTCACGCCAACCATTCCTGTCCCATCCTGTGCCACCCTGTCCCATCCTGTGCCACCCTGTCCCATCCTGTGCCACCCTGTCCCATCCGTCCAAAGTCCTGCTATCTCTTCGTTATATCATTTCATGTTTGTGTTGAACTTTCAACATTCCTTTTTTTTTTTTTTTTTTTTGGGAGGTCTTCCTCTATTTCCGTTATCCTGGGAATTTCAGAACAAGGACTGCCTTGTAGTGCTATCATTTTGTTTACACAGTGGGTGTGGCCCAACACACGACACCGTCTTTTCCTCAACTTTTTTTCCGCAGTGCTTGTCTGGTTATGTTCTTCAGTTTTACATTTCTGATATTGGCATACCATTTCAAACCTTCGATTTTGCGAAAACACCCATTTCTGAAAGTCAGAAACTTCTGTATTATTGTCTTTATATTTGTAGGGTCGACTAGAATCTAGATATATGTTACGCAGCTGTGGGTTCCAGCATATGAAGGTGTAGCAATGAAAGCTTTTTGCTCTCTTGTTTTGTAGGAAGAGGTGTGTTGATTTGCATTGCTCCTAAAACACGATAATGTCCCTTAGCAAGCAATGGCGCCACCTGCACAGGCTGATTCGAAACTCTATAGAGTGTATTTACTTCATTTTATTTCTCCCCTTCTGTAAACTGTCTGTAGTCATCTCATCATTACGGTATTTATTTATTCATCAAGATCACAAGTGTATTCACACCAATAAATGGTGGATTCTCGTTCTCTTTTCCTTCGTTACCAGAGCACAGGCCCACCAGCTCAGTTCACCCGCTGCCTCTTTCAGAAAGCCTACACTAGTCCTCTTTCTTTCACTCCTTCATTAATTGTGAACCCCCTATGGAGCATAGGCCTTTACCAAGTTTCCTATAAGTATTTCTTTACTGTGCCATCCATTTTAGGTCTTTCCATGACTTCTTGCTTGACTTGTTCGGTCCTGTCTTGCCGTAAAACGTATTGTGGAGCTAGGTTTACGTACATAAGTCAAGTATGTCGCCCTGGCTGCTCTGAGCCCGTATTGTTGTAGGATTTCTGTGACGTTGTCTGTCCATTTGCCTCTTGTTCTTCCCTTTCCCTTCATACCATATCGTCTACTATTCTCGCCTTCGATAGCCCTTTAAATTCTGTCTGTAGGACCCATTTCTGAAAGTTAGACTGTCTTTTTAGTTGTTCTTCCTGATATTTGATAGAATGTCCTTTGTTGAAAGTGTCTTATGTGTTGCTTATCGCATGCTGACGTCACTTCAGTCTTATAAAAGAAGCGGTGCCTGGACATACTGTCCGAACCTTCTAAGTTCATTTGTTTCCATGTGCAATACTCGTACATCAGGAGCGTAGAGCCATCACTGTAGCGGGGCCCTCTTGCAGGAAACCTGCACCGAAATATTCATGTACTCTTGCATCAGTGGTGTCTGTAGTAGTTTGTTTTACATGGTGACGTTGCAACCCCTACCCCCCCGACATCACCCCCACCCATACAAAACTTTATATTAGTTGCCTCTTACGATTGCCTGATGGAGCAGGCCTATTTTTTTCTTTGTCTCATCAGGGACCTCCAGGAACTTGAAGAGAATATCTTCTAAATACTTACAATGTATCTTTCTTCTCTGTTGTTCATTGTACTGTGTGTCTTCTGGGTAAATTATCGTTCTCTATTTCTGGCCACACATTTATGTCTATATCATATGTTACGATTCATAGCGAAGAGATTTGTACTTGCCGCTTTGGCTTCATTACGTATTTATGCAATCATTGCCTTTTGGCACAGGCCTTCAAAGATTACCAGCCAAGTTATCCTGTCTTTTGCCACCCGTTCAAATAGTTCAAGTAAGTATTAACACGTGGTATCTCCTCAGAAAGAAAACCGGAAACCAGCATGTCAATGCGCTGCAGCTCGAGCTTGGTAACCTGCGGAGCATCAGGGAATTTGCCGAGGAATTTAGCCGAAACGAGAAGTCTCTGCACGTCCTCATCAACAACGCTGGTAAGTAGTGGTTCACGCACAATTCTAAATTCCCTTTTTATTGCTCCATCTCTGAATTTATGGGCGTATGTATTTGGGCGACTAAATTTGACGAAGTATTAATAATTATTTGGGCGAAATGGGACGTATCTTCTTCTTCCTTCTTCCGTCCTTAGCCAACGACCGGCAAAGCAGTCAGTGGCCATTACGCCTAGTGGCGTCTTAAGGGCAACAGCGAATAGATTTTCTTTGCCGTTGTTCCCGTCACGCCTAATGGCGTCTTTAGGGCAACGACAAATCAATCCGTTTGTCGTTGTTTCCGTAATCAAAGTGACTGGCAAACGGGTGATCAGCCCGTTGGTGAAATGGGACGTATGGCACACTCAAATTCCTTTCAACGTCCTAAACCTTTTAGAGGTACCACACCCCTTTACGATATCTTCAGAAGCTTCGCACCCCTGTACAGTATCTTCAGAAGCTTGCACCCCTGTACAGTATCTTCAGAAGCTTGCACCCTTTTACAGTATCTTCGGAAGCTTGCACCCCTTTACAGTATCTTCAGAAGCTTGCACCCCTTTACAGTATCTTCAGAAGCTTGCACCCCTTTACAGTATCTTCAGAAGCTTGCAACCCTTTACAGTATCTTCAGAAGCTTGCACCCCTGTATAGTATCTTCAGAAGCCTCGCACCCCTTTACAGAATCTCCAGATGCCTCGCACCCCTTTACAGGCTCTTCAGAAGCCTTATGCTATTACCTATTAGCGTGCACAATATACCAGCAATTACAAATAGGAGATAAAAGCATGTATTTTACTTGAGAGGGAAAGAAAAATATCATTTTATTTAAATACTAGCAATAACCCGTCAAACTTGACGGGTTTTTAATTATAGTGTGTTGTTTCCGTTCCCAGATGAGCAGATAGAAGTACATTCTTAAAATCGAGGAAGTTGAGGGGAACTGCGGTAAGACGTGGAGTACAATGGATTGGTTTGAAAAAAAAAATCGAAAAAAGGTGATTCGTCATACGAGGACAAAAGGCAAAGAAAATAGTCTACGTTACGGCCACAAGGCCTTCGTCAGGAAAGGAAAGAAAGTGAAGGCTAGATAGGACACATAAGAACATAAATAAATATAAAAATAAAACCTGTCCGATTAGCGGACAGCAAATAGTGATAGGATATCGATGCCTTGCCTTCAGGGAAGTACCTAGGTTTTATTTTTATATTTATTTAAGTTCTTATGTGTCCTATCTAGCCTTCACTTTCTTTCCTTTCCTGACGAAGGCCTTGTGGACGTAACGCAGAGCCGGATTAACGTAGTAGCCAAAGTAGCATATGCTACGGGCCCCGCGCTTTTAGGGGCCCCGCGCCAATAAATATGTACATAATTTTTTGGTCATCTTCTAATACGAGCGTTAAACCAATGATCTTGTGATTTATGCCATCTTTAGCGCCTGTTCATGTGGTGTCACGTAATTGTGAGAGAAAGAACATAAGAGGGTGACTTAGTGTGACTCTTCATTATTTTTATCTTAACTTTTTGCGGACGGAAGCCATTTAAGTGGCGTTGAAAATTTGGTCACGTTTGGACGGAAGCTACTTTTTTGGCTCTAGGCGACTGCCCCTCTAATTTTGTTTCGTTCTTTGTGAAATGAATTTGCATTAACAATAAAAACTAGAATTTAGGAAACGGAAACTTCCTGTTTTAATTGAGGTATACGGCGAGCTCGCACTCTCTTTCGATCTTGATTAAAATTTCTTGATTTGTAAGGTTAGAAAACTAAAAAAAAATGAGCAGTAGACACAGAGATATTGGACGTAATTATGCTTCTGGAAGTGAAAAACGTAAAGCGAAGGAAGAAAAAGAAAGAAGAGATCAACTTGTGATATCAAAAACACGTAAGCTGACAGAATATTTTGATGTTCATGGTGGTGGTACTCTAACCGCTGAAGCTGGAAGTACAGAAACAACTAGTACTAGTGCAGGCTGTGCAGCAGAAAACAGACAGCAAAACCCAGTATACGCTGAGTCTAAATGTGAAAGAATAAGTGAAACGAAGAAGTACTCTAATGATATTGGTGACTGGCCGAACAATATAGATGACTGTGAGCGTGAATATTGGATATCCAAGGGAAGTGAAAAATGTCAACATGTTGATAGTGCCTTCTCTTCATCCGCGCGATTGTATGAAAAGAAAACTCCATACTGTCAGAAGTCTTATTTTACACATATTCATAAACTTACAAACAAGCAACATGCAAGAAAATGGTTATGCTATTCAGAAAGTAAAGGGCGCCTATTCTGTTTCCCATGCAAGCTTATGAGTTCAGAATCTTCATCAAAGTTTACTGTGGAAGGGTTTAATGACTGGAAAAATGCAAGCAATCTATTGCGTCGACATGAAGAAAGCTCCTCACATAGACAAGCTTTAATTTCACTGTTGATGCGTAAAAACAAAGGTGAACGTGTCGATTCCCAACTTGTGAAACAAACTGACATTCAAGAAAAGTATTGGCACAAACTTCTAGAACGAATAATTGAAGTTGTGAAGGTTTTAGCAGAACGAGGCCTTTCATTTCGTGGCAGTGATGAAATTGTTGGGTCTCCTATAACGGGAATTACTTAGGGTTGTTAGAATTACTGGCCAAGTTTGACCCTTTTCTGGCAGAGCATATAAGTACTCATGCAAACAAAGGATTTGGACATACATCATATCTATCTAAAACAACGTGTGAGGAATTCATTAATCTGATTGGATCCAGCATACTGGATCACATTCTCTGTGACGTGAAGAAATACAAGTATTATTCCGTTTCATTGGATTCTACTCCAGATATATCTAATATGGACCAGCTGACTTTGACTCTGCGCTATGTTTTGCCATCTGGACCAGTTGAAAGATTTGTGACATTTTTGGATATGGAAGGTCATAGTGCTGAACAGCTTACTAAAAGTCTACTTAATTTGTTAAAGGCAAATGACATTGATATTAAAGACTGCCGTGGTCAAAGTTATGACAACGCCAGCAACATGAGTGGCAAGTTTATAGGATTACAAGCACGAATTAAAGAGATGAATAAGTTTGCGCATTACATTCCTTGTGTTTTGCACATTCACTAAATTTGGTTGGAAAATGTGCTGTAGCTGAAGGTTGTCAAGAAGCAGTCATTTTCTTTGGATTTGTTGAATTCTGTACACATTCTTTTCTGCTTCTACCTACCGGTGGGGTACTCCTTTCTACTGCATTATGTGTATGGCTGGTTACTGTGTAATAATAAAGTCCCATTTGCCCTTTGTGAAAAAAGACTGTCAGATACAGGTGGTCCGTCTCGGGCAGATGCAACAAAAGCACTTTTTACACAGCTTTTCTGCATAATAAAACAAGTCTTGGATGATATTTCAGATAACAGTGATCAGAAGGCAGAGTGTCGTCAACAGGCTCGTGGACTACTTTCAAACCATGATGAAGTTGGAAAACATGGAATAATGATCATACTGTGGGATCAAGTATTACAGCGTTTTCAAATGACCAGTGCTTCTTTGCAATCTTCTGATCAAGATTTGAATACAGCTTGTGCACTCTATGAATCACTGCGGGGGTATATTCAAGCTATGCGGTCTACTTTTGCAGACATAGAGCAAAAGGCCAAGGATCTGACTGAGTGTGAACATTATCAAGAAAACAAACTCGAAGAAAAAACACAAACAAAATCGAGAGTATGATGATTTCAGTGGTTCCAGCACCACTTGATCCACTTGTTGAATCTCAAACGCCTTCTCAGCAGTTTAAAAGCCGAAACATTTTCTGTGTCCCTATTGATAGCTTGCTCTCTGCCTTTTTCAAAACGCCAGAAAGCTTATCAAAAAGTTGAATGATGTATTTGGATTCCTTCGTCAGTTACAGTCGTTTACACCTGAAAAGAGGTGGTAACGAGATCATCGAATCTTATTAAATCATATCCGGAAGATCTGGAAGGAAAGTCTTTGTGAGATGAACTTGTGCAGTTTACAGAACTGCTGAAAACTGATCTTGCTTCTCATATTGGCACTACTCTAAGACCTTGTAGAGTTACAGTTTTACCGTTTGATAATTGACAATTCTTTGGAGTCTTGTTTTCCAAATGTAGAAATCGCCTTGCGCATCTATTTGTCACTAATGGTAACCAACTGCAGTGGAGAACGATCATTTTCAAAACTGAAACTTATTAAAAATGAACTAAGGAGCACCATGGGTCAAAAGAGATTGAACAATCTCACACTAATGAGCATTGAACATAAACTTCTGCGTGAAATTGATACGTCCTATATCATCAACAAATTTGCTCATGCTAAATGTAGAAACATTAATATTTAAACAATAATGTTGACTGTGTTGTTACTTTTGATATTGATAATTACTATACAAATTAAAAATGTATGTGTTCAAATATATTTGTGTTGTTTTATTGTTTTTTTTTTTTTATATAGGGCCCCTTTCTTAACATATGCTACAGGCCCCGCACTAGCTTAATCCGGCCCTGACGTAACGTAGACTATTTTCTTTGTCTTTTGTCCTCGTAAGACGAATCACCTTTTTTCGATTTTTTTTCAAGTACATTCTTAGAGTGTTTTTGGTTTCTTTCCAAAATACACTGTAATCAAACTGTTCATGAACAGCGTCACTTGAACGCTTTTCTTTGTTGACTGTAACTATTTTCGGGAGAATATATATAATGGAAACAATACAATTTTTCAACACGGTTGCATTCCTCAGCTGTGACCAACGTACACATGGCGAGAATTATGTTATTTTAGATTCAATTTAAAAGTTCTTTGATAACAACATTTCGTGTGAAAGTGCGTGGATTGTTTTCAAAGAGTGTTCCCTCATAATAAGTGGTTTTAACAAAAACTTTCAAGTTTTCATGATTTGTACTCGTACATCGGGTGAGGGTTTATGCTAGTTGGGATTTAATGCGTGTAAAAATGGGAAACTTCTCGTAAGAGGCATTCCTTTCAGAAGTGCTTTTATGAGTACTATCCATAATTTTTTCAGAAAGGTGTAGACATGATGAAAATATTTCTTTTGAATGTAACCTGTACCATTATTTGAAATTTGTCGGCGAAGGTTAATATTTTACGTACATAAATCTATGATCGAGATACATATTTATACGTACCGGCGACATGTTGTGTAGGAAATACGTATGATATGTAAGCATTCGTGGTTTGTTAAAGGTTCAATGAGATATCTCTGCTGTGTTAACTCGCCATCTTTATTTTCCTTGATGGCTCCTTATGGAGAATAGAGCGAGCACTGTAGCTAGTCCTTGGTAAGCCTTCTGTAGAGTATCCATGTGTGTCACATAATAATTGGGTCGATCTCTTTCCCTCTCCGGCAGTATTTAGTAACATTTTTGTGTGTGTACTAAATCACTCGCAATTTCCGTGGTCGGTCCATTTCGTTCTCTGCTATCAAACAGATATAAGCTATTTTCTTATCAGTTTTCAGTAATAATTGTTCATGTTTGCTTTGCGCTTCTCGGATTTGCTAAGATTAAGACGCAGGTAAAACCAAGATGGGACCGGTCAATATTCGTATAGTTAACGCGTGTCAAGTTTACCTAGGAGTGCCCGCGATAAATTATCGACCTGTCGGCATGCACTCGGCGGAAAGGAATGACAAAATCATTTCCTGTACACCTTGTTATGTCACCGTGAGGTTTGGTAGGATAATAATTTGGTTTTGTTGAAACAAGGGTGCATCCAAGGCTAGCATCAGCCGAGCACATCATGTTCTGACTTAGTGACATAGGTCTTTCGCTATTGCACCAGGACAGATGTTTGGATTTGCGTAGTTAGTTGCATACACGACTGATAATTCGACTGGTGCATCCAAGGCTAGCATCAGCCGAGCATATCACATTCTGACTTAGTAACACACATCTATAGCTATCACTTTGGGATTTAGTTAATACATGCATGATGACGTTATAGATATACTACATTCTGCCTATCTGACCGCTACAATGTAATACTGACATTGACGGCAGATATTACAGACATTTAACGGACTGACAAATCTCTGCTTTCAGAGGCAGTTCCATGTCGCCCTTTGTGTATATATAAATAGAATATTTGATTATACATGTTTTGATAATTTATGAAATACGATGTTCCATATGTGAGTAATTAATGACATACGCATTACTATTTAGGCTATAGCATAGTCTTACTTTTATTTTTAATTTTCTTGATTGTCTTTAATATTTGTCTTTGGTCTTTTTTTTTTGAGCAAGCTGTGGGTGGCATAATATAGAGATGATAGTGGGATAGATAGACTTTGGTTACTTGTTGATGGAACGCAAATGTTTCCCTCTGGGATACATTTGCGTGGCCCCGGATCGTATGTCACCGTGAGGTTTGGTAGGATAATAATTTGGTTTTGTTGAAACAAGGGTACATAAAAAATGGTTTGGGAAATTTGAATAATTTTGCAAAAGGGCTATTTGTTCTAAAGATGGGAGATAAAAGATTGTGCACTTATGCTTAGAGGGAAAGGGAGAGAATCCCTTAGAGCTGAGTCTCTGAAAATAAAGCTAGTTTACACTTAGTTAGTTTCATGAGTACACATTTGTGGTATATAAAATTAGCATAACGATCGTTTTAATAAGCTTGAAGTAAGGGAATATAGCCTTTGAGCATAAACTACTAAGGGAGATAACTACAAATATTAGCGCCCCTTGCAGATTAAGTGAACGAAGAGCTAAACAAACGCACGAGAAAAATGTGAGTAAGATGTAAACAGTCATGGAACGAAGCTCACTGACTTGCCAGCGGGGAATTAACCGTGAGTTTGTGATCGGTGAGTGAACTGAACAATGGACCAATCGTATTGACTGGAACACAGATAACGGATCATGGGAATGAATTGAAGGACAAAAGAAGTTAGTCCTACCAGAAAAGTTGACGAGGCAAGACGTGCCTTGCTGGGCTCTCAAGAAAATGAAACCTGTGGTTGACAGGAGGTTACCCAGATGAAGTAGCTAGACTTAGATCTATTAGCGATAGTAATTCTGGAGAATATCTTAATTTGTTTTTAACAAACTGTGCTGAACATATAGGATTAGCATAGGGGTGAATAGTAGGAAATGTGATAGGTGCTGGAATTCGCATATAACGGTAAGAGAACTCTTGAACTATTTTATTAACTTTCAGGCAAATTAACTTTCCAAGAGGTTAATGATGCTCACATTTCAAGGGACGAGCAACCAGAAGGAACATTTGAAACAAGCACGACTAAAGAGAGTATAAAGAGAATAACATTGTAATTTGCTGACTGCCAGATAGGCTGTTGTGTAAAATAGACGAGGTATCGTCACTGGCATGAATAAATGAATAAAGGTTTTCTTTGCAACATTGATACCCATGAGATAAGTCATGCTCTCCCCTCTCAAGGAACAGTAAAGCGGAGGAAAGAGAAGATATTGATGAACTTAACAACTATGGGAAAGTTTAGGTGCTCTCTCTCATTTGACGAGTAAGTATGAGAAGGCCACAGCAGCAGTACTTGATAGTATTTTATATATATATATATATATATATATATATATATATATATATATATATATATATATATATATATATATATATATATATATATATATATATGTGTGTGTGTGTGTGTGTGTATACAAACCATGTATAGAGATTGATGCCATTTTAGAATTAGGTTTGACAGGTCTGGAGATTTAAGTGATATGACAGAGAGATAAGAAAGGAGGATAAATGGAGAGCAGACTAGTTATATATATATATGCAAGAGTCGGTAGTAAAGACAATAAATAATAACCTGGTTGGAACATAAAGTGAATTAAGGGCAGGATATATGAAATGATATGGAGTTGTTGAAACATCCACAATTGAAAAATGTTGGAACCTGTGTATTGTAAATAAACTTATTATCAGTTGAACTTTCTCCACACAAGTTGAGTTGATTATTAAAAGGGTGTGGAAGAACAGGAATAATAGAACCACATTAAAAAATCAGAGTACGCAAATATACGATCCAGTCGCCATATAACATCTAGGAGGGAAGAACGAGTCCTGGGAGTGTAAAAGAACCAAATCATCTCATCCAAGAATTTCCACCTCTGGCAGAAAGGGGCCAGTAGAAGAGATAAGCTCACTTGGAAGATAAGCCGAAGAACTAGACTGACAAGTTGAATAGGCAATAACTAGGCCTGCCTCAGTCACCTAGTTTAAAGAAAATCAGTAGGCGCCCTGTCACAGTTACAAAGACATTACTTTAGATGAAAGTAATATCTTATTTTTAAACATTGCCGAGAGAGTGATCGGATGTTTTCATATTTGGAAGACATGACATTTGTATTAATGCATAGAAATTTCCTAGTGGAAATATTTTGAATTACCCCATCCTAAACACGCATGTTTGAAATTATTGGCCGGCACTCGAGATGTAAACATAACTACATTTCTGAATGGGGCCTGGTCTAGTAGTAAGCAACACGTGCCAGGAACGAGAGGGGCAATTTAACCGGACACTTTGGTCGGTTAAAGGCACTGTGAAAATTCACTCACGGCAAGAAGACAACCAGACATTGCCAGAGTTAAGAATAGTACCAGACCGGACTTTTTTGGAGCACATTGGGGACTTAGAGCCCAGGAAAACGCTACCATTTAAATACGGAATACCGGAATCTGAGGGAATTGAAACACGGAGTAAAAGTGGGAACTTATTGCTAAAGTAACAACACCCCAGACCAAGTGTAAGATGCCAGCAGTCTGTGAGCCTAAAGATTGGTTAAGTTGTAAATTTTGAATTCTATATTTTTTCATTATTAACAACTGAACTAATACGTATACGAGGTCTGGTCAAAAAGTATCCGACCTTTGGCCAGGAAAAATACAATCACTCACCTGGAAGTCTGAAACCCTAATCCCCTTCAAAGCAATCTCCTTGGGACTGCACACACTTCTCCCAGCGGTCCCGCTATGCTTGGAAGACTTTCAGGTAGGCCTTTTTGGGAATGGAGTATAGCTCGTCCGTCGAATTTATCATAATGTCTTCTCGTCACTCAAATCGGGTCCCTTTCAGCGGTATTTTCAGCTTGGGGAACAGCCAGAAATCGCAAGGAGCCATGTCAGGAGAGTATGGAGCCTGACGAATCAGAGGAGTCTTGTGTTTGGCCAAGAAAGTCTGAATCAGATGCGAAGAATGTGCGGGTGCATTGTCGTGATGCAGCTGCCAAGTTCCCGTTGTCCACAGGTCCGAATTTAGCGCACACTCTCCGCAAGTTCAAATCCTCCGTCAATATGGATTGTACTGAACCGTGGCGTATCCTCACCTCGTGTGTAAGTTCTCGGATGGTGATACGACGGTTCTGCATGACCAAAGTCCGCACTTCGTGAATGACCACGTCGTTTCGGCTTGTTGATGGTCTACCGGAACGTGGCTCGCTATGCACCGATGTGCGGCCATCTTTGAAACGGTTGTACCACTCCTTAATTTGTGTAATGTTCATGGCTTCATCGCCAAAAGCTTTTTGAATCTTTCGAATTGTTTCTACTTGGGTATCACCGAGCTTTTGGCAAAATTTAATGCAATACCGCTGTTCAAAATGTTCCGTCATTTCGTGACAAATAAAAATCTGACGGCTTGTTACTACCACAGCTCGCGCGTACACTAATTGCAGACGACTGACACTGTCTTTGGGAGGGAAAAAAATTCATGCATGCGCTGGAAGGTCTTCTCCACTGTCTCCACCAGAGAAACCTCCTGTAATATCATTTTTTTCCCCCGAAAAAAAAAGGTCGGATACTTTTTGACCAGACCTCGTATATTGTCATGTGAATATTAATATGTGAAAATTGCTAGTGGATGTCCCAGTCATTTGAGGCTGGCAACCTCAGCATATAGAATGATGATTCCAGGAACCACCACTGCCAGGGCTGGTGACTACTTTATTGCGAGCTACTTCATCATCATCAGCTCAACCGGTAACCTGCCATGGGTGGTAGGGGTGCCATGGCGGAAGCTTCAGCAGACAGGGTCCTCCACTACTCTCTATCCTCAGCAATACGCACAAGTGTGGAAAACCCGTGCCCTGCCCATTCTTTGATGTTATCAGCCCATGATTTTCTTTGCCTTCCTCTTCTCCGTTTACCTTCGACTGTTCCCTGGAGGATCGTTTTCGAAAGGGAGTCATGACGACTTACATGCCCAAACCAGGCAAGCTTTCGACGTTTCACTACTGACAAAGGGGGTTCTTGGTGGCTGTTACGGTGTTATTTTAAATGACGGCGTCTGCTGGGGTTTAGCAGTGCGCAACGTTTAGGGGTCAATAACATTAATAGAATATGTCGATATTTTACGGTATACTGAACGCGAAATATATGCTAAGATTATGACATATTCGCGTTGGGAAGGTCACGCTTGGTGACTTGGTTACATGACCCTTGTTACGCTATCCGTCAAGCACACAAGTCAATAGGATGTAACAACGATTGGATCTTCATGTCCGATATTGTTAAATTTGCTAGTTATTAAATTAATATATAATAAAATAAAGTTGAAGTGTGATGAAATAAAAAAAATAAAATATACTAAGAAAAGATGAAACAAAAGAATATCACACCAATTAAACCTTTTAAATAGTTTAATTATTAAGGTGATAGATATTAGATTATGATATTTCATATGTATAGTTAAAATGTATGAATTTTTTCTGTTCTTTTCTTTCTGATTGCTTTAATTTAATTAGGTATCTATCCTTATACTTCATTTTCACACCATTACTAATTTAATGTATACTTTAATATTTAGTTTTAATTGTCCGTACTTCTCAATTTTTATTTCTTTTTCTCTCTGATACTATTTCTCATTTTCTTTAATTAGATATTAATTAGTTAGTACCATACTTACATATTATAATTAATTATTTTAATTTTAATTAGTTAGAATAATTTTAATAACACCTCACATTAGTAGTTAGTCAATACATACATCAAATTAATTAGTTAATTAATTAATGACAGTGACATTTCTTTATTTAATATAAGTTATATGTATGATATGACGTTGATTTTATTATAAGATATTACTGACATGACCGCGACACTGTTCTAGATAGAACATCGTTGGCCATACGTCGGGTTTTGTTCAATTTTTATTAATTTGCTTAATATAGTTTTAAAAAAATCTAATAGATTTTTTTTCCCCGTCTGACAGGAAATCTGTTACGGTGTTATTTTAAATGACGGCGTCTGCTGGGGGTTGGTAGTGCGCAACGTTTGGGGTCAATAACATTAATAGAATATGTCGATACTTTACGGTATACTGAACGCGAAATATATGCTAAGACTATGACGTATTCCTGTTGGGAAGGTCACGCTTGGTGACTTGGTTACATTACCCCTTTTTACGCTATCCGTCAAGCAGAGAAGTCGTGTCTTGTATTTCTTCCAAGGAGAGGCTTAGTATATAGCCTATATATGAATCAATGTAGAACTCAGGGTCAGTTCAGATATTAAATTAAAGTATGAGATTATTAAGTAAATTAAATGATGGAAGGAGAATCGTATTATGATTCAATTTGTAGCTGTCGAGAACTCATGCGCTCATTTCTGGCTGTCTGACTACAGCAGCGCATGTATATAGCCATGGTGTTCATCTGACATATTGTTTTGACACGGACGGATACTTACTTGTATTACTTGGAATTTATTATTATGCTGAACTGTACATGAAGTTTTGTGAATGACGGATATCTTTTGTATGAACGTCAATACATGTGGACTCAGAACAGAAGGCTTGATATCTTACTTACGTTTCGGGTTTGGTTCCACAGCTGTTAATGTTTACGTTTTCTCAGCACGATAACTCTCCCACAGGAGAAATCAACTAATGTACAACATGCAAATCAGAACGTCGAAGGGATGTTCTTACGGTCAGAGCTAACCATCAATAACAAACATTAACTACATCAAGAGAATGACTTTAATATTCAATAAATAATATAAGATGAAGGAACCGCAACACCCGTTGACACTGAGGTCATCCATAAAGAAACAAAAGCAGAGGTAGTCTCAAGTTCCATATGGAACAGGAAGGGGACGCTGAAAAAATGGTGTACATACTTGTTATATTATTAACCTTTTCAACCAGTGTAAATGTAAAACATATTCACTGTAACTGTAATAAAGGTTTACAACCTTTTCAACCGATGTAAGTGTAAAAATAATCAAACTATATTGTTAACATTTTCAACTAAAGTTAAATATAAAACTATTCATTTTAAATATAAAGATAGTTTGTCGCCCACTGGGATAAGACTAATTCTCAGAGAGGGGAAAAGTTCAGAGATAGATGGGATGGTGGAATAAAAGGAGGTGGCACATAAGTATGTGTCGGAAAACTCAATACTCAGAGGGCATTCTTTTTTTTTTTTTTTGCCATACTAGTTGGTGGTACCAGCTGAGGGTACTATTTCTGGAACAAGTGAGCGTATAAGTGGCCTGAAGTCGACGCTAGATACTATCATCAGGCGGGTCTTAGAGACGCGGGACCAGCTTTGCAGTAGTCCCTGATTCTACTTGGAACGTGCTGCAACATTTAAATCCTGAGCAGGGACACAAGTGATACGCCATATATCTGCAAAGATCCAAACATCAGCAGGAGCAGATACAACTATTGAAAGCTAAGTAAAACTTAAAAGCTGCCAAGTGAACTGTCCATTTTCTAAAACCATTACAACGCACTTTTTTCTAAACAATTATTCATTTTTATAACTGTTAAAACCAATTGATTATTAAATTTTGTACTTGAATAAAGACAAATCTAAAGTTGATTTAATCATTTTGAATCTACTACATCCCTATGTCTCAGACAATTTTTTAAATACATGTAAACAGAGCTAAATAATAATAAGAGGAAATTCGCTGAATTAACTCTGCCGGGGGCTTGAACTAACGACAATTGACGGCAGATACTAAAGTGAGCGTGCTCAGCCAATGCAGCATTGTTCTCGCTTTCTGAATATCTTGTGAAACTCCTTTGAGGTAGAAGCATCATTATCCTTCTATCTACAACTCTGCCAAGAGTAATCTTGTGCGAAGGTAGACACCTTTGAAGATCCACATCAGTTACTCTTGAGTTTTGGCCACTGTTGGACCACTACTGCAGAGCTAGGGGGAGGCAAACCGTGACAATGTGCTCTTGCAGAAGTAGTTTATGTAGTAACTTGTTTTATAGGATGAGGTTTCCAGCCTCTACGCACATCGTTGTATTAATTACCTCTTACAACATCCATGAGGGAGCAGTGTCTTATTATTTCTTGTCTCCGCAGAGATCCTCGGGAACCACACGAGACAATATTAACTCAAGCTTACCTGTATTATGGCAATATTTAAGTAGATATTGTTGTTGTTATTGTTGAACAGAATCGACATAAATGCACCCCGGGCTAACCCATAGGTGTTCAGTCTCCCTCAGTATATGTGGAAGAGTGTGAATGCTAACTTTTACTGTAGCTCGCTGGTTATAAACAGGATGGATGCATCCTTTCATACGTCCATCTCTGCTAGCCTGACGTCCATCTCTGCTAGCCTGACGTCCATCTCTGCTAGCCTGACGTCCATATCTGCTAGCCTGACGTCCATCTCTGCTAGCCTGACGTCCATCCCTGCTAGCCTGGCGTCCATCTCTGCTAGCCTGACGATTGATGCCAAATTCCAACAGTCTTAACCTTGATGATTCAACTATTGCAGTGTCATTCTCTAACAGGTGATCATTAATTGTTCTCAGTATCTCTCCCTTATCCATATCCAGTCTCCCCACAGTTGGTGCTCTTGATGCTAGTCTGTCAGCTCTCTCATTACCACGTACCTCTGCATGACCAGGACAGTAGATCCACACCAGCTCCTGCAGATTCCAAGCTTCTTTGAAGGTTTTCATTCATGCCTTAGCCAACCATTTTGAACCTTTCGAAGCATGGACTGAGAGTCTGACACAATGACTGCCCTTTGTTAATGAAGTTTCAGTTAGCCACCTTAAGGCTGCAGTAGCTGCCTCTACCTCCATTGTCATGCTGGAAGTTGTTATCTTGTACGCCCCGCTATGTTCAGCATCGATTCTGCCCTTTACTTTAGCAGAGAAGCCCTAATCTGATTTCATTTCTCACCACGGATCACAGACCCATCCGTATACACAATGGCATCATTATCCTCGGCGTGATCAAGTATCAGTTGATTAATTTCCATTCCCGCTTTCCCATTGCCCCAAGTTCTACACTCTCTGCCAAGGCTGATGATGACTTGCTGGTAGTTAATCCTGTTCTCATCTGACTTACTCAACTCTTCCCCTTTAAATATATTTTTAACTGTGGTCACCCACGTGATCGTTGTTTGTGCCTGTGCCATCCATGACATTCCCCCTCTTTATTCTTGCTCCCTCGATGTCAGATATGTTTCCATGCGGGGTGTGCCGTTTGTCTGTGGTTAATTGTATATAGGCTTTTGCCTGGACCATCGCATATCTGGATCTAATCGACATCACTCCAAGCACGTACCTCATTGTCACAATGGGAGTATCACGCGTACAGGCCAAGACTGTACGCATCCCTTCTTTTTGAATGTGTTCTTGTCGTTCACATTGTGTTACTGACAACGTTAGAATTCCCAGCCCACACGCAATGACTGATATGACGAGCTGATGATAAAGAAGAAATGGTAATCTTTGCTCTAGATGCGCAGCGGCCATTATTTTCAGGGCTGCCAGATCTCTCCTGCATTTCTTTATGATGTGATTACATGGTACTTATAGAATAGCCCACGATCGAATGTAACTCCAAGGTATTTCAGATGTTCTTGCCTTTAAATTTTCTGTCCATTGAGAGTTATATCTGGAAGATATGTTTTCCCTATGGAGTTGTTTAAGGAGCACCACATCACGCATGCCTTGTTGGGATTCACTTTCCTCGCACCAGTTGAACACTTCGATCATTTGAGTTAAAGATTCTTATTTTCGTGTTGGGCTTAATGATATCAAAATAAGATAACAAAAAGCAAGAGGCGTTTTCGTTGCAGTGGGAAACATATAGAGATCAAGAGAAATCAAGTCCAACACGAAAATAAGAATCTTTAATTCAAATGTCAAGTCCGTCCTATTGTATGGCTCTGAAACTTAGAGAACAACAAAAACAACAGGAGGAGAGTTACAGAGATTCATAAATGGGAGCTTGCGTAGAATAAAAGGATTGAAATGGTATGACAAAGTCATAAATGACAAGAACCAAATAAGTGCCAGTGGAACAAAAGATGAGAAGAAGACGCTGGTGATGGATAGGACAATTGTCACATAATTTTTGGGTCGATCTCTTGTCCTCTCCGGTCGTATTCAGTTACATTTTGTTGTGCGTACTGATTACGTGAAATTTCCGTGGTCAGCACATTTCTTTCTCTGCTACGAAGCAGATATTAGCTATTTTCTAATCATTGTACACTCCCTTCGGTGATAATGCGTCTTGTCTATTTACCTGACCATCCCTGCTGAGAGAGTAGACAAGTGATGCAATATTGACCGACAGTCTTGTTGGTAAAATTCTCGTGTACCAAACCTTAGCCGCTCCGGATTAACTCGACGTATGCCCAGCAGTTTATTTAGCGCTGATATGGCGATTGTGATTCATTAATTTCTGTCGTAAAGAGTCACAGCCCAGATGGTTACATGATGGTTACATGAGGGTCGGTGTTTGCACAAGAACGGGGAGATAAATTACCCGTCTGCGGACATATTACAGGCATGCACCTGGAAGACGGAATGAGGTAATAGCTTCCGGCAGAATTATTACGAAGATATTACTTGAGAAAAAAGTAAGAAGTTATTTGTAATCACTAACAAGAATAGTACGGAAATCTCACTTCCATATTTGGACGACATGACCTTTGCATTAACGCACAGAAATTTCCTAGTGGAAATATTTTTGAATTACCCCACGAAAACACACAGGTTTTGAAACGATTGGAGGGCATTCGAAACATAGGAAGAGCCAAATTCCTGATTGGACCCTACCTAAATCGTAACAAAGTACTGTGGGGAGAGCGAAGTGTAATATAACCTGACACTTTAGTCAATTTAGAACACTGTGAAAATTCACCTAGCGCAAAGAAGACAACCAGACCTTGCCAGATTAAAGAATAGCAGCAGATTTCATATACCAGATCGGACCTTGTTTGAGTCTTTTGGGGACCTAGAGCCCAGGAAAACTATACCATTTTAACACGAAAAACCGGAATCTGAGGAAACTGTAACACACAGTCACAATGGGAACTTATTGCTAACATAACAACACCTCAGAGCACGTATAAGAGGCATCGTCAAGCTGCCTTAAATTATTTCTCTGAGCCAGCAGTCTGTGAGCCTAAAGATTGGCGTAAGTTGTACATTATAAATTCTATATTTTGCATTATTAACATTTGAACTAAAATGTATATATTGATATGTGAATATTAATATGTGAAAATTGCTAGTGGATGTCCAAGTCATTTGAGGCTGGCAACCTCAGCATATAGAATGATGATTTCATGAATCACAACTACAAGGCCTGGTGACTACTTTATGCGAGTTTCTTATAGAGAACTAAAAGCAGAGGTAGTCCCAAGTTCCATATGGAGCAGTGTGTCGTGAGACATTCTAAATCCACATATATAAATTAAAAAGTAAAGGTAAAGCCTAACACATAAATTCAATAAAAGGAAAGAAGAATGGTAAAGAACAGTGCTGTCACAATGACGGTACTCGAGATCCCCTTTTTATGCTTCGTCTGCATATTCTCACGCTTTCACGTTGATAGTAAAGCCTACTACATCAATACACGCTTTCTACAATAACACGTGTACTGAATTTCTAAGAAAAACCTTGAGCTAGGCACCCTGCGTAATGACCTAAATTAATACTTCCATTAATTTCATTTTATACACGGCGTGATGAAAAGACAGATGAACTTAGGATAGAGAGAAGGGAGGGCTGAAAGCAGGAACGCATGCCACACTAAACACGCGTCTCGCGATATACAATTAATGCCACCCACCCCTAGCGTAAGGCCACAAGCACTAACTTTTTTCAAATCGACAGTGATAAAAAACACTACCCATACGAGAGTTAGGTTTAAAAAAAACTTACAAAACGCTTATTAGGAAACATGGCATTCTACTGTTTTATGTCTAAAATCCTGACATTAGTCTGACAGTACAGCAGGACAGGTGGCGGTTCTAAACATAAAAAATAAAAAAACAAATACACGACTATCCTAGAAAATACATATTTTGAACGCAGCCACTTAGCTCCCTTAAATTTGTATATTTGGGTTCCTTAGGACTTGCTGACAAATAATATTTTAAGTGTTACGCAAATAGTCTAGGAATTAACAAATTATAGCCAAAAGAAATAGTGAGGGTGTCAGACAACACCAAAATCAGAATCGCTCAGTGGCAGATTTTGAAACCACCATTGTACGGGAAATAGGTCCCCATGTTAAATCCTATTTGATTGGAGCGCAGTAAATGTAAGGCGAAACACGATTAGTCGGACTACCAATACTAATTTTTTTTTTTTGTTAGGGGAAACAGTAGTAGAGGTACTTTTTTGAAAAGCTGTGTAAACATGGCACGATTGGTTAGACCCGCCAATATAGTCAATTAGAAGCGTCAGTTCAGCACCACATTTTCAAATAAACTTTCTAAAGCAACAGTGCGTTGAGATTCAGCTTATATTTTTCTAAATAAAAGCCTGAGACAGCGGCAGGTCGGATTTTGTGCCATATTCATTGCCAGTCAACGTAATTGTGTATTATTTCTATGAATTGTGGTAAGCTTGAAATATTTGATATCTTTTTAATGAAAATTGAATGTAAATTGATAATTTATGTCTGTATATGTGTGTAGTTCAGTAGCAAACATGAGGCAAAGCCTAGATATTGCTCCAACCTGAACAGAACGTGTCTGAGAAAAGTAAAATTGCATGGAATTGCCAAACAGTACACTGACACCTATCTTATTGACTAGAAGGAACTAATGCTGGAATTGCATAGGCGTGGTAACCATTAGGGAGGAGTATACTGGTGTAAATTGTTTCAGATGAAGATAGCAGTTGGCCTACCGCTCTGAACTCAGTGTTTGTTATGTATTGTGTTCAGTCTGGAAATAGATTATAAATTAGTTATGAAATAGGAGGTACAACCTTCTTGTTTCAGGGACCGTGGTCCTAAAGTTATTGAGCAGCACCTGGTCTGAGCTTTGCTGAATCTAGAGGCTGACAGCATACTCCTGGGTCCAGATAGCGACCAGTGAGGTGTCTCCAGAACACAGGGAAGATCGAGCAGAGGAGTCTTTTCCTGCCGCCATCACGAAAGATAAGCTTCTGTGGCCAGAGGAGCTCAACATTATGTGTCCCCTCTAAAATTGACAGTATAGTAAAACAGAGGGACAATACCTTGTTTAAATTGATAGGAACTGGGAACTTTTCCCCATACTATTTCCAAGATAAACAAACACTTGAAGTCATGATGACAAATAACAACATAGCTTGAAAAACAAAACCAGTATTACCTCATAGTACTACTACACAACTGACACACATAGGATAATACTAATAAAATATGTCACTACAAGGTTCATATTTTTAAATTATATACATATAAATTGTGATTACATTTGATTGTGATTCCTGGTTCACTGTGTAGTTGAATCAGGATATATATTAGTGAAAGTAATTAATACATATATATTTGAAACTTTACCAGTGACTCATTTAAGATAGTCTTATAGAGTGTTAAATGTGTGTGAGTGTCACAGTGGTGTCAAGGGTGGTGGAATAAATTAAATTGTTTATCTGTCTGTTGTTGTTGTGACTTACACTTCATCATTTACATAACCCTAGACATTCAACGTAGTCATCACAATATTCCAGAATAATTCTGACTGAGGTATAAATGTGGTAGCAAGTAAGGTTATCTGTAAAACACTACACCTATTAGATACAGATACCTTCACAGCTGATCTCAGTCAGTACACTAAGTCCCCTATAAGTATTTATATCATCCCACTTTACCACACAGTGAGTGAAGGATAAAAGAAATGATGTACATAATCAATATTATTAACATTTTCAACCAGCTTAGATGTAAATGTAAACATATTTTCAACCAATGTAAAGGTAAATATAAATCTATTCAACCTAAACTTAATGAATGTGTTTGCGCTCAATGGGATTAATATAAATTCTCAGCGAGTGTAAAAGTTCTGAGATAGATGGGATGGTGGAATAGGAAGAGGCGGACATATAAGTATGTATCGGAAAACGCAATACTCACGAGGGTATTTGTTCATTTCTTTTGTGACACTAGTTGATGGTACTAGTTGAGGGTACTATCTCTGGAACAAGTGAGGGTATAAGTGGCCTGAAGTCTACGCTAGACACCATCATCAGACGGGTCTTAGAGACGCGGGACCAGCTTGGTAGTTACTCCATGACACTTCTTGGAACGTGCTATAACTTTCAAACTTAACCAGTGACGAGTGTGAATCAGTCATCCATCTACAAAGAACCAAACATCAGCTGGAGCAGAACAGACAAACTCATTGGTAGCTAAGTAGAAACATAAAAGCTGCCAAGTGATATCATCATCTCATCTCAACCCATAACCCGTCATGGGTCGTAGGGGTGCCATGGTGGAAGCATCAGCAGACAGGGTCCTCCACTGCTCTCTATTCTCAGCAATGCGTACAAGTGTGGAGAAACCGTGTCCTGCCCATTCTTTGATGTTATCAGCCCAGGATTTTCTTTGCCTTCCTCTTCTCCGTTTACCTTCGACTGTTCCCTGGAGGATCGTTTTCGAAAGGGAGTCATGACGAGTTACATGCCCAAACCAGGCAAGCTTTCGACGTTTCACTATTGACAAAAGTGGTTCTTGATGGCCTGCATAGGTGTTTATCTTCTCTCTAACATAGACATTTGTTTTATGCTCTTTATAGCAAATGCGCAAAATTCTTCTGTAACATTTATGCTCGAAAGCCTGAATCCTTCGCTCCGTATCTGCAGTGAGTGTCCAGCCCTCACACCCATACAAGAGAATAGATAATACAAGTGATTTGTATAATTTGATCTTCACAGGAAAACTGATGTTACTTTTCCAGATCACATTCAACCTTGTCATGGCAGCTGAGGCCATCTCAAGTCTTGTCTTGATTTCTTTATTTGATCTTCCATCACTACATATAGTGGACCCGAGATATTTAAAGGTGTTAACTTCTTCTAACGTTTGCCCATTTAACGTAATGTTGGTCGGAACATGTTTCTTATGGCTATTCACCAATATCTTGCTTTTTTCTATATTAATTTCCATCCCATATGTTCTTGTTACTTTCTCCAGTCTAGAGGTAAGGTCTTGAAGTTCTGATTCTGTTCCAGCTATCAGATCAATATCATCAGCAAAACGTAGATTACACAGAGGTCGGCCTCCAATCGATATGGTTGATTTATAATCGTAGAGAGCCTCCTGCATAATATGTTCTAGATAAATGTTAAAGAGCACTGGTGACAGGATACATCCCTGGCGAACTCCTACAGTTGTTTTGAAAAATTCTCCAATGTCTTTGCTTGCAAAAACAGCACTGCTTGCGTCCTTGTATAAGTGCTTCAATGATATCTATGATGTTGGTATCAAAATTGAATTTTCTCATTATTTGCCATAAACCTTCATGCCAGACTCGATCGAAGGCTTTTGTGAAATCGATGAAGTTATGGTATAAATCATGTTGATGCTGGAGATGTTTTTCGATCAGTAATCTAATATTGAAGATTTGTTCTGAGGTACTTCTTTTTGGTCTAAAGCCAGCCTGTTCCTCTGACAAGATTTCTTCTGATTTCTGTTTTATTCTGTTCAAAAGTATCCTTAACATCACCTTACTTGGATGACTAATAAGGCTAATGGTTCTGTAGTTCTTGCACATTTTTAGATTTCCTTTCTTTGGAAGCGGTATTACTAATGACTGCGTCCATTCTTTTGGCCATTTTTTTTCATTTTCTTTCTAATATTTTTATTCACCATACTGTATTGCCATGCTGCTTCAGGAACCTCTTTCTTAACCTTTTTCATTTCCCGTCGTGTATCACATAACTTCAAAATGTCATCTGTAACCCATGGTTTGTTTATTTTCTTTCTTTTACCAAGTATTTCTGTTGCTGATTCAATGAGCACGTCTTTCATGTTCTCTGTGATTGAGTTGATATCATCCTCCAAAAAGTTGAGAGCTGCGAATTTTCCTCCAACAGTTGCCTCAAAGATTCCCGCGATTTCTGGATCTTTCAATTTGTCTAAATTGAATCTTAACTGAGAACATCTGTTTTGATTATAGTTCTTTTTGAGTTTAAGCTTGAGCGTCATCAATACCATGTCGTGATCACTACCAATGTCGGCGCCAGGAAAAGTCCTAGTCTTGGCTTTATTAATGCTGGACTTGAATCTTTTGGATACAAGAATAAAATCAATTTGGTTATGTATCTCAGTTTTTGGGGCATGCCACGTTGTTCTTCTTGATAACTTATGAGGAAATAGTGTATTTGCAAGGGTTAGTTTATAGTTGCTGGCAAATTCTAGTAGCCTTAGTCCTCGATCGTTGGTTTCTCCAGTCCCGAATTTCCCCACTGTGCCAGCCCAGTGACCGTATGCCTCTGGCCCTATTTTAGCATTCCAATCACCTAGAACAATAAGAAGATCTTTCTTTGGAATTTTCTTAATTGCTTCATCCAAATTGTCATAAAATGTATCAATTGCCTCATCCTCATAGTCAGTAGTGGGGGCATATACCTGTATGATGGAGATGTTCTTTGGATGTGCTGCAATACGAATGGTGATAAGCCTGCTATTTATTGGGGTGCAGCTGATGACAGAGTTCAATCTATCTTTATGTACGATAAAACGTACTCCATGCTGATGTTTAGACTCATCTCCACTAAACCAAATTTTGTGACCATCATCCGTTATTGATTCACCTAATCCTGTCCATCTGACTTCTGCTAGGCCCAGGATGTCCCACGAGTATCTAACAAGTTCATGTGTTAGTTCTTTGACTTTTCCACACGCATATAGCGTGCGTACATTCCAAGTTCCAACAACAAAATTTTCTCTTGGAAGTTTCAAAACAGGTGTTTGTACCCCATTCGTTGACTTATCACTCTCAAGGGGCAATGAGAGCGCGGTCGTTGTTAATCCGGGCATCGGCCGATCCGGCAAATTATTACTGAGTTGACTTTCCATCATATCATTTCAGTGGGCAAGAGGTTTGCTTGGCGGTGCCCATCTCCTCTCCAAGTATCCTTGCAGGTACATACAAAAATGTACCTGGAGCAGTAACAATAGCCCTCAATAAATCTGTAATGTTTTGAAACACTGTCCGGTTGACACATCACAAAAAAACCGCCATCTTGTTCAAAGTGATATATCTAATTTTTAACTCCATAACATCACTCGATGATGACTATCGTTTGTTAAAGAATTATTCATTTTTATAACTGCTAAAACATAATTGATTATTAAATTTGTTACTTGTATAAAAGCAAATCTAAAGTTGATTTAATCATTTTGAATGTACTATATCCCTATGTCTCAGACAATTTCTTAAATACACTTAAACAGAGCTATACAATAATAATAATAGGAATTTCGCTGAATTAACTCTGCTGGGGGCTTGAAAGAGCTAAAAAATTATAAGAAAACCCTATCCTTCACAAACGTTGACGGCAGATACTAGAGTTAACATTTGCTCAGCCTCATGCAGCATTGATCTCGCTTTCTGAATATCCTGTGAATACCACCTTGAGGTAGAAGCATCATTATCCTTCTATCTACAACTCTGCCACGAGTAATCTTGTGTGAAGTTAGACACCTTTGAAGACCCACATTAGTTACTCTTGAGTTTTGGCCACTGTTTGACAACTACTGCAGAGCTAAGGGGAGGCAACTCGTGACAACAATGAAATCAAAATAAGAATACAAAAAGCAAGAGGAGCTGTCATTGCACTGGGAAACATATGGAAATCAAGAGAAATCGTCTGTCCCTTCAACTTTGTCTATATTACTGCCAAGATATGTGTATGATTCTACATCTTTTAGTGGTGTTTCTTCTAGTTCAACAAATGTTATCATTTATTGCATTTATACTCTTTATCTTTGTCTTTTCCCTGTGTATTTTCAGACCTACTTGTTGTGACCTCTCCTCATCGAGTATTTTCAATTTGTCTTGCATCTGATTATGGTTATGAGACAGAAGAGCCAAGTCATCTGCAAAATCTAGAAAATCAAGCTGTTTAGTTAGATTCCACTGGATTTCATTTCTGTTGTGTGATGTCGATGATCTCATAACCCAATCTATTGCCAGTAAGAAAAGAAATGGAGACAAACGGCATCCCTGTCGCACTCTAGTTCTTATTCCAAACGGTTCTGTAAGTTGTCCTTCATCAAGAACTCTGCATGTCATGTCTTCATAAGCCTTCTTTATTAAGCTGATGATCTTCATGGGAACTCCATAATGCCCCATTGGTTTCCAAAGTGATTCTCTGTCTACACTGTCAAATGCATTTTCATAGTCATAGCGGTGAATTCCATTCCAGACTTTGTTCAATTATTATTCTCATTACGTCTATCTGGCCTGTACAGGATGTATTTCGTCGAAAACCTGCTTGTTCGTCTGTCAGTTGCTTGTCTATGGACTCTTTTAATCTCTCAATGATGATTCTGTTTAATACTTTTCCTGGCACTGATAATAACATTATTCCTCTATAATTTGTGCACTCTTGTAATTTTCCTTTCTTGGGCAACTTGACCAAATAACCTTTCCTCCATTCTGCTGGTATTTCTTCTCTCTCCCAGACTTTGCCAAGTAGTTTGTATAATATCTCTGTAGAGGTATCAATATCTGTTTCGATGACCTCTGCTGGAATGCCATCTGGACCTGCTGCTTTCCATCTTTCAGATGCTTTATGGCTTTCTTTATTTCTTCTGTACTTGGACGTTCACAGCTGATTTGTTGCTCCTCTTCTGCTGGCTGGATGTCTGGGGGATTAGTTGGAGCTGATTTTTGTGAAGTTGCTCAAAATGTTGTGTCCATCTCTTCACTTGTTCTTGTATAGTACTGAGCAATTGTCCATTCTTATCTTTGATGAGGCCATTTGCGTGCTTATATTTACTTGTTAGCTTCTTTGTGTTGTTGTACAGGTCTCGCATATTTCCTTTGCTGCAGTGTGACGAAATGCCCGTCGTCTCATTTTGTCTGTGTTCGACCTGTCTTTTTCTCTATCTTGTGCCTTCCATTCATTTCTTTCTTACCATTATTTTCTCTCATATTATTACGCAGACTCATGTTTCGTTGTGTTATTTTGCATGATCTACCATGGGTGGAGATAACATTATCAACTCCAGCAGGGAGCGGACAAATAGCACTGCATTACTTGTGTAAAGTTAACACAGGAGTGAACGTATCTAGCTCACAACAAGCTTGGCACCCATACTGCTCGGATGTTTAATCTGGAGATACGCTGCAAATGTACCATAGGAGTGGCAAGAATGTTATGCAACAATTTCCAGGGTGGACTCATGTTTGTTAGCATTAATGATGACATATTATACTGAGGTGTTATTATGAGTTACGAGCAAAGGCTTCATAAAACCTGCCGGTAGCGCTAATACTTTTTATGGGAGGATTTTAAAATTGCCTGTGTCATGCGAAATTTCCTGGGGTGGGGGGGGGGGGGGGGTGGGGGAGGGGGGGGCGGGGGGGGGGGGGGGGGGGGGTCAGGGAGGGGGGGGGGGGGGGGGGGTGGGGTTCTAATAAAGTCAAACATTCGAATCGGTTTGGTCTAGACAAAATATATTAAATTAGACTACGTCTGATTGGTAGCTTTTCACATACGCAGGAAGCATGTGGGAGAAATTCCTTATAGTGTAGCACCTTTTCAGACCCCGGCACTGTGTTCCACTGAGTCAAGATGAGGGTTTCAGACGAGCCAGGACTGAAGACAAATATGATTCCAACATAAAGGACCGGACCAAGTATTGAGGATCTTCTGAAATTAACCAGAAAGAAAACTCAACTTTATAATACTGGAAACCACAAAGTCCTCGGAAACTATATACAGGATAACAGTGGGATTAGAAATAATATTAATACCGTAAATACCTGTAAGACGGCCATTTAACCAGTGGCCTGACATTATTCGGAAATGTTCCTGTGCCAGACGTCTGTAAAACTTTATTCCCGAAAAAAACCATCGGGTTTGTGGTACACGTTGGAGATACTTGTGTGTGGTACCAGCTTCATACGAGTCTGTGGGTCAAGAGCTTGTGGTCTACGCTAGATGCATGTCTTTGACGGGCTGTGAAGATCCTTGCCTTCACGTTCGGAGCAGGTACCCCTGGAACTACGCCTGGGACGTCCCTCACCATAGAAGTCGATAATTGGCGGAGCAATCAGCAAACCAATTTCAACATCTGCCCAGAAACGTTATTTTAACCAGACCATAGCAAAAATACTTTTTACAACCACATCAAACCATATTAACCATTTTTCTGTGAAGAAAAACTCCACATTTTTCAATTCACCAACTTCAATTTTTATTTCCTCGTGTTAAACAATAAATGATTATTAAATTTGTTAAATATTTTTACAAATTAATGGTTGATTTATTTATTACAGAGATATGTGCACATGTATGAATCTGGTTTCTTAAATATATAATATATCATAGCTACTGAGTAATATTTCACTGAATAATTCAGTTGGGGGCTCAGAAACTTGCAAATATATCTTTATCTTTATAGAAGGGGCAGGCAGATACAGAGTTCATGACCGCTTGGAGAACCTCAGCGTTGAGCTTGATTTCTGAAAAATTCTATGAAGACTCCCTAAAATAGAAGCACCATCCTTCTATTTACAACTCTGCCAAGAGTAATCTTGAGCGTAGGTAGATACCTTTAAAGACCCTTATTGTATACTCTAAATTTTGGCCATTGTTGGACCATCATTGCAGAACAAGGGGACAATCCCGTGACATGTAGCTTCCTCTGCTTCCCTTGCCAACTCTTCGATATACTTCCCCTTGACTCTATTGATGTTTCTTCTTACTTCTACTCGTATGTTCGCTTCTATACACACTTCATAAGAATGGCTTTAGAGCTTCTGGTTTTGCTTCTGTTTAAATCTGCTTTCTTGTTTTTCCTGTCTTCTATCTTGTTTATGGTTTCTGTTGTTGTCTATGATTTGTGCTAACGTCCTCTTTTTCACAGTACCTCTCCGCATGTCTCTTTCCATATATTTTATATAAGAAGGCGATGTGTGAGTTTATACTTGCATTACTGATCTCGCTCTTAAAAAGAAAAAAAAGCCAAAGGGGCAACAAGTGATAAAATTTAGGTAATGCAAGATATCAAAGTAATAATTTTATTGTGCATGTTTCAATGAAAGGTACGTGTACACTAAGTAAAATGGGTGAAATAATGAATTTACTTATTAAATAAATAAAAACTTGAAGACTGCGCAACATGAGTGCCGCAATGAATTGGCATGTATAAATTAATATCACGGATGGCACGATGAATTTACATGTTTCAATAAATGGGCACTGTAGGGTGAGTAAAATGGGTGAAACAGCGATATTACGTTCCAATGCAAATTTTTTTAAAAATAAAATGAAAAGAAAACTGGAAACTGTGAAAAATGAGTGAAACAGTGAATTTACGTGATTCAATAATTGGAATCTGAAGAAAGTGTAAAACTAACGAAACAATGAATTTACCGTTATCATAATTATTACAGTTTTAAATATTAAACATTTTTAGTTTGGGGTACATGCTTACTTCTGTGCTGTCCCGGGCAAACGTCAAATCTTGTCTTTTTTAAATACCTTCTAGGTCCAGGTGAACGCAGTCTGTCCATCTTTTTCGGGGTAGACAGCTTGATCTGTCAAAATTACTTTATTCTATGTGTTCTTTCATTGTTCCTGTTGCTATCAATCGTTTTAATGTGGAAAAAAAACATCACGGTATTGTCGGCTTCTGTGACGTCATGGACGGAGGTAAAGGAATGTTGTGAGATAATTTTCATCGTTATTAGAATGTGAAGGTCAGTCACAATAATGAAGGCCAAGGTCATTTATAGTCTACATCATGTGATTCAGGATGTGGGTGTGTGTCTACCCCTCCCCGCCCCACCTCCCTGATATGCCACAGCTAGAATGTGAAAATATTGGAAATATAACGCCTGTTATCGTCTTCACTTTTCACATACATCATAATCATTTCCTTTTTCCTCCATATTGAGCATGCAGACAGATAACCCCCTTGGGAAAGGCTATCTCAAAGCACATACTTTCGTAGTGGTAGTTTTTGCAGCAATTTGTTTAAATAAGGAAATTGCCAGGTCTTATATTGTCTCAATTTAATCGCCTGTTACGAATAGCCCGAGAGGAAAGTTCTTCTATTCTTTCATCGTTTCCTGAGAAACCTTCAATAACTACACGAAGATAACTTTATATAACATATAACTAGCAACAACCCGCCAAAATTGGCAGGTTGTTAATTATAGTGTGTTGTTTCTGCTACATGTATTACAGACGGTACTATCACTACTGTGGTCATTTCATTGCGGACTGGGACATGTAATGGAAAAAGAGTCTACAGTATAATCTGACAGCTTATTGCAACCTAATAGCTACCCTCTGATTTGCTAGCTAAACAGGCATATATACCAACTGTCTATTTCTGCTTCGTACCATTTTGTCCCGCCTTCTTTTCTTCTAACACGAGCTAACGAAATGTTTACAAACTGCGTGACCTGTCAGTCATAACAGGGAAGCAAATCAGACTGTGTTTACCTCGTTCCCTCACGCGACCATTTGTCAATCATAATAGTTCTCAGACAGGCAAGCACGTGGGAGAGACAAAAACACAGACCCTTTTGAAGTTTCGTACTCAGGGGAAGTTATAAACCCCTGGGCTCTTTGATCTTCAGAAGCAGGCATTCTTAGAGAGGAACCCGCTAGTCGAACAGAAAGTCTTTTGATGCCGGTCGAAAACTCCCGACGAGAAACCTCATCGACCGACCATAAGTCTTTTATCTTGATACGCCTAGCTTCTGAATTCTGGGAAACACCGGAACGCGAAATTAACGCATTCAGAGTCCAGAGAATCCTAATAATATATATACTGTTGTTTCCTTAACCCCATTGTCAGTTGTCAGCCAGAATTCGGAAGTATCTAGCGCGCAGATTGTGTTGATTTGTTACTAGTTTTCGTGGAGATTTCATTTCTGAATTGTCTGGTAAAGGATAATAGTGCTAATGTTTTTAAGAAGTGATAGCTTTTAACATGTATTCTTCACTTAGATTTTCTCGCTAGTAAAACGAGTGAAATAAAGTAACGCGTACCAGATATTCTATTAAAATGTTAAATCACGCCACCGTATAGACAGTAAACTGATAGTGAAGGATAGAATACAACGTTATATTTCATTAGTGCATATTTTTTATAGTGTCTACTATTTTTATCATATACGGCAAAGCCAACAGATGCCGACAATTAATAACTATTTAATGACAGGCGATCATTGTTTAGGTAGCGCGTATGGAGAGATTAAATAATAATTAACATTGTACGCTGAACGCCGGCGCGAGCAGGGGAGGGCGAATTAACATAATTCAGTCTGGCCGAACTTAGCCCCAGCGGCGTCTGCTAACTGGTAGGCGTAAGGAAACACTGCGTGCCTTTTAAATTTAATCAGGACTGACGGAGTAGAGAAGAGATCGTCTTGACCCCGTCTGTGTGTAGATATAGGATTAGCATATTTTTTTATAAATGTTTCTTGTATTCTTCGCAGACCTGATCACAAGGGCGGCCAGCGGTCTTTTTTTTCTTTTTTGGATTTGTTATTTTCTCCTTTCTGCTTGTGCGTCACCAATTTCATTTGTGAACGGACACTCGCCAGAGAGTATTGGAGGACAATAAATTTTTTACACTGGACTTACCAAACCCAGATTTATATTTTTACCAGGCACGAGTGGTGAACCTTATTTTATCCCGACTCGTGACAGTCGTAATTCAAGGGGAGTATATCTCTCTAAATACCTCCGCTGTGCAAGTTGGCCGATAGAAAAACCATCATCATCATATGAACATTAATTTTAGCAACCAGATGTTTCCCAATACTGGAAGTATTTTTTTCCCGTTAAAGAGTGAACCTCAAGAACTCTCACAGTTTTAACTATTTGTAATAACATTTCTAGGAGAAGCACCATATTAGGCGTTCACCTCATTTAACTAATTTCTGGGGATGGACTGGGGCCAATTTGGATCTGTGACAACTGGAGTGATAGAATATTAAGTGAAAATATATAATATATTCATGGAGTAATTCTATTACCAAGGGATATTACTGACCTACCATACCAGGGAATTAGGTAAGAGTGTGAGAGTGTTTGAAAGGGTGTGCGAGTATTTTCTTGTTTGCGGGAAAACTATCCATATATCTGATTTGTCTAAAAGTTTGTTTATTTTACTGGGTCTCATAGAGTACCAATACTGTTCATTCTGTAACAGATGGCTAGCCTTCAACCTTTAGGTTAATAATTTTAGGGTTCTTTTCTCCATTGGGGGAGGGTGCACTTGTTCTGCTTTATTTCATATGCATGTAAATGACTCTTTTTGATCTTTTCCTTTAGATATTTTGATGTTGTCGAGTTTAAATGATAATAAACTACAAAGAAACTTATCTTTGTGTGTTGGTCAGACCCAAACCCATTTATCCATAGTTTTTTTTCACGTTTGTGTGTCTTGTTGTCACATAGCTGTATGTGTGTAGAGAGAAACTTATCTATTCTTGATAGGGAGGTAAAAGCTGTCTTGCAACAAAGTACAGTCGTACGGATAGGCTGGAGGAGACAACCTAATCACTCCAGAGGCGTATCTTTTCCCTCAATCTACCACTTGTGAAACATCTATTTTCTATACCTTCTTGTCGACATCCACTCTACTCAGACGGGGCAAAATAAAACAATTAACCTTCCGTACGATACGTACGACCGTCATTAGATATTTGTAGTGAAAATTATATAGATGTATTAAATATGAAGACATGAGTAACCCAACCTAAATGACATGTAGAGCTGACCAAGACCGTACTCCACCTCCACGTGGTGGTCCTGGAAACAATCTGCAGCAGTGCAGTCTGGCTGAGCGAGTACGGATCGCAGAGGGAAGGCAAACCCGGTCCCAAAAAATGCCGTGCTGAAGTCGGATGTGTCGACCGAAAGGTGCAGATATCACAGCTAAATTAATATTAGACAAACATAAAGGTATGTTTTCAGGCACTCGTAAGAAATAAAGAAGTAGAACACTTGGACAACAGAAAATTTATGTTTGTCTAATATTAATTTACTGTTTACAGGCCTCGGGTTTCCCTTCCTTATGTGTTATTTATGTTTATACAATACCAGAAACCTACCCTCTGTTCTATACTAATGTCCTTAAGTCTTCTACTATTTACTGGACCCAGTATCAAGGTCTTTGTCTTGTTTGGACTGACACATACTGTTAATAGGAGAACAACAGAAGTGATTGCGTCATTTAAGGGCTGAGTTGCCCACTGTATACTTCCGGTGTTATCTTGTGTGTTTCGTACTGATAAATAGCCAGCAAAGCATCTTTTTTTTGGGGATGCCTAGCTGGCCGTGGGGTCAGTGTGATTCGCTTGATAGCTAGGCGGAGTTGTCGTACGGAAGGTACGGGGTTCGAACCCTGGGTAAGCCACTCACGTCTGTTGTTTTTCTGTTGTCCAAGTGTTCTGCTTCTTTATTTCTTACGAGTGCCTGAAAACATACCTTTATGTTTGTCTAATATTAATTTACTGTTTACAGGCCTCGGGTTTCCCTTCCTTATGTGTTATTTATGTTTATAAGATATCACAGCTACGGCGTAAACAGACACAACGCAACCACCGTCCTTTTCAGGGCGAACGAGGAAGAAGGAAGAAGAAGAAACTGTTCATGCACACCTTCATTTGCGCACTTTTTTTCTATTTTCGCGAGAGTACATATAAGGGGAAACAATACAATTATTGTCTAACTTTCAACCACAGTTGCACCCCCTTAGCTGTGGTTGAAAGTTAATGCACTCCCTCGAAAATAGAAAAAAAAGGGCGCATATGACGGTGTGCAAAAATGTGATTGACCAACCGACCGACCGACCAAGTACTTACGGTGGCAATTATGTATTTTGATAATTTAAACATTTTTTGCATGTATGCTAATATCAAAGTTGCTTACTAGATATACAATTCGCTCTGTAACAATTAATATTGTTACTTACAAATCATTTATATGATATTATATTGCTTTATAATTCGTGCAGAAAAATTATGAAAATATAAAAAGCGCACCAACAATTTTCTTCATTCTGGCTCAATTTCTTCTACACTGTGGATTCTTGAGCAAGGACTGCCTTGTACATTTGATGATAGGAAACTCTATACAGATCTGCTTTCCTCAGCGCATTCTTTTCATAACTAGCGTTTTCCCTCACCTTTTGAGCCAAAGATATTGGGTTCTTTCTTTGATTTCTAAATTTGTGATCTTGTTGAACCACTTGTCAAACCACTGCTTACTGAAATGCTATTGATATACATTACTGATACTTTGATTTGAATAATACAGTTCTCAGAAGAAAAAAATCTTAGAGAGCTGCAAGAAACTTTAGGGATCAACAAACTAACGCTGTTGTTGTTGTTGTTTTGAAGAGGTGATCGGTGGAGAGCGGGCACTTAACAGCTGACCGTTATTGCCTCTTCTCGTTCCATCTTGGTCTACCCTGTTCAACCTGAAAAATTGGTTATAGTTGGGGTATTTAGTGTCATTTTATTTACTAATTTTGTATTCAATTTAAATAACTATTGTCTTCTGCAGTTGATGATTGTAATTTATATTAGTATTTGTCCGTTTTATTTTCTCTTGTGTATTGTTTATAGATAACTATTGTCCTTTACACTTGGTTTTAATTTGTATTAGTATTTGTTCTTTTTGAGTTGTTGTTGTTTTTTTTTTTAAACCTCGCTATCTTTCCTTGTCCTTTGAGTAGTTAATAAGTTTGTTTTTTTGTTCTGTTGTTGTTTTTTTTAAATGATTTGTTAGTTCTTGTTGCTTAATTTCTGTTTGGTTGAATGTCTTTTCTGAAGTACTAACCTTGTATGTTTTCCTTTGTTTTATGTATATATCTTTTAAGTATTGATTGGGCATCTCCTGGGGCATCTATACTTAAAACCTTATCACCTGTCATGTCTATAATGTGATTTCTATTGCAAGTTTTTAATTCAAGCCTTTGTTGTTTGTACTTTTTACAGTGAATCAGGTAGTGGTCTATGTCATTCTCTTCCTGACATAATTGGCAGTGTAGTTCCTCTAACGCGGATCCTTGCTCAGATTATAACCCCTATTATTGTCCCAGAACCACCCGAACTATTGTCCTTACTTCCATTGGTTTTTAGTTTGTCGTAGAATAAATATGTCGTGTCCTCCACGCTGCATTTGGTAATATAACTACATGAAAAGTGAAAATAGCAGGTTCCATTGTTCAAGCTAGCACCTACGCAAGACGTTTGCCTCGCGCACTGAACGCAGCAATGCGTTATGGTGGATATGCTACTGTAGGGACGCATGCAATTGTAAAGCATTCTCGTTTGGACATTACACAGTTTTCCTTTGCTGTACTGGACTGTGTTGATTTTAACTGTGGCTGATAACGAAAGAGCTACGAGACACAATATGATTGCAAATCCAATCATGATGTATTTGGAAACTTCGAAGCTGAGTTCATGAACGCGGTTGGTCTTCTAATATCTGTGCTGTAATAATATTGTGTGATCTTCGACATTTCGGGTACTAAATTATCGTGTCAGTACTGCTGATTTATGGCTATTGTCGCAGTAACGCTGTTTTCACACTGTGCTAAAGTGACACTGTGATCACATTACCTGGCGTAACTTGATTATTTTAAGTAGATTTGTTGCATAACATTTGGTGGTTGGGACACCACTGACGATGAGTGCATCATTTGATCTGACGTGATTTCTCCCGTAACATTTGGTCGTTGAGCACCACATGAGTGGATAACATTACCTAATGTGATTTCTTCGGTAAAATGTGGTGGCTAGTACGCTACAGACGATAGTTACATCACATTACCTGCCTTGACTTGTACATTAACATTTGGTCATAAGGGCAGCACTGACGATGAGTAGATCAAATAAGGCCACAACAAATGATGAGCAGAACACATTACCTGTCTTGATTTATCTCTTTGAATTTGGTTATTAGCACACCACATTCTATGAACATATCATACTACCTGACTTGTCTCGTAACATTTCCCATAAACGCTGAATAGATCACACTACCTTTACTGACTTGTCCCGTAACATTTGGTCATAAGGGCGCCACAGACGATGAGAATATCGCATTACCTGTCTTGACTTCTCTCGTTAAATTTGGTCATTAGCGTACGACAGACAATGAGCAGATCATATTACTTGACTTGACTTGTCCCGTAACACTTGGTCATTGGTACGCCACAAACGCTAAATAAATCACACTACCTTACTTGACTTGAATAGTAATATTTGACTAATGGGCGCACCACAGACGACAAGCAGATCATATGAGCTAACTTGACTTTTAGCGTTATATTTGGCCATTAGTGCAGACTTCCAGCGGACCCAGCTACAGTGGTGGCTCCAGGCTCCTTAGTGAGCACAAAAGAAAATAATGAATAATGATAATGCGTACACCACAGACGATGCAGGGATCTCATTACCGGACCTGACTATCCTGTAATATTTAGTGAGCGGCACACCACAGACATTGAATAGATCACATCACGAAACTTAACTAGTCTTGCGTAACATTCGATCTTTTTGGGAACACAGACAATGAGCGGATCATATTAGCAAAACTTGTTTTGGCTCGTAACATTTGGTCACTGGGGCATCTCAGACGATGAGTAGGTCGTATTACCTAACTTGATTACCATAAAAATGTGGTCATTGATACACCATATACGATAAGCAGATCACATTTATTAAACAGCTCTTCATATGGTTACTATTATCGCTTAACTACATGAAACGATTTGAGAATGTCTAATCCAACATTTGAGCCAGATTAACTTTCTATACTGCACCCTTACCAGACGCCGCGTACACAAAAAACAGAACTATCTAAGTAGTCTATAGTGAGGCTACAAACCTATTTTTATTAAATAGGAGGTTTTTACTTTTTTTTTTTTTAACTGACAAGACCTTAATTTGGCGACGCTGCACGAAGCACTGCATGTTAGTTTTACATCATTCGAGTTTCCTTGATAAGAGCGAAGCACATTTGAAATGCAAAAACGTGTATTGTGTAATGCATCTCATTAATTTTTTTGTTTTTTGTTTTTTTGGACAGCCACTACAGCGTCTGTCGATTGCAAGTCATTGATTTTTTTGTTAAAGGAGATTTAGAATTTGAGGTACCAAAGTATGATTTAGCTCTGTTGGCCGTTGACGTCATTAGTGCAATTTTCTTGTACGTGATTCCCACAACAATAACATCATTACGTTCATACAAACAATTAGCAAGGTGATTACGCGAGACTTTGGCTTGGAGCCAGCTAGGCAAAAGGCAACAAGCTTTGTTCAGAAAGTGATGCAAGGTGCGAGGTAGAACCAAATAATTACATCAGGTGCATCGGACTAGTAGAGAAACATGGTGTAATGAGATGTTTTTTTTTTTAAAGTGCTTGCTACTTAATATATAATGTGGGGTGAATGCAAATTAGAAGGTACCTCTTACTGGCAAGTGGGTTTGAGTTAGGGAAGGCAAAAGCAGCAAGGAAAGAACTAGTAACCCCACCTTTCGAAGCTCACCCCACGTCTGTAAACATTTCACTCCCCTATGGTAGTATCTACTATTGGACTGACCTTTTATTTTCTGCTAGGACAATGGGCAAAGACAAGGCCGACGTTATGACAATAATACACTTTTATATTTAGACATATGCCCTAATATAACCGATGGATCTTGTGTCTAGGTTTAACAGGACGCTCCTCGTCAAAATGAGGCAAAATACACACACTTAAAGCGGTATTTTGCAGGCACTCCGTAAGAAATAAATAAGTAGGAAACTAGACAACTTTTATTGATTGATTACATTACGACAAAAAGATTTTCTTCAGGGACAAAAGGTCCAAAAAAGAGACAAGAAAGTGAGAACGAATCTAAATGCACAACAACATCAGAAATTATGCGAGCCGTAAGAGGAAACCCAGCAGGACATATGATGTTGATAACATTACCAGCCAGTCCTTGATCTAGAATTCCCAGGGTAAGCAAAGTACAGGAATACCGAGGAACACACGCAGAAGAGAACTGAAGGCAAATATAAAGGGATGAAAGAGAGATAAAAAGAGCTGATGATACATGACAGGAAGACTTGGAATAAGTTTGGGACGGTCTAAGCTCCTCGCGTCACCGCTCAATTAACACACCACTAGAATATGATGACGAGAATGTTCTATGTATAAACACGGTCAAAGGGAAGGGACCGAAATATTAAGATACAGGAGAGAGACCAGAGTTACTGTGAGGTCACGTGGGATAGTGACGTAGGGTCCCGTACAGGGTTGCCATATTGGCTTTTTTAAAAGCCAGATTTCAGAAATCTGGCTTTTAAAAAATGTGATTGGCGTTAGAAAATTCATTTGGCTTTTTGGCTTTTTCTTGGCTTATTTACATGCTAAAATTATCTGCACGAAAATTACAAACCATCCTTTTTCGAAATCATTTCCCTTTAAGAGAAATGTTTTTTGGTCAGTTACATTTGGCAATATTTCTGCCTCCAAGAATCTGTGCAAAAAAGGCGCCAACCGGTGCTCTGATGTAACCAAATAGGTTGAAAGGAACGCGCCTCGTCAGAAGAAAGCAAAAAATAAATAAAATAGCCAACCGTCGCTCCAGTTTCTCTGGTGTCTCGGAACTCCGAAGTTTTTTTTTTTTTTAAATTAATGAAGAAAGATACACGTTCAACCGCTGATGGGTTATAATTAGGATATATACTAAAGCACATTAAAAACGCACCACCTGCATAATCCAGGAACAGAGTGTGAAATGTAAATATAAGTGTTTACAAGTTTACATATTTGGAATCTTTATTCATTTTCCTATGAATCTTGCTGGTCATTAATTTGTACATTTGATTGTTATGAAATTCATTGCATTCTCTGCAGGCAAGGGGGAAAACCAAAAATGCAACCAATAAAAGAATTCCTTCACACTATCCTCAGTATCTGGTATGTCCACGGTGTGCTTGCAAACAAGCTTGGCAGCGGCTCCGCGTGGAACGCACAAGTCTCTGAAGGAAATTCCGGGGAATCAAGTCCCATTCACGTGTAAGAGCAGCTTCGAGCTGTTGCAGATTAGCCGGAGAACCTTGCCTGTAGACTCTGCGTCCAAGCTCGTCCCACAGATGTTCTATAGGGGACATGTCTGGTGATAGGGCAGGTCAATCAATCGTCACAATGTTCTGCTGCTGTAGATATTGCTGCGTAATGCATGCGGGGTGCGCACGTGCGTTATCCTGCTGGAGAAGCTGCAAGTCTGGATAATTTGTGAACGCAGGAGCAACCAATGCATCCAGAACCTCATCTCGATATGTCACAGCATTAACATTTCCCCGGAAGACGTGAAGAGGCAAGCGATGGTGAAAACTGAATCCTTCCCAAATGTGAATACTGTCACATCCAAATCGGTTGTGCTGACGAACACAGCAACCTGCAAAGCGCTCTCCACACCGTCGCCAAATCCGCATACGTCCATCAGCAAAGGATATGTTGAATCTGCTCTCGTCTGTGAATAGGACAGCATTCCACTGCAGTCTAGTCCATCTGACATGTTGCTCTGCCCATTGCAGGCGCTGCTGACGATGTCTGTGAGTCAAGTTTGGCCCAACATAAGGTCGTTTGCAGTAAGGCCTGTATCTTTGAGTCGTCGTATGACTGTCATTCGAGAGACTTGCCCACGTCTACCCACTATTGCTCTTGCTGTTTGACTTGCCGGGAGAGAACGATTCCTTAGGTGACTCAGCACAATATGACGATCTTGCGCAGGGGTAGTAACTCGTGGTTGGCCACTCCGAAGTCTATCCCGGGCACTGCCAGTGATTCCGTAACGTTCATTGAGACGTACAATAGTGCTGTGGTGGCAATTCATCCTTCTGCAATGGCCCGCGAGCTCATTCCGGTCTCCAACATACCAATGGCTCGTTGGCGGTCGTTTTCAGATAGTCGTGGCATTTCAAGCACATGTACTGGGTGTTTTGTCTCAACGGCCTTTTTATACCGAGTGTACTGCCATAACGCGTACACATTTTCAGGGTCATAGCTGTTGGGAATCGTGTTGCACGTGTAACTTTCATTGTTTTCATGTAGTCTGTACACAAACCCGTGGGTTTTTTTTTTTTTTTTTTTTTTTTTTTTTTCGTTCGCCCGCTAATACTCGAGGCGAAATCTCAGGTTATTATTTTATGTCTAACCTGACATTGATTTTACGTGAGTATCCCTTTATTTCTTGTACAGAGACAGGTGTCCCTCGCCATTCAGGCAAATACTCGCCGATTTCGGAGGTACCCATTGCAGCTGGGTCGGCTCAGGAGCCGCCAATCCCTGGTCGACGACACTCCTTCAAATGTCCTCGCCAGGTCTCGAGTTAATCCAGTCCAATTCCCGGTCGACGAAAAATCCTCAAATGCCGTCGCCCGGGTTTGATCCTGTATCACCCGATCGCCAGAGCGGTGTTGTAACCACTACGCTAGCGCGGCTCCCCACCCGTGGGTTGAATCATGCACTTTCCATTCTAGCAGCCATTCGCTCTCTACCTCATGACAAACACGGGAAAAATCCATTCCCACACTTTTTTTTCCAGCTTCTCGGCATCAGTATATATAATAGTGGTGCGTTTTTAATGTGCTTCAGTATATATTGTTTTCAATTTCAAACAATATGAAAAACTGCCGATATGAGAAAGTGGAATCACATTTGTCAAATCATTGTAAATAGGGACACTCACAATTGTGCTTATATGTTAATTTTTAAAAAAAAAACCTGGATCTGGAGCTTTTCATGTGATGTGAGTATGAAAAATATATTTAAATGTGTTTGGCTTTTTTTTTGCTTTTTTCTAGTATTGTTTGGCTTTAAATTAAAATTTCGATCTGGCAACCCTGGTCCCGTATGTAAAGACTTTTAGAGCGACAATTGCTGGATCCAAAGGCGAGTAAAGAACAAGTCACTACTATGCAACACGTAAAAAGCTACTAAGGCGGGGTTGGGGGGGGTGGGGGGGGGGGGGGGGGGGGTAGGTGGTGTTTAATCCGTCCTGTTAACAAAAAAAAAAAAGAAAAAAGAAACTTCAGAAACTTCAAGTAGCGGCACTAATTGTGATAAGGTATAAAAAATATAGTGTATTTAAATGTGCTGCAGAAATCAAGAAATGGGGTCACCAGGAGTTTCATTAACTAACAATAGCGATTGTACAGTTACGCCCAGGTCAAAACAAATAAAACGCAATAGAAGTTATCGACAATCTGCTGTAATCAATGACTAAAAATACACGTTGCAAACAACTTCGTGGGAGGGTTAAAAATGTAAATCCAGTGTCAGTATTCAAAAATAGGTGTGACTGTTCATTCCTCTTGACTATAAATCTCAACCTTACTGAACCCAGTCTAGTTTCACGGGGAACTCCGAGGAGATACAGCCAGAATAGGACTACTGGCACCTCTGGCATGCCGTAGGAGGCGTAGGTTTTGCAGGGGGATGGCAGCATTGTCGTCTAAAACCAACTGATACAGAAATTACTACAGCAGGAGCACATATATTAGTTTCTGCAGGCTTCCTGCAAGGTTGCCAGCACCTGTGGTAGCTCCATACTCCATTGGGAGCGAAAAAGAAAAGTACGATGATAGTGATGACTCGTTACTAACAAAATACGATGGTAGCGATGATACCTCTCTAACACAGCAAACCATTTCTTTGGACATTCAGCCTTTTATAATGTAAACATATAGTACTTTACCTGCCTGTCATGAAAAGTAGCTTTAGTTTTTCAATCCCTGTGTATCCCATCCCAACTAACATAATTACCGACGTATGTTACGTCGGTCGGTCTCACTCAAAATAGTAACTCGCGCCAGAAAAAAAAAATGCACAACGCACGGTGTGCAACTTGCGCGGCGTGTGTGTTATATAAAACAAATACTTTGGTTTTATGTATTTATTTATTTTTTTTAATTCTTTCACGAAATTAGTAGCGCTCGACAAAGAAAAAGTGCGTAAACATTGGTGAGCATGAGCCCTCGTACGCAACTGCTCCAGTTTACACACAATCACTTCCTGTCATTCATATTTTGATTTTACCCTTTGAGAGAACTGCATCGTTCCAGCCAGCGAATCTGTTTATTTATATAACGTGCTCCAATTTAAATATTTATACAGTAAAATTCAATTTAGGACACATAGAATTCTCTTAGCAGTGTAAACAAAAGCCAACCTGTGCATAATAAACATTGTTCCAGCATGTTATTGAAATTTGGGAAGACAGTAACACTTTCTAAATGATGGCACCAGAAAGTACATTTGCTTATTATTTACTGCTGTTAAACAGTTTTTAGCTGACGTGTTGGCTCTTCTATACAGTTATACAGACGTTAGACAAAACGAGAATACGTGACGGAAGGTTACAGCAATTGGGTCTCACAAATACAAATAAGGGTGAAAATAAATGCGACAAACAAAAACCCAGTTTCATTGGGAGATATACCACTCCATCGTGTGATATCATACATGTATCTTTGTATCAATATTGACAAAGTTGAGGGCCGGAAACAGATATCAAAATTAGACTACAAAATTTCAAGAGTAGCTTTCACTGCGTTTGAAAATAAATAGAAACAAAAGAAATCAACTAACCAATGATGGCCGTTGTTAAGAGTACTGTTCAGCAAAAGAGAAATTGGCAAGAAAACCAAGATGGCTGTATACCGCTCCGCCTATGTACCAGTCTTAACATATAGATGCAAGTCATGGGCAATGGCTACTATTAACAAAAGCCAGCGCCAAACCTCAGAACTGAGGTATCTGAGTAAGGCGTTTAAGTCATAAAAAGAGATGATCCGCAACCAGACAATACGTCATGGCTTAAAACTAGCCCCTGCAGACCCAAGTGAAACTGTCCCGACTAAGATAGTTTGGCCATGTATGCAGAATGGGAGAAGATCGGCTACCACGACAAATATGGAAACTAAGAGCCAGGGATCCAGTCTTCCAGGACCACACAGAGTTCGATGGGAAGACAACATTAGAGAATCCAGAGTCTTCCAGGACACCGAGAGTTCGATAGGAAGACAACATTAGACAATCTCTGAAGGACCGAGGACTAGTTTAGAACCAGGGCAGGAGGAAGGCAGCCGATAGGATAGTATGACTTTCTATCTGGCAAACATCTACACCCCAGGGTGTAAGAGGAACGACTAAGTAAGTAAGTAGTGTTAAGAGTCCTGTAAGGTCAGTCTACTACTGATGGATGTGATTATAAAGAAGGTAAATCTCCTAAGGTAGCGTAAATAATTATCTGTGATAGATCTATCACCTCCAATACCACCCACTTTTATTGGCAACAGTTCATCACTTGGTTTCCCTCTATTTGCAGCCTACATGGGTCCAAAATCGGCCACGGATGACGGTTTAGAGAGAACATTCGCTGTCAATTACCTCGGCCACTTTTACCTTACGCATCTTCTCACCGAAAAGGTAAAATATTGCGAATATTATGTTAAATATTATGTTATGTCATGTTATATGTGCATAACAATGCAAGAGGTAGCCAAAAAGCAAGAAGACAGATTAAACTGTCACGAAGAAGTAGAACAATTTCCCCATCATATAGCATTGAAGTAAATGGAACATTTCTAACGAGTCCACGGCTCTAAATACTTAGACACTAATTGTAGGAGGATCCCGTTACATGTCCATTGAGGCATATTGGCAACATGGTGTTAAGCCCATATTTTCTTGACCATCGGCACTCTAGGGGTGATGTGGACAGCTGTCGCGTGGTGAGAAAAAAATACGCAAGACAAATTCTTGGTTGGGATATTTTTAAACCGAGCGGGCGCGAGTGCCTCTCGCTAACATTTTCCAGCGCTGTGTACTGGCTACAAAAACGAAGCGATATTTGGTTTTGATGGCTAACGAATAAAATTCCTATAAAAAGAAGGAATGATCGGAAAGAGTTGATAATAGTATCGTTAGGAGCGGAGAAGTCCACATTTATTTCCTTTTAAACAACTAATTCCACCGTTGTTGCAAAAAGAAGATAGAAGCTTGAGAACAGACCACTTCATCATATTTTGTCAAGTTAAGCCACTTTGAAAAATTATATAAATTCTAAGACCAACCCAATAGAGGAAATTATTGGAGGGAAAGAAGCTGTTGATGGTACAATTAAAGTAAGGTATAAACACACATGATTCATACAAAAGATAAAAAGAACGGAACGGAGGAAGAAAATAAGAAAACACAAAACAGCGGCGCGAGCCGGTTGGAACGAAAATTTTAGCCGCAGGCGTGAGCTGCTTTCTCGCTCGCTCGCTGGCTGTGTATAAATAGAGAGAAATCGGATAGGGGTAACCAGTACATAGGCCACATTCCATTAAACCATAATAGATACCCGTCAGGGTGGAAAACAATGGATGAAGTGGATCAATACCCAGACCTGTTTAATGCGATAAACAGTAGTGCTCTGTATAAAGCAAAGATCCCACCATGGGAATTAAAAGTGCCAGAAACTGACTCCCACTTATCAAAGATCATAAATAAATCTAACGACATAATCTCAGCAAAAAGTAAAACACTAGAGCACATAGAACGGTATACAAATAATAGCCTAACTATATATACAGATGGGTCCAAAGATGAAGAAGGACAATTAGGAGCAGAAATAGCAATACCAAAATTAAAAATTTATAAAAGATACAAAGTAACAAGTAATACATCTATCTTTACAGCAGAATTAGTGGCAATCCTAAAAGCTTTAGAAATAGCTGCAGAAAATCCACCAAAAAAAGTAACCATTCTCACAGATTCCCTATCATCAGTACTAGCAATCAGAAACAGAACAGAAGGCAGCAGGCCAGACATTATAGAGGAAATACTACAGGTTAATACATATCTACAAAATATAGGATGCAGTGCAACACTAACATGGATACCATCACAGGGGCGTGGCTACAAATGAAGTAGCAAACACATTAATTAAAAAAAAAAAAAAAAAAAAACAGAAGGGTTAAACACCCAGTATCTACCCCATATAACCGTTTATTTTTTGTAAACAGTACAAGGTCGCTGGATTAAATGGGTTTTGGTTGAACAGGGTATTACAGCAAAATAATCAGACGCAAGGAAAAAAAAAAAAAAAAAACAGACAGGTTACACACGAAAAATTGAAACCTCGGAAGAGAGACGAATCTGAAGGCAGAGAGGGAGAGAAGGATCAACACCTGAGCAAGTTCATTTCTATTTGTTATGCCGGGCAGTTGAACTTTTGCCAAGCCTTCAGTCAGTTCTACTTCTGATTTATCCTAAAAGGGGTATGTAATATTACGAATATATATGTATTTTTGTATGTAAATACTTCTTTTACAGGTTTGATAATTAAATTAAACTGCGAGACAACATTGGAAAATTCAAAAATGGAGAATGAGGCAAGGACCAGGATGCATAACAGAGACGCGCAGGAATGGAAGGCAGAACAGAAAACTAAGGGAAGGCCTATGTTGTATGACATTGTTTTATTGATGACTGCACTTCAAACTGGCTGTAGAAGGAAACTGCAGCATCATGACTGTGTACAGAAATTGTATTATGTATTTTTGAAAATGTAATCACTTAGACTTGTCATTGCCTATACACTGCCATTGACCCAGAACTTATCATTGCCTATACACTGCCATTGAACCAGAACTTATGCCATACCTATATAAGCATACACTGAACACATCACCTCACAACACGCTGACCTGTGAGAAATCACCACACAAGGACTAGCCACATGCTACATATTTTGCAGGTTTACTGGTCTAGTTTGGAACAGCCTGATCTGAAACTACCATCCACTCAACGTATACTGTGTGTGTGACGGAGTTCAGTGTGTTTTTGGCTCCATCATTCCTTGGCTAGCCAAACATAAGATCCAAGAAGCTGTTATTCCAACTACACTCGTGTGGTTACCAGACATTGTCAGGACTGTAAAGCTAAGTCCTAAGTGTTAATATTCCAAAACCTTCCGTGAGATCCCAAAAGAGACTGTGTAGTGATGAAAAGTGCAATCTGTGTTAACCCAGTGCAGGCAAAAGACTTTAGGATTAACGTAGACATGAACTTTATGTAAAAAGTTATAAATATTGTTGATTTTTGTATTTTTCATTTCAATTGAGATCTCCGATTTTCTAAAGAGAAATAAGAAACTAGATGTACATTAATAAATAATTCAGTAAATTGTAATTTTATGACTTGTCAAGTTCTTATTGTTGACAGTTATATTTTGCTGTATTATTGTTGTCACAGTATAGTTAGGTGACGGTAGCACTCTAGAGCTCTTGATCTATACAAATTCCATCCAGACGTGTGCTCTTTACAGCTATAGCTATACCTGTGCCATCCTTACACCGGTGCTCTTCTCCGAGACTGGGATATACCTGTCTAGACTAAATTTACGTGTCTAGTCTTCTTCACTATCAACATCTGCCACTCTTATTAACTCATTACGTCACAACAGCATCCCGCCGACCGCCTTAACCTTCCAAGAGTTGCTCTGGTACCCAATTCATGAGGCTAGGTCGAACCCGGAGCCGTTTGCGATCTAAAAAAGCCCACCTCAACTGGGGATCGAACCATGGACAACTGAGCTAGGAAGCCAGTGCACTAACCACTGCTCTACCGTGGCTCAAGACACTAATTATGCTATACCATAAACACTACAGGCACCAGACAACGCCTGATAATCGCATTAAACGACAGAAACATTGCAGTAACCACTTTAAATACATTGGAGCTGTCATAGACTTGAAGAGAGGCATCAACAGATTTGGCTACCCGAAGAGCTACAGCTGGGAGACTTTTTCAGGCCATAAATCGAGGATTCCTCAGCAAGAGAGAGGTTGGCAAGAAAACGTCTCACTCTTGACGTATGGATGCGAGTCATGGGCAATGACTTCAACCCACAATAGTGAGATCCAAACCTCAGAAATGAGGTATCCGAGGAAGGTGGTTGGAGTAACAAGAAGAGACATGGTCCGCAACCAGACGATACGTCAAGGCCTAAAAACCCAACCACTGCTGACTGTAGAACAGTCCCAACTAAGATGGTTCGGCCATGTCTGCAGAATGGGAGACGATCGGCTGAAATGGGAGGTAAAGCGCCAGAGATCCAGACCTCCAGGACGACCGAGAATCCGCTGGGAGGACAACATTAGACAATCCCTGAAGGACCGAAGAACCAGGCCATGAGGAAGACAGCCGATAGGATAGTATGGCGCTCTCTCTTCCAAACATTTACACCTCACAGGTAGAAGAGGAACAACTAAGTAAGTAAGTAAGACATTGCAGTATTGAAGACCCAGCACAAGAAACACAACTAATGTAATATACTACATAGAATAAAGAACACTATGTTTCCCACATAAGATTGAACCGGGTGTCATATGCATACGACAAACTCTAGTTTTCCTGTGCATGGACCAAAAACCAACCCAAACGTGAATAATGAAGGAAATAGTTCACGCACAACACAAAATTAGGAAAATAAAAATGCACTATGTGAAGCAAATCTTCGGGAAGTAGAAAATAAAAATAGAAGCATGTTAATGAAGAAATGACCTTGACATATGGAGAAAAATCATAGACAATTCACAAAGAAGAAATTAAAACATAAATAGTACAGAAAGAAAAAAATTAAAACATAGATAATTCACACAGAAGAAATTAAAACATAAACAATTCACAAAGAAGAAATTAAAACATAAACAATTCACAAAGAAGAAACTAAAACATAAACAATTCACAAAGAAGAAATTAAAACATAGACAATTCACAAAGAAGAAATTAAAACATAAACAGTACACAAAGAAAACAATAATTGGAGTCATCGGAGATGTTATTTCACAGAAATACATTAGATGTCCGTGATAACATACAGCGCCTGTGTGTTACATCGACCTGAACGGGAAGCAGTCAATAGTAACACAGTACCTACTATGCTTGTCACATGAAAACGGCGAATAAGGTAGGTTGGGCATGAAGCCGGATACATAAAGACACCTAAAGCCAAAATGACTTTCACGACATAACAGAGACATCCACGGCAAGTAATTGAGATATACAATTCAGAAACCCAAGACAGGCAGGCGTGGTAGAGATTAATGAGACATGGACAGATCTTGAAAGGATGGCACGAGACAAAATGGCTTGGCGATAATTTGTTGAGAGATCGAGTTAACGAGTTCGCTAGGAAACTTGAAGCGACAGGAGACTAATAGAGGGACAAGAATGTTGTATATGGAACCCACTCGGAGCACATGACCGTGGTGGCGCTGAAGAATAAGATTGATGGATAGTAAAAAAGGGGGCGTGGACAAGCTATAAATTGACAACTAGAGTCAAAGAAACCAACTGGAAAGAGTTTTGTCAGTCACTTAGTCCTAGCACACAAATTAAAGAAGTATGGAAAAAACTTAAGGCAATCAAAGGGAACAATAAGAAAACAATAATGCCAACAATCAAACTACCAAAGAGAGCAGAAACAGATAAAGAAAAAGCTAATGCCCTTGCTGAGTATTTCTATAAAGTCAGTGCAACAAGTAGTCTTGAACAGGAAGAAAATGAGAGAAGAGACAGACTTAGGATACAGTTTTTAAAAGAACTACCAGACCAGATAGATGAAGCAAACTATTTAGATGCTGATATAACAGAACATGTAGGTCAAGATGGCGGCGTGGTAGGCCGCACTTTTGTGTTGTGCATTTCATGTCGTCGTTTTGGAGTCTGCATCAGTGGTAACAGCCCTCATTAAGGCTGTATGAGTTTGTAGTGTGTTTGGCTATTTCTGGATTATGTTGCTAAGTAGTTTAAAGATGAAAACATCAAGTTTGCCTATCATGTGAGTTCGCTGTTTGTGTTGATACAAGTAGCCAAGATGGCGGTTTTGTGATGTGTCGATCGGACAGTGTTTCAAAACATTACAGATTTATTGAGGGCTATTGTTACTGCTCCAGGTACATTTTTGTATGTACCTGCAAGGATACTTGGAGAGGAGATGGGCACCGCCAAGCAAACCTCTTGCCCACTGAAATGCTATGATGGAAAGTCAACTCAGTAATAATTTGCCGGATCGGCCGATGCCCGGATTAACAACGACCGCGCTCTCATTGCCCCTTGAGAGTGATAAGTCAGCGAATGGGGTAAAAACACCTGTTTTGAAACTTCCAAGAGAAAGTTTTGTTGTTGGAACTTGGAATGTACGCACGCTATATGCGTGTGGAAAAGTCAAAGAACTAACACATGAACTTGTTAGATACTCGTGGGACATCCTGGGCCTAGCAGAAGTCAGATGGACAGGATTAGGTGAATCAATAACGGATGATGGTCACAAAATTTGGTTTAGTGGAGATGAGTCTAAACATCAGCATGGAGTAGGTTTTATCGTACATAAAGATAGATTGAACTCTGTCATCAGCTGCACCCCAATAAATAGCAGGCTTATCACCATTCGTATTGCAGCACATCCAAAGAACATCTCCATTATACAGGTATATGCCCCCACTACTGACTATGAGGATGAGGCAATTGATACATTTTATGACAATCTGGATGAAGCAATTAAGAAAATTCCAAAGAAAGATCTTCTCATCGTGTTAGGTGATTGGAATGCTAAAATAGGGCCAGATGCATACGGTCACTGGGCTGGTACAGTGGGGAGATTTGGGACAGGTGAAACCAACGATCGAGGACTAAGGCTACTAGAATTTGCCAGCAACTATAAACTAACCATTGCAAATACACTATTTCCTCATAAGTTATCAAGAAGAACAACGTGGCATGCCCCAAAAACTGAGATACATGGCCAAATTGATTTTATTCTTGTATCCAAAAGATTCAAGTCTAGTATTAATAAAGCCAAGACTAGGACTTTTCCTGGCGCCGACATTGGTAGTGATCACGACATGGTATTGATGACGCTCAAGCTTAAACTTAAAAAGAACTATAATCAAAACAGATGTTCTCAGTTAAGATTCAATTTAGACAAACTGAAAGATCCAGAAATCGCGGGAATCTTTGAGGCAACTGTTGGAGGAAAATTCGCAGCTCTCAATTTTTTGGAGGATGATATCAACACAATCACAGAGAACATGAAAGACGTGCTCATTGAATCAGCAACAGAAATACTTGGTAAAAGAAAGAAAATAAACAAACCATGGGTTACAGATGACATTCTGAAGTTATGTGATACACGGCGGGAAATGAAAAAGGTTAAGAAAGAGGTTCCTGAAGCAGCATGGCAATACAGTATGGTGAATAAAAATATTAGGAAGAAAATGAAACAGGCCAAAGAAAAATGGGTAGCTGATCAATGTGAGTCCATTAATACGGGGCTAATAAAAGGTAACAGCAAGGCAGCTTTTGACACATTAAGAAAACTATCAAAACCCCAACAGCCCAGGGTAACTGTCATAGAAGATAGCAATGGGGCTCTGCTCAATGAAAAAAACAGCTGTAATGAGAAGGTGGACAGAATATTGTAAAGAATTATATAACTGTAAACTTGATACTGACTTAGGCATATTAAACAACATTAAGTGCGAAAACAGGGAACTCGGAAATGCAGCAATATTACGGGAAGAAGTGGAAGAGGCTATATGTTCGATGAAAGGAGGGAAGTCACCGGGTGTGGATAATATCCCAGCAGAGCTCTTGAAATATGGAGGACCAGATATAGTAAAAATCATGACAACAATTTGCCAGAAGATATGGAGTACAAAAAAATGGCCAAAAGAATGGACGCAGTCATTAGTAATACCGCTTCCAAAGAAAGGAAATCTAAAAATGTGCAAGAACTACAGAACCATTAGCCTTATTAGTCATCCAAGTAAGGTGATGTTAAGGATACTTTTGAACAGAATAAAACAGAAATCAGAAGAAATCTTGTCAGAGGAACAGGCTGGCTTTAGACCAAAAAGAAGTACCTCAGAACAAATCTTCAATATTAGAGTACTTATCGAAAAACATCTCCAACATCAACACGATTTATACCATAACTTCATCGATTTCACAAAAGCCTTCAATCGAGTCTGGCATGAAGGCTTATGGCAAGTAATGAGAAAATTCAATTTTGATACCAACATCATAGATATCATTGAAGCACTATACAAGGACGCAAGCAGTGCTGTTTTTGCAAGCAACGACATTGGAGAATTTTTCAAAACAACTGTAGGAGTTCGGCAGGGATGTATCCTGTCCCCAGTGCTCTTTAATATTTATCTAGAACATATTATGCAGGAGGCTCTCTACGATTATAAATCAACCATATCGATTGGAGGCCGACCTCTGTGCAACCTACGTTTTGCTGATGATATTGATCTGATAGCTGGATCAGAATCAGAACTTCAAGACCTTACCTCTAGACTGGAGAAAGTAACAAGAACGTATGGGATGGAAATTAATATAGAAAAAAAGCAAGATATTGGTGAATAGCCATAAGAAACATGTTCCGACCAACATTACGTTAAATGGGCAAACGTTAGAAGAAGTTAACACCTTTAAATATCTCGGGTCCACTATATGTAGTGATGGAAGATCAAGTAAAGAAATCAAGACAAGACTTGAGATGGCCTCAGCTGCCATGACAAAGTTGAATGTGATCTGGAAAAGTAACATCAGTTTTCCTGTGAAGATCAAATTATACAAATCACTTGTATTATCTATTCTCTTGTATGGGTGTGAGAGCTGGACACTCACTGCAGATACGGAGCGAAGGATTCAGGCTTTCGAGCATAAATGTTATAGAAGAATTTTGCGCATTTGCTATAAAGAGCACAAAACAAATGTCTATGTTAGAGAGAAGATAAACACCTATGCAGGCCACCAAGAACCACTTTTGTCAATAGTGAAACATCGAAAGCTTGCCTGGTTTGGGCATGTAACTCGTCATGACTCCCTTTCGAAAACGATCCTTCAGGGGACAGTCGAAGGTAAACGGAGAAGAGGAAGGCAAAGAAAATCCTGGGCTGATAACATCAAAGAATGGGCAGGACACGGTTTTTCCACACTTGTACGCATTGCTGAGGATAGAGAGCAGTGGAGGACCCTGTCTGCTGATGCTTCCACCATGGCACCCCTACGACCCATGACGGGTTACGGGCTGAGATGATGATGATGATGATAACAGAGGAAGAAGTAACTAGTGCAATAAAAGAGAAATATATTACTGCCTCAGAGCATGATATACTTAGTTATGAAATCCTTAAGAAAGTACCCCAAAAAACTATAAACATAATAACTTCCCTTTATAACAAAATCTGGAGCTTAGGAAAGATACCAAAAGCATGGAAAGTAGCTATGATAGTACCCATCCTAAAACCCAATAAGGAAGCCCATGATGTAAGTTCATATAGGCCTATCTCCTTAACATCACAACTAGGCAAAATACTGAAAACTGTTGTTAACAAAAGAGTTAAATTCTACCTGGAAAAAAATCCGTTATATAGCCCAACCCAGTCAGGGTTAGAGCAGACAGAAGTACTTCTAAGATTAGAACACGATGTAAAGCTAGGGTTCAAGAGGAAAGAGAAAACAGTGGCAGTCTTTTTGGATGTCGCTAGAGCATATGATGAATGCTGGAGAGATGGAGCTCTTTACAAAATGAAGAAGATTGGCATTACTGGTAAAACCTATAAGTATCTAGAAAACTTTTTACAGGACAGGTATTTTGCTGTACAGGTGAACAATGATAAGTCAGAAATATATGAACAACAGAATGGGATTCCTCAGGGATCAGTGGTTTCACCTTCAACTTTTCACTATAGCTGTAAATGATTTAGCAGATGAATTAAACGACATTAAGAATGCATTATCACAATTTGCAGATATGCCATTTGGCGATCTGGAAAAGACTTGGACCATGTTTACCAAAAACTTCAAAAACAAATAGACAAGGTTTCAGAGTGGATGAAAGGTTTGGGTTTCCAAATTAACGTAAACAAAACAGTATGTATAATACTCAGCAAAGGAAATTTTTAAAAAAATCAATATAACCATTAAAGGACAGAAAATATGTACCTCCTCAACAACTAGATTTCTGGGCATAACTTTAAATAAACAACTAAATTGGAATAAACATATAGACAATTTAGTAGAAAGCTGTAGGGGACCCCTAAATATACTAAGGATAGTAAAAGGTAATGGATAGGGGGCCAGCAATAAAATAATGCTTATGTTCTACAAGTCTTTCATCAGGGGGAAACTAGATTATGCCATCATAGTCTATGACTCAGCTGAAGTTTCTAACAAAGCAAAACTAGACAGAATTCAAAATGCAGCCATGAGAACCATTACAGATGCATTTATATCAACACCAGTAGAAGCACTAGAAGTAGCTCTTGGCATACCGCCCCTTGGTCTAAGACGGAAAGAACTAAGATTAAATTTTGGAGTAAAGTAGCACAAGAAGTGACCCACCTAGCACATAAAGCATTTGTCAAAAACCAACCAAGTGTATGGGACGTCCCCTTAAATAAAGAAAGATATCCAACAGGGTGGAGAACTATAGAAGATCTAACACAGTTCAAAGAACTGTCAAACACAATTAATAATAGTAATAAATATAGAAGCACAATACCACCCTGGGAACTAAAAACACCAATCATAGACTACTCACTTACTGAAAAGATCAAACAAAACATAGAAGATAAGGAAGCCAAAACGATAAGTAGAAAGTTCATAAATCAACTTACAAAACAAAGTCTGGTCATCTACACTGATGGATCCAAGGAAGATAGTGGGCAACTAGGTGCAGGAATAGTAATACCACAGTGGGGAATTAAGAAGAGCTACAGTGTAGCTGACGGGGCTTCGATTTTTACCGCAGAGATGGTAGCAATTGTAAAAAATTTAGAAATAATCGAAGATAACCCACCAGAAGCTGTTACGATATTTACAGACTCACTATCATCGCTACAAGCACTAGAACACCTAGGTAAATGTAGCCCACCAGACATAACGGAGGAAATTCTTGCAATTAATACATCACTAGGGAACAAACGATGTAGTGTGAGGCTAGTGTGGGTTCCAGCACACAAAGGTATAGCTGGTAACGAGTTGGCAGACCAGAACGCCAAGTATGGAAGAATAAGTAAAAACAATATAAGAGCAGGACTGGGAAGGTCGGAGATCAAGAGCCAAGTGAAGCTAACTATAAACGAGGAATGGAAGACAACATGGAAGAACAGTAGAAAAGGCAGACACGCGTTCAAACTGCTGAAAGAACCAACAAGGACGTGCCAGGTCAGAGAAGAACGAAAGGTACCCTCGAACAAAAAGCTGTGGCGTCTCCGTCTCGGTGCAGCGTACTTTTTGATAGAGGAACCACACTGCCAAGAATGTCAGGAAGAAAATGACATAGACCACTACCTGATCCACTGTAGAAAATACGATCAACAGAGGCTAGAATTAAAAACATACTTTAGAAATTACAATATAGACATGACAGGTGATAAGGTTTTAAGTATAGATGCCCCAGAGGAAGCACAAACAATACTTAAACGATATAAACATAAAACAAAGGAAAATATGTAAGGTTAATAACAATGACAATATTGGTGATAATAGCAAAAATTATACTTCATAAATGACATTCAACCAAATAGAAATTAAGCAACAAAAACTAACAAATCATAAATAAAAAAAAGAAAAAAAGAAAAAAAGAAAAATTTGCAAACTTACTAACCACTCGTAGGACAAGGAAAGACAACGAGGTTTAAAAAAAAACACCAACTCAAAAAGAACAAATACTAAGAGAAATTAAAACTAAGTGTAAAGGACAATAGTTATCTATAAACAATACACAAGAGAAAATATGATAAATACTAATATAAATTAAAACCAGCAACTGCAAAAGACAATAGTTATTTAAATTTAATACAAAATTATAAAAAAAATGACACTAACTACCCCAATTATAACCAAGTTTCTGAGAAATTTAATGCTATAATTAACCAAAGAAGATCCTTAGCGCCGACACCTTAAACAAAAGTAAAGGTGGTCCTATAGGAGAAGGGGAGTCAATGTTATTGGTAATAATATATACATATTCACCATGTTACTTCCAGCATTTATCAGGTGGGTTGACCAGTTCCCTTCATCTTTGCCTTTGACTTCTCTAACTCACAAGCAGATCCATGTACCCATTTGCAGATGGGTAGACTAGAGCGTGACGCTAATCGGTTTTGATCTCGGAACCCAGCAACTGCCCCACGTGAGGGAGGGGCTCTATTCGCCGCTCTAGATACTTCATAAGTCTAAAATACCGTAATATTCGAGGATAGGATAGTTATACTGTGCCAGTTTTTAGTATTGGATAAGGCCTAGGTCTAATAAACTATGGCCAAATCAATCCCCCCTTTTCACTCCCTATGGAGCATAGCTCCAGTAGTGCAACTGGTCCCCAAGAGTCATGTGCCCAAACCACTAATATGCAGCTGTAGTCTATGTAGCAATTTGTTTTACATGATAAAGTTGCCAGTCATGCCTATGACCTCATAGTCATCATAATATTTGACAATTGAAATATAATATACCAGCCCTTATATTTATTGATCGTGGAACTACCACAACAGATTGGTCCTGTGGCCGTGGATGATGGTTTTGTCTACTGTTTTATACTTCTATTCTTTTGTTGATCGTATAAGTTTCGTATCTCTACCTTAGCAGTAGGCAGTTTGTTGTGTGGTGATATGAAAACTCTCTCTCAGAAGAAACGCTTCCCATAACAGCAGTTGATGAAATGATTTCACGATGACATCAGTAAAATATACAACGTCGAACTTTATTTACATGAGACAGTAATAGTTGAAAAATGATATGCCCAACCTTCCCTTGGGGTTGGCAGACTTGTACAGCAAAAATTCAGTATGTAAAATCTCAGTGTCACTCTATCTCTCTCTCTCTCTCTCCCTCTCTTGTTTCAAGTATCATATTGTCTCTAATGGTTATTGTGGTCACAGCTTAAGAACCACTGTAGTTGAAATTATATCTGCCATCTAATGCTTCAAATGTAAACATTATCTCTCTTATGTGCTGACTTATTTTCTACGTTCTGCTTGGTGTATCTTAAAGAAACTGGCCTCATAGCCAGGGATGACAATTTACCAAGTCTATCTTCTACTCGCTAACCTGTCAGCTTGTCTACTGTACTGCACTACTAGTAATAGACTCATAATGTTCAACGTACCTGGTTTGTTTTTAAATACACACATTTTCTCTCACTGGCAACACTGGCATCATGTTCTCTTAAATAAATGACAACCTGTCATACACAAATGTGACAAGAAATGCGCTTCGGCGTCTGAGCGATAGTCAACTTTTCTGTCACCACAGAAAACAACCAAAACATTTTGGCTTATCGACTCGATGTAACTCCCATTCGCTGTGACTTCTAAAATACTAATTCTATCACAACTGGGAGAAAGCCCAAACTGAAGTTAACGCTATCGCATTTCGGATCATACTTACTTAATCTACAACGTCGATTTACAACGATAACTATTTCGATGATGTGGCTAGCATATGCATATGACCTAATAATTGTCTTAATGTCTGACAGATGAAAAAGAATGCGCCATCTCGTATCATCAACGTTGTATCTGACGCGTACACCAAGGGTAACCTGGATTTTGAAGACCTGGCGCTAAACAAAGGTTACAGCGTTTTCGGGGCCTACGCCAGATCCAAGCTTGCCCAAGTTGTATTAAACCTTGAGTGTCATCGACGTCTTTTTAATAGTTGTGTGTGGTCATTCGCCGTTCATCCAGGTTAGTATGAATCACAGTGTATTCCTGATTTACGCTTTTTAAATGTATGCGAATTGAAAATAACTTGTGTTGAGATGTGTTTCGATACTTTTTTCCGCGGCAAATAGGAAATTTTGTTGAAAAGTATTTGTCGCGCGGAAAGGCATCGAAATGCATGTATTTTTGTAGTTATGTGATGACGTGCGGGTGTTTTGAGTAGCGACGTGAGCGTTATGTGCCCAATGTGTTTATAAACAAGACGTATTTTCTAATGTAAATTAGTGTCTTGACATCGTGTTTATGAAGGTACGTGTTCTATGTTTAACCAAGTGGCTCATTGATATTTTAGCTAATTCATGTACAAATTTAGTGAAAATTATGATGTATAATATTTACTATTGACGGACTCAAGTCTAGTCGAAAATACGATGGAACTTCTGAAGTTTATTAGTATGATAAAAATGTTACAATGGACTTATTATGTATTATGAATATGTATAGAAGCCTTGACTTATGTGAAAACTGCATGTACTTCTTAAATGTCAAAGTGTTAGATATGAAGAATTATCATCTGTACATGTTGAGGGGTATTTGACTCAAGCTATTTATATTGAAAAGACATTTTGGTCGCTGTAGTTCTTGAGTTATATATATACGATGTGTGTTCAAATGAAACCCGTCCCAGTGGCTTTATAAGAAATATATGTAAGGTACATCCGCAGGAGTAGTAGAATTAAATACAGCAATTGTTATGAAGCAAGTACTCACTGGGGTTCTTTAGAAATAGTCACCATAGGCATTCAGACACGCATCACACCTGCTTGGGTAGACGGCGGATGCCGTCCGAGAAAAATTACTTTGGTTGCTTATTGAACCATTTGGTCACCGAAGCATTGACGTCTGCATCGGAGTCGAATCGTTGTCCCTTTAGAGATTTTTTTAAGGGTCCGAACAAATGAAAGTCACATGGTGACAGATCGGGGCTTTAGGCTGGGTGTGGCAGAACTTCCACCTTTTCCTTGCTAACGGAAATCTGTGACTTGAATTTTTTGGGTTTTGGTGATCCGGAATGTTTTCATTGCATGCTCGCTGTTTTGCTGCACGGCTCAAAGTGGTGGCACCACGACTCATCGCCTGCCACTATGCGCAACAGAAATGCATCACCCTCCTCTTCGTAACGCAGCAGGTGGTTCAAACTCCACCCCATGCGTTCTTCCTTATGGTGATCGGTCAGCATCCGTGGGACCCATTGTGAACACACCTTTCGATACTTCAGTTTCTTCCTAACCACCATTTGAACTGTCCCAAGAGACACAGCGAATTCCTCTGCTAGCGAACGTAAGCTCCGACGACGGTCCACCCGTATTGCTGCATCAATCTCGGCGATGGCTTCTTCTGTCGCAACAATATGCACCTGACCTGGCAGCGGAAGATCTTTCGTTAACTGACGTCCTTCTCGAAACATTCGTGCCCAGTATTTCACTGTAGTCTTAGACACACTTTTGTCACCATACACTGCTTTCATTCGGCGATGAATGTTGACTGGTCGACATCCTTCGGCTGTTAGGAACCGAATCACCGCTCGCTGATCGACCTTGGACGGATTCCGTATCACACTGGCCATTATTTTAACGGTCTGCAGCACAACCAGTGAATACTAGGAGAATGAACACTTACACAATTGTACAATCGTATGTGCTTATTACGTCAGATGTGACGTCATCATGCTCCTCCTACAAATGTCCACTTAGCGCAGCACGGTCGGGTTTCATTTGAACACGCCTCGTATATATATATATATATATATATATATATATATATATATATATATATATATATATATATATATATATATATATATATATATATATATATGACGAAATCAGTCGTGCTTTTTTATAACTCTCATTCACTCCGGCAGTATCTCTTCATTTCTTTATTTCTCTCTTTCATCGTCCTTTTATTTGGCATAATTTGTGCCCTTTCATTCATTATTTTACTCTCTATGCTGAATCTAGTAGGGTGAAGTCTCTAACACTCCACTCCCCTACGGAAGTATCAGCTATGGGACTGTCTTTATCTTGTTTACCATCTCAGACTTATTTACGTTCCGCCAGGTAATTAGACCGGCCAGCCGATTATACGTTATCACATAAGCCGGCTGACCCCTTTGAACGTGACAGTCCAACATTTGACCCCAGGCGGATAGCGACCATTCCTATGTTTGCACAAGATGGTCGTTCACGATCGATTCAATAGAAACCACGTTGTCTGTCGGGTGAAGCCGTCTAAAATATGGGCGATAATTAGATTATCACATGCACTGGGCCCTATCTGTACCATTGTTACAGATAACTTTGTCTGGAGAGGAAATCTTGGCAGGAAAACATCTGGACATCAAATCAGTTCACAGATGTTATTTGTGAGAGATAGATAGATGCCGGCGGAAATGTTACCGCATTATTAGATAGAGGTCACGCGTTGGATATTAAAATTAATATTTTAAATACGTGGGTGATATTTTGAAGTTAGACACCCCTACCCACGTAGTGCTGAACGAGATTCGATTGGATTGGTTGATTTGAGAGGCCGGAATTTGAACTGAGGATTGTGAGATATAATGTAGTGAAATCAAAGTCAGTACACACACTGCAGCGCAAACGTCAGACTAGCGACTCCTGAAAGCCAGAAAGAAAAAGGACACATTGGACTTAGAAATTCCACAACTATAAGTAACAGATCGAGTATTGGGCAACTTAGGAATTTACAAGTAAACCCGCATTTTTAATACAAGACTGGAAACTTAGGAATTTGATCACAAGTCATAGAGGAATTAAACTAACGTTTTCCCAGGCCCAGTGATATCGCAGAACACCCGCCGTCAAAGGAATTAACTCTAATTTCCCAGACCAAGTCATAGAGGAATTAAAAACAAGTTTTCCCAGGCCAGTGATTTCGCAGGAATATGGCACTAGGTGCATTCAGAGGAATTAACTCTAATTTCCAGACCTAAGTGATTCGAAGCATCTAATGCAGAGCTGTGTCCAGTCTAAATCTGTGCAAGAAGATTGTGTATTCTCACAATTTTGGGGTAAGTGTAAACAATTAATTACTAATGTAAATTTTACAAGTTTCTTGCTAAGTGGTTATATATGAGGCTGGCAACCTCAACGTTTGAAAACAGTATATTCATGAACCACTACAGCAAATGCTGGTGAATTCTTCTTATTAGTCGTGCGGAAACCCGACAGCCGAGGTGACCCCCAGACTCCGGCTGGAGCAGTGATGAGTGATGACTACCTCATATGTGCCTCAAGTGTAGCATATCATTTTGTGAGATTTATGTAACTTGTTAATGTTAATTCAGGCACAAATCATTATTCACGCTGTCCAGACACATTTCCCAGTTAATACACAGAAGAATATTTGTGAATTGTAATCATATTCATTGTGCTACGTTATGTGCTCAAGAATTTAATTTTTCTGAAGATTAACATTGGTGGGTGGACAACGGAAGAGTGAGCCTGTCAGAGTGATTGAACCAAATGTACTTAGCAGAGGCATTGGTTTCCTATTTTGTCCAATAGTTTGTGGAACGAAGCCATAAGACCGTTCGATGACGAAGCGGCAAGACTGACGTTTCTACGCCCTTAGTTGTGAGAGCAGGGAATCAACACTGATTACCTACATAAGACGAGTTAGGCGAAGTAGTGCCCGCATCACCAGAAAAGTGACGATATAACGGCGGCAGGACTCACGTAGACAAGCTAGCTGCTTATTAACAGGCGAAAGCAATGGACATTGATAAAAACTTCTATTTAATCTCCGTGAGGAGAACATTTGATTCCAATATAAAATTTCACCAATCTTTCCATATTTATTTTAACTGTTAAAGACTTATTCAATATTAAACTTGTTACATGTTGTTTTAAAACTAAACAATCATAATCGTATCCAGTTTTTTTATATGTATGAAAGCAAACGTATGAACCAGAATATTTAATGGACATATCTATACCCAGACATATATTTACCTCTAAACAGAGTATACCATTATAAGAGGAATTCGCTGAATTAACTCAGCTGGGGGCTTGAACGGGCTAAAAACCATTAGATCCTTCACAAAAGGCGACGGACAGATATAAGTTAACCATTGCTCAGCACTATGCCGCATGGTTCTTGACTTCTGAATTATCTTGTGAATACTCCCTTCGGATAGAAGCGCCATTACACTTCTATCTACATCTCTGCCAAGAGTAATCTTGTGCGAAGGTAAACACCTTTATCGACCCATTTATATACTCTTAAGTTTTGGCCATTGTTGGACCACTACTGCAAAGCAGGGGAGGCAATCCGTGACAATATATTTATACAGTACTTTGCAAAAAAAATGGCAGTCATATTTTCGCAACGCAGCACACTCATAGAAGCAAATAATAATAAAAACTGTGTGTCCAGAGGAAGATTGGTATCTCCCCCATCTATTAACAGTGGTTTCAGTACAATATAATGTTGCCTTCTCCAGCAAGGCAAGCCTGGATGCGGCGAGGCATACTTCCCACAAGTGTTTGTAGGTAATTGTGAGTCAGACTGTCCCAGTATTTTTCAGCTTCCTTCTTCAACTGTTCAACGACTCTGAGTCCACTCTTTTTTAAATGATTCTTGAGTAGTTGCCCAAACGTTTTCAATTTGGGTTTAGGTCGAACTTTTGCTGGGTCACTTCAGCACTATCACATTCTTCTCTTGCAGCCATGCTTTGGTGGTATGAGCTGTATCTTTGGGTCATTGTCATGTTTGAAATGTGCACCCATCGGGGTACATGACCTGCATAAATGGCAGAAGGTGTCCCCTCTAGTATGTCGATGTACCTTTCCTTCGTGAGAATTACTGTGACAACAAACAGTGGGGTGGCACCCATTCCTGACACCCCTCCTCAAAGATGCAACTTCTGGGTATGTTTCGGTCGCTGCTACACAGGCGTTATAGACTATTTCGTCCAAATATTTATTTGAGCAGGATAAGACCAAACAGAACATTCATCTGAAAAAAAATCACATTGTCCCATGACAAATTTTTGTTTTCGTGGCGACCAGTTCAAGCGCATCTGTTTGTGAGTCTCTGTGAGCAATGGTGACGAAATATATTTTTTTGTATATTCATCCTGTGTAGCTCCCGGTTGACAGTAGCATTAGCTACCTCTGGGCTTCCCAACTCGATCACGCGCTGCCGTATGTTTTCTACACTCTTCATTATAAGAAAACGCTTTTGAGCGAGACGGCCGATGGCTTCTTCATTCCTTTGTGTCCAAAATTCCTTGGCCTCCCACTACCTTCTTTTCGCTCGATTCCATTACCTGCTTTTAATTTACTCACAACTCTGTAGACAGTCCGCTCAGGAATGTTCAAGGTTTTAGAAATGTTGGAACATGTTTGAAGAATTCCAAAGCTGTGAAATTAACAAACACTTTGTCTTGGTATCCATTTTCTGCCACTAGCATTAGAAATTGTCGTCTGCTAAATTATCAAGGGACGTTACTCTACGCTAATTTTTTTTTTAACTTTTGGTAGTGTTTGCTCACTTCAGTGGAGTGCAAATTTGGGGCAGAACATGCATATTAAATTAGATTTCAGCTTAGTTAGCTGAGCAATATGACTGCCATTTTTTTTTGCAAAGTACTGTATATACAAGCCAAACCCCTAAAAAGGAAGAAATGCAACAACATAGCGCTAAGGTCAAGGTAACAATTGTCCCATAGAAGATACTGCCGTAGGGGAGTGAAGTGTTAAAGACTTATCTATTTACAGCTTCGAGAGGTGGGATCACCAGTTCCCTTCATCGATGCATTTGCCTTCCTTAACTCAAGAGCAGAGTAAGGTACCCATTTATAACCCGGTAGACTTGACAGTGGTTCCCACGGTGTTTCGAACCTGGCATCTTTTGCCACGAGGGGTTGTGCTCTAACCACTCTGCCCATGGGACGCTCTGAAATAACGCTACCACTATTAAAATTCATATTTTTTTCTAAATGTTCCTAATGTTTTGTGTTCAATTTCCTGTTCTTTTTTTTTACGAAAACTTATTATTTTGTGTTTTAATATACTTTGCAAAAGCATCCACCTAACTGAATTTCTAATGAAAACATAATCTCAAATTACGCGAATCTCAAGTTACGCGAATCTTAAATTACACGAATATAAAATTAGTGTAATCATAAAATACGCGAATATCAAATTACGCGCACTCGCGAAACGTAACCTTCGCGTAAATCAAGATCGCACTGCTCTTCGGTCAGTTCTATATTTTTGCTAATTGTTAAAGTGTGCTAGTTTTTGTCCATTATGTTTACAATGTTATCGTAATGTCCGCGTAAAAAACGCGTGTATTACGAATTAAAAAAAAATAATAAGTTTCTGAAAACGTCAACACCTTGTAATCCACTTCTGCAGGACTTATCTATTGTTTAGTTTTGAGACATTCTATGGTTTAACGTCTATAGGAATGTCAGGGAGAGATAAATTGATTACGGCAGGAAGTGAAGTGTTAGAGACTATACCAGGTCCAGCATCAAGAGGTGAGATGACGAGGTACCTTCCTCGTTGCCTTTTGTCTCTCTAACTGTAGGGAAGAGTAAGGTACCCAGTTACAGCTGGGTAAACTGGAGCGTGACGCCACTGTGTTTGGAATCCAGGGCTTTTACCGCTAGAGGCCAGCGCTAATCGTGTACCACTTATGAACGTTTAGTGTTACCGGCGTACCCCTTATGAACGTTTAGTGTTACCGGCGTACCACTTATGAACGTTTAGTGTTACCGGCGTACCACTTATGAACGTTTAGTGTTACCGGCGTACCACTTATGAACGTTTAGTGTTACCGGCGTACCACTTATGAACATTTAGTGTTACCGGCGTACCACTTATGAACGTTTAGTGTTACCGGCGTACCCCTTATGAACGTTTAGTGTTACCGGCGTACCACTTATGAACGTTTAGTGTTACCGGCGTACCACTTATGAACATTTAGTGTTACCGGCGTACCACTTATGAACGTTTAGTGTTACCGGCGTACCCTTTATGAACGTTTAGTGTTACCGGCGTACCACTTATGAACGTTTAGTGTTACCGGCGTACCCCTTATGAACGTTTAGTGTTACCGGCGTACCCCTTATGAACGTTTAGTGTTACCGGCGTACCCCTTATGAACGTTTAGTGTTACCGGCGTACCACTTATGAACGTTTAGTGTTACCGGCGTACCACTTATGAACATTAAGTGTTACTGGCGTACCCTTTATCAACTTTTAGTGTTACCGGCGTACCACGTATGAACGTTTAGTGTTACCGGCGTACCACTTATGAACGTTTAGTGTTACCGGCGTACCACTTATGAACGTTTAGTGTTACCGGCGTACCACTTATGAACGTTTAGTATTACCGGCGTACCCCTTATGAACGTTTAGTGTTACCGGCGTACCACTTATGAACGTTTAGTGTTACCGGCGGGACCCCTCCAGGGTACCACTTGTATGTGTGTGTGTGGTTTGTATTGTACCCCTTATGAACGTTTAATTATGCGTATAGGCTTAATAACGTTAGTATGTTTGTGGCGTACCACTTATAAACGTTTATGTAGACCCCTTTGATCGTGTGTGTGTTTGTGTATATATGTTTGTACTATGCTTTTATGTATGTGTTTGTATGTGTATGTGTTTGTATGTGTATGTGTTTGTATGTGTATGTGTGTTTGTATATGTTTGTATGTGTATGTGTGTTTGTATGTGTAATGTGTTTGTATGTGTTTGAATGAGTATGTGTTTGTATGTGTATGTGTATGTTTGTATGTGTTTGTATGTGTATGTGTTTGTATGTGTTTGTATGTGTATGTGTTTGTATGTGTTTGTATGTGTATGTGTTTGTATGTGTTTGTATGTGTATGTGTTTGTATGTGTATGTGTTTGTATGTGTTTGTATGTGTTTGTATTTGTATGTGTTTGTATGTGTTTGTATGTGTGTGTTTGTATGTGTTTGTATGTGTAAGTGTTTGTATGGGTTTGTATTTGTTTTATGTGTTTGTATGTATATGTATTTGTATGTGTTTGTATGTGTATGTGTTTGTATGTGTATGCGTGTTTGTATGTGTTTGTATGTGTATGTGTTTGTATGTGTATGTGTTTGTATGTGTATGTGTATCATCATCATCATTTTCCTTTTCGCTCCTTATGGAGCATGGGGTCACCTCTGTAGCTGTACCCCTGCAGCAAGGATTCACACGTTTCGCAGCAGGGGTTTCTATGGCTATGTGTTTTATATGAGAAAGTTGCCAGACTCCAGCCTAACTTTTTTATGATTTGCCTTGTACGCCATGCCTGAGGGGACAGTAATTCTATTTTTCTTTATCTCGTCATAGACCGCCGGGAACTGCAAGTCTCACACACACACACACACACACTCACTCTCACACACACACTCACACACACATATATATATATATATATATATATATATATATATATATATATATATATATATATATATATATATATATATATAATTTGTTACAAGGCAACATCGTCTTGAAAATATTATGAAAATACTGAAAAGTTACAACCAAACGATTTATTATTATTAACCATATTTGTCAAATTCTGTGTCATAAATCTATAACAGCAAAAGCTCATGCATTTAACTGACAAACAAACACATTGCTACAAATATAATGACTGATTAAAATCTGTTTGGGCAATTAAGCGATTAAAAATGTAACCGATTAATCTATTAATTTATCGTTAAAGATCCAAGCCCCTATTTGTGTGTGCGTGTGTGTGTACACGTTATACAATATACACTCACAGATAAAAGATAAACATGTGTATATTTCTACAGTACACGATTCTCGTATCTTAAATTATTTGCTTTCTGCAGCTACAAATATATATGATTAAGTAAAATAAGGAAATTTTATAATTTTGCTTTCTCGAGGGTATATATGCCACACTTTGAGAAACATTGAATTATGGAATGTTTTCAGGGTAAGTTTCGTCTTCAAACATCTCTTTTCATCTGCATAAGACTTACTTTTCTTTGATTTGTGTTTTTTTTTTTATTGTAAGAAATATGGGTAGAGAGTAATAGTATCCGATGAGCTTCATTTGCCCCTTCATTATTCTCTAGGGGCATGTAACACGGAACTTCTGAGAAACTATCCCGGAGTGATGGGCAACATTCTTCGAGTCATCGCTAGAATCATGTTCAAGCCGCCAGAAGACGGCTGTCAGACGATCGTCTACTGCGCCGTGGCTGATGGTCTCAGGGAGTTTTCCGGTAAGCGTGAGCTATTAAACTCGAAAGATGTACAAAATATAATCCATTCCAGGTTCATCAATCACTCTGCTGTCGATTCTTTACTAAAGGGCTGCACTGGTTGATGGTCATTGATATCTGTTCTAGAATGTAGATCACCTTCTTTGGGAGGAATCTGTTCTAGAATGTAGATCACCTTCTTTGGGAGGAATCTGTTCTAGAATGTAGATCACCTTCTTTGGGAGGAATCTGTTCTAGAATCTAGATCACCTTCTTTGGGAGGACCACGGATCTGTTTTGTTTGCTGCTGAGCCTGATGACAGTTC
>JAMPIV010001584.1:0-131696 GCA_024509875.1 Oreohelix idahoensis
GCGGAGATGCAGATTAAATCAACAGACAATCAAGATACTTTTCTGTCCAGTTTCCTTCGGCAAACGGATTTAAGGGGCTCCACTACAATGAAAACTGGATTTTACGTACAAAATATCGATTTTTTACTTTTGAGCTTATTTTATTAACTAATCATCGAGGAATCGATTGAGCAAGGTTTTATAACATTAAAAAATGCATTTGATGTATCAAAAAGCATATTGTCGGCACTACCCCCATGCTATGATTTTCAAATATGTGCCGAAAATGCACGATTTCTCTCTAAAACTATCTAACAGAGGAGTCTCAAGTTTGACATGCATGTAGTACACATCTATATCTTTAAAGTAACACATCTGCATTTTTTTATATTTTGGTAATTTTCTTTTATAAATTTAAAAAACAATATTTTTTTAAAAAATTTTTCACACAAATATAGTTTTTTTTTTAAATCATTAAAAACAGAATTTTAAACTTATCAAAATAATCATGAGTAGTACACATCTATATCTTTAAAGTAACACATCTGCATTTTTGATATTTTGGTCATTTTCTTTTATAAATTTTTAAAAATACAAATATAGCTTTTTTTAAAAATCATTAAAAATAGAATTTTAAACTTATCAAAATAATCATGAGCAAAATTGTTTTAATTGTCAGTCACAACATGTGTGTGCAATTTGATAAAGTTTGGTCAATGGGAAACATAAGTTTTTAGCTCTCGAAAATTGGTGAAAATCCAAAATGGCGGATGTTTTTTTTTTTTTTTTTGGTTACCATGTAGAAGGAAAGAAGAAAAATTAGGCAAGATAAAGGCGAGAGGAGGAGCTGCAGGAAGCTGAAGGAGGTGCAGCATATAGTGCTGGACAATTTTAAACACATTCAGCCCCCCAGAATGGAGTATTTTGGACAAGACAAGTCACTCGGTGACTAAAATGCATTTTTCTCAAAACTAACATTTTATTAACAAAAAATGTTATTTTTTACAAACTATCTAATAGAACAATCTGAAATTTGGCATGCATGTAGGACACATATATACCTTTAAATTGACAAGGGCTTTTTTTTGATATTTTGGTAATTTGCTTTGATATATTTTTTTTAATATTTTTTTTTCATTGTTTTTCATACAAATATAGTGTATTTTTAAAAAAAATCATTAAAAATAGAATTTTAAACTTATCAAAAAAAGCCTATGACAAATTGTTTTAATTGTCAGTCACAACATGTGTGTGCAATTTGATAAAGTTTGGTCAATGGGAAACATGAGTTTTTAGCTCTCGAAAATTTGTGAAAATCCAAAATGGCGGATGTTTTTTTGTTGTTACCATGGTAACCACATTTTTTTTAACAAAATAAACTGTAGAATTTGGTTCATGGACATACACTGTGTCTATTGAGCACATAAAAAGTTTGAAAATGTTATTAGAACAAAAGTTAGTTTTCACTGTAGTGCAGCCCCCTCATCATTTTTCTTAAAAATGTAAGTTTTTGATTGTTTCTTCAGGACAAAATTTTAATTTAAAGTATTGCAGACTTATTATTATGGATCAAAATGATAAGATGGCTAAAAGGAAGAGACGATCGCGTCATTCACAGCGAGCAAGCGAGACTATCGAAGAAGCAACAATGTAATACATGTAACAGAAACAACACACCATAATTAAAAACCTGCCAATTTTGGCTGGTTGTTGCTAGAATAGAATAATATTAATATAAATACAGCAATATTTAAAACAATTAAATCAGTAAAGACAATTATTAATTCATGTTGTAGTAAATAATTTACAGTATTCACTGAAGAATAATGAATACGAACATGCATTTTTTTTTTATTCGTCCATATAATCTGATTCTTCTGTTGCATATTGTGTTAAACATTACATTTATTGAGCGTTAATGCATGTAAGATGATTAGACTGCAGCATTTTAATGGATTATAGAATAAGTTATAACATTAGAATACTAATGTCTTAGACTAAGTTATAACTTTGGACTGTTAACATCTTAGATTGTGTTATAATAAGTTATAACTTTAGACTGTTAATGTCTTAGATTGTCTTAGAATTAACTTTAAACTGTTAATGATTTAGATTGTCTTAGAATAAGTTATAACTTTAATCTGCTAATGTCTTAGACTGTCTTAGAATAAGTCATAATGTTAAACTGGTAATGTCTGAGAAAGTCTTAGAATAAGGTATAACTTGAAACTGTTAATGTCTTAGAATAAATTAATGTTTTAGATGGTTTATAATAAGTTATAACTTTAATCTGTTAATGTTTTAGATTGTCTTATAAGTTATTTCTTTAAACTGTAAAGTCTTAGAATTAGTTATATCTTTAAACTGTTAATGTCTTAGATTGTTTTAGAATAAGTTATATCTTTAAACTGTTAATGTCATAGATTATCTTAGAAAATACACAAACTTTTGGCTGTATACGAATAAGTGCTATCAAAAGGTAGACACTAAAAAATAATAAACGTTTTAAAACAAAACAAAACAGACAATGACGGAAATGCCACATAGACTTATTAGCGGCGGCCGGCCTGGTTAAAACGAGATTGCCAAACATAACATGAAGATTGTTGATTAATCTTAGTCAAATTTTGGCTTCAATTCAAAATAACTTTTCTCTCATATTTAGTAAATTGCTTGAAGAAATGTTTGATTTCACGTTTAATGACTTGACTTTCAGTCATTCGCTTTTTCAATGACGCACTCACTTACTTTGTTAACCCACTCTCTTAATCCCTCACTCACTCACTCAATTACTCATGTAATCACCACTCATTCATTCAGTTCACTCGATCTCTGACTCCCTCCCTCACTCGCTCCCTCCCTCACTCCATTCATTCACGTATTCATTTAATCAGCCACTCACTCGCTCAGTACCCCTACTCTCTGATTCTCTCGCTCACTCTCTGACTCGCTTACTCACTCTATCCTCTCACCCATTAACTCACAATATTTTCGCTCAGTATATCTTCCTGATCAAAGACTTACTTTTCTCCCTGTGAGAAGGTCACCTTTTCCCGATGCATGTCAGCAAGAAGTCAGGCTGGAATATATAATATATCATAATCAACGCCAACAACAATAACAAAGCCTTAATCACCATAATCATCATCAACATCAGCATATTTTCATAGACATCTCAAGCAGCATCACCATCAACCTTTGCATAATCATCAATATGTTTAATATTACAATAACCGAAACTATTGTTGCCAAATCATCACTATTTTTAGCATAACAAAACCTAACTATCGTTACCAAATCATCACTATCTTTAATTATATAATAACCTAAACTCTCATTGTCAAATAGCCATTATAATTAGTATTTTAATCACCGAAATTATGTCAAATCACCATTATCATTAGTATTTGTGACGAAATAACCTCATTCGTTACAATTTCCTGTGCCATCCTGTTATTCATTCTGTGCTCTTCCCTTTCTTTTTTTCCCGCGTCTGACAGTAGTTGTGATTTTCGATTCATGGTTTACACTTTCTTCCTTCAATTATTGTCATGTGTGGGCATCATCGACCATCTTTACTGATTATTGTAATCATTGACTTTTGTTTGAACCCATATTGACTCCTGGATCTGTAGAGTGAAATGTTGTTTACGAATGCATAATTCATTTCCAACAAGACTGTGAGTGGGAGCAACCGGATTAATACGTAAACAAAACGGAGATGGCCACAGTCAATTGTCTTATCACTGATATTGTTTTCTGTCGGCCGGGTTGTTGCTTGATAGTTGTTTCTTCACACAGGAACGTGTCAGAAAATATTAATTTGGTGACAGATCAAAGACACGCACTTAAGATAGCGCATGGGATTTTGGTGCATAGAAATGACATAATCGTTTCCGGGCAGATTTGTCGTAAGCAATAGTTACGATAAGTTGTCAATCTAGAGATACGAGGGGTGGTCGAAAAGTTTTGCACTTTACTAAGAAAGCGTTAAGACAGGCGGGATTGCTGTGTATCATTGTAAAGACACACTGTTGGTTTACATTTCCCGCGCGTACATGGCGCGCGCGGGGTGCCGTGTGAAAGAGAAATTGGCGGGAAACTGGTTCATTTGTGTATGAAGCGATGTCATGGACGAAACGGAGGCTCGTTGCGTAATCAAATTCCTGCACCTGCAGGGCAAATCTTCAAACCAAATTCATGATGAGATGTTTGCCGTTTATAAGGATGTCTGCTCTTCGTATAACACTGTGAAGCGTTGGAAAAGTCACTTTCAAACGGGACAAAGCAACGTTCAAGATGAACCAAGGAGCGGCAGGCCGTCCATTGCAGATGATGCAAGCAACGTTGCAAGAGTGGAGGCCCTAATCCTCTCAGACAGGCGCATAACCGTCGAAGAAATCATGGCTGAGTTGGGACTTTATCGTGGGACCACATTGAAGATTTTGCATGAGCAGCTTCACATGTCAAAGGTGTCCGCCAGGTGGGTTCCCCGCCTTCTCACGCCATTCCAAAAGGAGCATCGAGCCGAAACATCCGCCCAGATGTTGGACATTTGCAATGCTGACGAAGATGATTTTTTTTTCGTAGACTGGTTACTGTGGACGAATGTTGGGTGCATTTCTATGACCCCAAGACTAAAAACCAGAGCAAACAATGGAAACATTCCTGTTTGCCACCACCAAAGAAGGCAAAGACGGTACCCTCTGCGGGAAAGGTCATGCTCACCTTCTTTTGGACTGCCGCGAGGTAATACTCACCGAATACCTTCCTCGTGGCCGTACTATCAACACGTACTACCAAAGCCTTCTCCAGAAGTTACGAGAAGAAATGAAGCGCAAAAGACGCGGGATGCTGTCCAGAGGCATTAGTCTGCTTCAGGACAATGCACCGGCTCATGCAGCTCATGGCTCCATCGTCCTTGCCCAGCAGTGCGGGTATGAAATCATGACCCATACACCATACTCATTGGACTTGGCACCGAGTGACTTCTTCCTGTTTCCAAACATGAAGAATCCGCTTCGTGGACGTCGTTTTTCTAACGACCAGGACTTGATTACTGAACTGGAGACGTGGTTCCGGGCCCAGACGGGGGTGTTCTACAATCAGGGCATCAGGAAGGCGAAGAAGAAATGGGAGAAGTGCATTGCCTTGCGGGGTGAATACATAGAGAAGGACTCAAGTTCACACCAATTTCCAGGTACGTGCCTTGACTCCTTCATACTAAAGTGCAAAACTTTTCGACCGCCCCTCGTATATTATCAGTGATAGATCTTTGAAGTCGTGAGTGTAGGCATGATAACTATCAACGGAATATAAAGTACCTTATATGGGAGTGACTTATGAAAAAAAATCACATTTTATGTGTCACGCAGGAGTTTTCCAACAGACGGTAGTTAGATAGACCCTACCAAAATACGCAAGTTGAATGCCAGTATTAAAACCAATAAAACGGTATTTGATCAGTTTTACAAATAACGGTTCACAAGAAACAAGGGACGTTTCGGGTTTTACCCTTCGTCAGCCACAAACATGTGACAAAGACAAGAATACATACAGGTACTAAAAAACTATATGGTGATGAGAAATATACAACAAACGGGCGATACAAGCAGATGGAAAAAGTAAACAACCACAGTGATGAGAGAAAAAGAACAATAATAATACAAGAAAATAGTAAAATCTAACAGAAATACCGAAACAAGAAAGTAAATAATCAACGAAACCAAAAAAAGAGAATAAACAAAAGTGATGAACTAATAAAAGTAATCTCAGCTCAATCCAAAGAATCTGTAAAAGAAAGCAGCAGTACTCCGTCACAGAAATCGCAAGGAAGTGACGTATGATAGCGACAAAACCAAAGATATAAAAAGATACGAAACGAACCAAAACAGAAACATAAGAAGATAGATCTAAAAGGCAACGAATAAAGAATGAAAAAGAGAAAAGCTACCAGAATTTATGCAAAATGATGTTAAATATTCAAACCATCGGGAGCTAAAACACCCATTTTAAAAATAAGGCGATTCTCCAACGAAAAGCGAGTCTTGTCATTACCGGCACATGAAAGGAGGGCAGTAACATGAATATCAGAATTACCTGCATGGTCAGGCCTATTGAAATGAAGGGCCACCGGTAAATGTTTGTCATGATAGATGTCATTCAAGTGCTCACGAAACCTGTCTGCGAAACGCCTGCCAGTTTCACCAATATAGGTCATGCCACATCTCTTGCAGATGATAGCATAAATCAGGTTTCTGGATTCGCACGTAAAAGACTCTCTAATGATAAATTTTCCTTTCGGGAAAGTTACTGTCTTAGTTTGGAGTACAAACGGACAGGTCTTACATATCCGGCGTTGGCACGGTTTAGTGCCAAAGTAAGACGGGCTAGTATGTCGCAAGCGACTGTGTACAAGAATATCCCTAAAATTCCTATCCCTACGATAAGCTACCAAAGGTGTATCACGAAACAACTCTTTGGTATCAGGATCAGAGTTAAGAATAGGCAGATGTCGAAACAGAATTCTCTTTACCGCCAGACAGTGAGGATGGAAAGTTAGAACCAGTTTGAGTCTGTCAGATTGGACAGAAGGTTTAGTAGTGAGTGCCGTCTGACGAGTGACGCGTGTGATACGATTAAGGGCATCAGATAAAACATGTTCTGTATAAAGACGTCGGCGAAAGAACTCAAGCATCTCTTGAGCTCGCTGATGAAAATCATCGTCATCGTGACATAACCGACGCAAGCGAAGAAGTTAAGAAAAGGGAATGGAATTTTTACAACTAAGAGGATGCGATGAAGTATAAAGAAGGAAACCATGAGCGTTAGTAGCCTTATAATAGACAGACGTTTTAAGACAAGTAGGACTAATAGTCACAGTGATGTCAAGGAAGTTCACTGAGGTCGTAGAGATTTCAGAAGTGAATTTGATGGCAGGATTGAAATTACCAACATAGTCAATAAATCGACGGAGGTCTACCTCAGACATGTCTGTAATACCAATACCATCATCAATATAGCGGCGGTAAAACTCAGGTATTGGTCCATCATAACTTTGAAAGACCAAATATTCAAAGTGGCCCATAAACAGGCAAGCGTAACTAGGGCCCATCTTAGTACCCATAGCGACGCCACTGATTTGGTTGAAGAATTGGCCATTAAACTCAAAGGAGTTGAGAATAAGAACCAACTCAGCAAGACGAAGAAGCGGACCTGTACTTATAGTAAGATCAGTACGCTGGTCGAGAAAAAATTGGAGTGCCTTCAGACCATCAGCATGTGGAATAGAAGTATAAATGGAACAAACATCTAGGAGGAAAAGACGGTAAGTACGATCAGGCGTGAATCTGATCGAATCAAAAGTAGTGATAGCATGAGTAGTGTCTTTCAAATAAGAAGGCAGATTGGCGACTAAAGGCTGGAAAATACTATCAAGGAATTCAGAAATAGTTCAGTGGGACAAGAACATGCTGAAACAATAGGCCTACCAGGGTTAGCAATTTTATGCACCTTAGGAAGCATGTAAAAGGAAGGCTTACCAAGACTACTATCAAAAATATGGAGAGATAAAGCACCAGAAGGAAGAAGATCATCATGGACCAGGCCACGGATAGTCTCATAAACAGTAAGATTATTACGGACTGTAGCGTCACCAGAACAAGGTGAGTAAAAGGTAGTGTTACCTAGCTGTGTAACTCCTTCATGAATGTATAAGTCTTTACGCCAAATAACCACAGCACCACCTTTGTCTGCCGGCTTGATAACAATATCATCACGGTTTTTAAGGCGTGATAATGCACGCCATTCAGAAGACGTGAGGTTAGATCGACGGAGACGGCGTAGATTGAGCTGGTCAATGTCATGTAAAGTATTGGCAATATATAAATCCAGAGCACGAGAAGCTCCTGCAGCTGGAGTCCAGTCTAGTTTAGGTTTGCCAAAACGACGAAAGATGTCATCAGTATCGGAAACCCTGGTAGAATCCTTACCCTTACGATGGTAATATTTAAGACGCTTGCGGCGATGGAAGCTGTGAACATCTTGAAGCAGAGAATATTTATCAAAATTAGAACGAAGAGGAACAAACTTAAGACCTTTACTCAGGACAGACAATTCATCAGGAGACAGATGCAAATCTGGAGGAATGCAAATAACGTTAGCGTGGGTAGAAGCCTGAATAGAGGACCCTGAAGGAGGTTGCGGACGGAGGCGGCGCAATTTCTCTTTTTTATGCGTGCACAAACGAGTATACAGCTCCCTATTCGTGTCATGGATAATAGTGCGAATAAGAGGGAACGCTGTCGGGCACGACGAAGTCAGTTGACGTAGTTGTTGAGTAAGGTATGATTTGGAAAGTTCAAACTCAGTCAGCTGGCGTTTATGTATAGCAATGACGCACCTCATACGTTGGAAGGAACATTTCTTCTCAACCTGTTGTAAGCGGTGCTGGTCAGCAGGATGAGGAAGTCCAGCCGATAGATGGAAGCTAGAGACAAACCCTTTGGGAATAACCCTAGCACGGAGACAGTTCTTGAGAAAATTAATGTGACATGTACAGCGTGTCTTCTTGTAAATAGTAAAGGCTAAGTCAGAAGCAGTACGAGATATGTCAGAAGGCATGAGAGAAAATGAATAGGTAATAAAAGAATGAAGTGAAGAAATCAACTGTTTCTGATAAGGCATAATGAACAAATGTAAAAATATGAAACAAGAGAAGAGCATAAAATACACCAGTCACGAAACGAAAACAGGGTAGCAGAAATGGTAGTAGTATAGTGTAAGTAAATAAATTAAGGGGCTGCTGTAAAACTGGTAAGGAATATAAGTATTAAAACCAATAAAATGATATTTGATCAGTTTTACAAATAACGGTTCACAAGAAACAAGGGACGTTTCGGGTTTTACCTTTCGTCAGCCACAAACATGTGACAAAGACAAGAATACATACAGGTACTTGATAAATACTATCTTGGACACCACATTGATAAAGGCTGTTTTTTTTAGCCTCCACATTGGGTAAGGCTATACTGGACACATAGATGAATGTTCTCTTGATGTAGAATGAATGATGTATTGTGGTGTTGTGTGTCAATCCCAATGTTACCTGTATGCCACTGTTAGAGCTGGGCACACAGTAGAATGGCCAACTTGTTCCAACACAGTGTTTGGTATTTAGGTCACCTTGTTCGTCAAGTGTTGAGGCGGTGACAAGGGACAGTGTTGACATAGAGTGAGAGTGTAGATGTAATTTACGCGAATGGGTGTACAGTTCTGTTAAGTTGACAGGTCACTCACTCAATCATAGCTGGAAGTCAATAAAATGTATACTACTAATGACGTTTCATACATTTAATAATGGACGCACTCGAACATCACAGATACAGTCACTTGAACAGGTTGGCAAAACATTGCATGCTTGAAAATGGTCTACGACATCAAATATGCATTCGTATTTAATGTGGATACAACAGAACGTTAGTAGACAGTCACACAGGGTTCTAGTTGCATTTAACCTCAGGCCTAACTGACTGATCGCGTCAGTTAATGCTTCCAAACATAGATATACATAAACAATGGTTCCCTGACAGAACCTCTTCGGTTGAAGAATTACCGGCTGCAATTAGCTGGCTTATATGACGACAATCTTAAACCACCAGTAGTGGATTTCAATAGTAGACAGGTCTCTATATCATAATCAGATAGTAAGGCATCCCGGTTCTCTAGATAGTAAGGCATCCCTGTTCTCTGATCAATATTCCGCTAGACAAAGGCGGGATCCAAAAATAGTCCTATCTTCGATGAGCTTCACTCACCAGCGAAGATGTATAATGGAGCACAAGTAAAGGGCTCTGTTCATGATATAAATATATTGGACTCTGAATATCCTATAATTGGTGCTGCGTACATCAAATACATTCAGTCTCTTTCTCAATTCGACACATGCGCAGAAGCGCATGACCCCAGAGTTCAACTCAAGATGGGCCGATGTTGGACACAACCCAACAAAGATACAAAACCAAATCGCCTTAAATGGTCAGGGAATAAACATCAACTCAGGTTATAAACATTCCAAGAAAGACCGATCTGTTCTGTCTAAACAAGGAAACAACCCAACGTAAATCTAATATTCATCCGCCAGGTTAAGACCCAAGAGAAGGTAACAAACATAATAAAATGTAACATCAACTTAATCAAGAGTTATGTACCTTTGACTATCCAATGAAGTGTTCCACCAGACAGGTAGATATATTTCTCTATATATATTGCCTACGAAAGAATCTGTGCATAACAGTACTTAAATCTATACGGTGATGAGAAATATACAACAAATGGGCGATACAAGCAGATTGAAAAAGTAAACAACCACAGTGATGAGAGAAAAAGAACAATAATAATACAAGAAAATAGTAAAATCTAACAGAAATACCGAAACAGTAAAGTAAATAATCAACGAAACCAAAAAAAAGAGAATAAACAAAACTGATGAACTAATAAAAGTAATCTCAGCTCAATCCAAAGAATCTGTGAAAGAAAGCAGCAGTACTCCGTCACAGAAATCGCAAGGAAGTGACGTACGATAGCGACAAAACCAAAGATATAAAAAGATACGAAACGAACCAAAACAAAAACATAAGAAGATAGATCTAAAAGGCAGCGAATAAAGAATGAAAAAGAGAAAAGCTACCAGAATTTATGCAAAATGATGATGAATATTCAAACCATCAGGAGCTAAAACACCCATTTTAAAAATAAGGCGATTCTCCAACGAAAAGCGAGTCTTGTCATTACCGGCACATTGAATGCCATTGGTTTGACATTTGAGATGTTAAAATACAACATTTCTGATTGAAGCCTTGTCATATAGTAGCAACATGGATGCATGGACACAATGTTGCTTATAATCTAGCACATTCTGAGTCTAAGGCACTGAAAATTCAATTCGTCAAGAAGACAGTCAGAAAAGCCAGAATAAGAAATAGAATCAAGATTATAAGTTAAAGGACCGGACAACGTATTTGAGCATTTTCTGGACTCTGACAGCAAGAATACTCTACTTTTATTAATACGGAAAGCCCAGAATCCTAGGAACCTGAACACTAAATCATAATGTGAGGCTATTGTAAAGTAACACATCAGACCACGTGTAAGAGGCATCTTAATCAAGTTGCCAAAACTATTTCACTGAGCCAGAAGTCTGAATTCCCAAAAGATATTTGGGGTAAGTTGTACATTTTATAATTCTATAAATATGGCATTTATTAACATGTGAAAATTGCTAGTGGATGTCGAAGTCATACGAGGCTGGCAACCTCAGCATAAAGATGATGATTTCATGAGCCACCACTGCAAGGGCTGGTGACTGCTTTATGCGGGTTTCTCATAGAAAACCAAAAGCAGAGGTAGTCCCAAGTTCCATATGGAGCAGGGAGTGGATGATGATAGAACTGATGTATACACTTATTATACTAACCTTTTCAACTAGTGCATATGTAAATGTAAATATGTTCAATACAAATGCAATGGGTGTTTTCCGCTCACTGTGATTAACATTAATGCTCAGAGAGTGTAAAGTTCTGAGGCAGATAGGATGGTAAATGAAAAAGGGGGGAGGGCACCTGTTTTTGTGCCAGGAAACCCAATACTCAGGAGGGTATTTGTTTCTCTCTTATCTCATGTATATGATTTCAGCGGTGTATGGATGCATTTTTCAGTATCTCCGAAGGGAAGCAGTCCAGTGTATCAGAATCCCAGGATCGTCACGTACTGCCAGAAGCATAGCATATACATCTGGGTCAGCTTATTCATCATTCTTCAATCAGCTTTGCTAACCAATCTGCATTGATGGTATATCTGGTATTCCCCGCCACCTAGGAGGCCACCACAGAGAGACAAATATGCAATGTCCGCTGGCCTGCATTTCTTCGTCATCCATGGGAAATATTGGATAGAAGAAAAACAATGAAGAATAAGGCAAGAAAGCATTTAACCCATGAGGTGGAGGTGGGTTGGTGCAGACCAGCGCATGTACCACCCGCCAGTGGGTTTTGAATCTACACCTATAGGGTTCCACCTACTCCTCATCCCTTAGTCTTATTTCATGATACTAGTCGGTAATACCAATTGGTGGTGCTATCCGTGGAACAATTGAGTGATATAAGTGGCCTGCAGTGTAGCGGGAGGTTATTTAAAATTATTTATTATGTAAGAGTATGCCAGTAACGAGTTCTGACCTTACAAGTAATACCCCAGTCTTAGAAATAAGCACTGGTGTATTGTTATCATAAAAATAGTCAGACTGTGAAAACCCTGGCCCAGTTGGTAAGAAGTAGTACCAGGATTTAAGGTGTCTCCTCCCTGTGACTATCTTATGATTACTTATATTCTAGGGGATAAGTAAAATGTACATTCACTGAAACCACAAATGGAAGAAGTGAATAAATCCTCAGGTACAGTTAAAATAGTTTAATAATTACACTAATATTCTATTTCTACTAGTTGGAAAAGAGTATACACATATATATATATAAAAATATTCACACAATTACTATTATTGTCTGTTTAGACTTCAAGATCTTAAATAATAAAGTTACTGAAATCACTGTTATTAGTCCTTTGAATTTAAGGATAACTGTCATCAGTTGACTGAGTTTCTGTATGGTTACTTATTGTTTTCAACTATTGGCTGTTTCACATGTATAGGTGGTCAGTGTCAAACAGGACACTTATCTTTCCAACTTCATACTGCTGAAACTGAACTGTCCTTTGCTGATATCAGACTTGGTAGGCCCAACAGTAGGGATGCCAATGACCAGTTGAAGTTCACTCTTTGGGGTCCTGCACTTTTGTGGGATTGCCTCGGATGCCGTGAACCACCTCGGACACCTTCAATGCAAGATGTGGGTGTGACAGTCTGGTTTGATTGTTATTTCATGCAGTAGAACCTACAACATATCAGCCTTGGCTAGTATCTGGCTAGACTTGTAGTTTGACTAGTACAGATGTCATGATACAGTCAGTTATCATCAGAGTGAATGCAGCATTCAAACTCGTTTAACTGGACAGTCATGTAGAAGTCAATACTAAAGTTGTATGGAAATCATTTCAGCTTGATAAATAATACATATAACTTTGCAACAGCTTCCTTAATTCAAGACAATGTAACTGACTAGCTTCCTGATAGCAGATCAGACTAGTCAATAGTCCATCAGGTGTAGCATACATGGATTACAGGTCAGCTCGACCTTTATAACCTTCCTAAGTAACCATCTGATTGGACGTGATCTCTGATATAACGAATCCTGGAACACAGACAATTATCCTTGTTAATAGAGCGTAACCCATATCCGTAATATATAACTAGTTTACTCTAAAGCTCCGGTGACTTAATCCTTTCAAAGTGATCTATTTTAACTTGATCCTTCTAAATCATATCAAGTACAAATTCGAAAGGAAATTACTGATTGCGGAAATCTTATGCAACTACCCAGGCAGGCTTGAATAATACATAGTCTAATAGCATTAATAAAGTGAGTGATTTCCCTCGTGATCACAGGTTGCTAATCAGTCCATTTCTACTGCGTGACCTGGCTGTACGAACAGTCGAGCACAGTTTATCTCTGAGTCGCTGTACAATAAGACGGTAAGAACATTCGAGATAAAAGTCTTACACAGTCGCGCTTTATGAGACATGAACAGGCGTTAACGAAAGGTTTTCAAAATCTACAACAGTTGACTGATACTACCAAATAAGGGGACTAGTCACGTTCAAGACATTACCTCGTAAACGGGGATCTAAAACTCCATGAAGAAGTTTCTAACACTTTCATAAAATTTCCCTATGACAATCTACTGCCATACAAAGACATTTGGGACTGCCTTTATCTTCGTAAGCGATAAAGCAATATGATAAATATATCTTCATTAGGCTGTGGGGCTATTTGTGATTAATTTTTGTACAATCAACAATCATCCACAATGCACCTGTTTAGACCATATTAAAACTACAATACATTATATCAATGACTATTATACAGGCATATTTTGTGAATTCTATATGAACCTGAAATAACAAATATTATACACGGTAGTTATCATAATTTCGCTTACCCTCAGACTTCAGACACCGACTGAAACTTTTGGCGATCCGCTCACACTTCAAATGGATTTTGCGTAGTGGCGATCTCTGCCGTCAGTCTGTCTCAACCTCTTCCGTTGTCTATCTCTCCAGTTTTACCGATACGCTTTAAATACGTATAGCGCGGACGTATCGGAGAGTACCGACGTCACAGCTAAACCTAGGCCTGAGAAATCCTTCCCGAACATTGATTTCAGCCGATCTGTGCGTCGACTGAAATTTTGCCTTTATCATTCTCGGCATATATAATATCCATATTGTTCCATCTTATCTAGTTTTATACAGCTGATAAAACTCTATCTTCCTATCCATGTAAATTCCCAAACTGTTATTTGTTGATTTTAATATTTAGAACAGAAGTGGGTTACACGCTTTTAGCGTAACTGTGGGCAGCCGAAATACGCATATATCTCCGTAAATGAGAACTTCCTACCATTCCTTCTTATATGCAGTTATACACAATCCTTCCCTGTACTGAAATGTAAAATCCTTTTCATACGGATTCCCTTCTGCTTTTATTTATCGTTGGCGATTTCCTCTGTCTGATACACATTTCGCTGATACGCCGCCATTTTGAAAGCGGTCAATCGATCGTTGACAGGTTTATAAATCTAACTGAACCCGTTTGCAATGACTTGAAACCAATTTTGCGACATGCAGTCAGAGCTAGACAACTACAACAGACAGGCCTTAACAGACGCTAGACCATCTTTGCAATTACCCCACGATACTACTAGGGACATGTTACAGCAACCAGAGTTGACCAGTGACGAGAAGAACCAGTCTACAACCTGCAAGGAACCAACATCGGCTAGAGCAGAAGCTAACTGACATCTTACTGGCAGATAAGTACCCACTTAAAAACTGCCAAGTGAACTCTTTAAGCTAATTCCTTAAACATTTCAAACCATCACCTGTAATAAGTCTTTAAAGAAATCTTTAATATATCACACCCCCCTTTCATATTTATTTTACATTGTTAACTATAATTGATTATTAAATTTATCTGTATAAGTCTTGACATGGATGCGAGTCATGGGCAATGACTACAACCCACAAAAGCCAGATCCAAACCGCAGAAATGAGGTATCTGAGGAAGGTGGTTGAAGTAACAAGAAGAGACATGGTCCGCAACCAGACTATACGTCAAAGCCGAAAATCTCACCCCCTGCAGACCCAAGTAGAACAGTCCCAATTAAGATGGTTTGGCCATGTCTGCAGAATGGTAGAAGATCGGCTACTACGACAAGCATGGAAACAAAGAGCCAGGGATCCAGACCCCCAGGACGACCCAGAGTCCGCTGGGAGGACAACATTAGACAATCTTTGAAGGACCGAGGACTAGAATGGAACCAGGCCAGGAGGAAGACAGCCGATAGGATAGTCTGGCGCTCTCTCTTCCAAACCTCTACACCTCATGGTAGAAGGGGAACGACTAAGTAAGTAAAATTATCTGTATATATACAAATTTGATATAATCCTTTTGAATGAATTGCACCCGTATGTCTCAATCAATTTAAATACACATAAGCAGAGTTATTGAAGTAATATTTTACTGAGTTAAATTAGTAGGGAGCTCATCAAAACGAGAAAAATTCTTTCTCCTCATAGACGGTCTGGGAAGATAGAAAGTTTACACGGCCTGGACCCTATCAGCCGTAGTACTTGATTTCTTAAATTCCTATGAGTCTCCCTATAATTGAAGCGCCCATTCTTCAACTCACATCTCTGCCAAGAGTAACCTTGAGCTACAGGTAGATAGCTGTTAAGACCCTCAGTAGATACTCTGAAGTTTGGCCACTATTGGAGCATCACTGCAGAGCACAGGGATAAATCCCGTGAAAGTATTATAACAGTCAACACTGTCATTGTCAAATCAATATTGTTTTTAATATTATAATAACCGAAACAAAGGCAAATCACCATTTTCATTATTATTATAATAACAGACACCATGTCAAATCATCATTATCATTAGTAAATATTAACAAATAAAACGGTCATCATCATGTAGCATGTCCTTTGCAGAACGTCGCTCTCATCACAGCCCGCCTGAAAGATTCTCGATCTCTAGCCAGCCCTCCTGCCTCCTCCAATGTCATGTTCAATGTGTCTTCAATGTCCTGTGTCCACCGTCGTCTTGGTCGGCCCCTGCCTCGCCTTCTAGGTACTATACCCTCCATCACTGCTCTCTCTAAGCCACTATGGCGTTTAATGTGGCCAAAATATTTCACTTTCCGGGACATGATAATGTTTATGAGCCAATTTTCCTAGATGTTCAGGTCGTGAAGGATGTCTATATTTTTCTTCTTTGCTTCGAAAGATTCGATTTTTTTCTTTAATGTTCGAGTAATGGTCCATGATTCACATCCGTATGTTGGTACCGGAAAAATGCACGTTCTCAGAAGTTTTACTTTTATTAATTTGCTGGTGTTATGCCATAGGTTCTTCATTTTATTTAACCTCTGCATTGCTATGGCCAGTCTCCTTCTGACCTCGTTTGAGCAGTCTTCGTTGTTGTTAATTATGGAGCCAAGATATTCAAAATTTGTGACATTTTCAATTTCCTCATCATTGATGGTAATTTTTGGTTGGCATCTTGTTTTGTCTGTGGACATTATCTTTGTTTTCTTTGTGTTCAGAAAAAGGTTCTGATCCTCACTGTGTCTTTTGACAGACAGGATTAACTGTTCTAGTCTCTTGGCACTGTTTGAAAGAATAACTGTGTCATCTGCGTACCTGAGTTCTGGGATCGCATTTCCACCAATTGTGAACGGATCGCAATGTTCACATTCTTGGTCACTCCGAACATTTCTCATTATATTTTCTGCATAGATGTTAAACAAGTATGGATAGAGGATGCAACCCGGTTTTACTCCCCTTTTCACCTCAAACCATCCTGATGTTTCTTCCTCTACTCTGATAGCTGCTTGTTGTTCATGGTATAATGTTTCAATTAGATGGATCAAATGCGCTGGAAACCCCATGTCTCTCATGATGTTCCACAATTTCTGATGTTGTACGCAGTCGAAGGCCTTGGTGTAATCTACAAAACAGGCATGAAGATCTACATTGTATTCTCTGCATTTCTCGAGGATGTTTCTCACATTAAAGATGTGATCTCTCGTACCTCTGCCTTGTCTAAAACCCGCCTGTACTTCATGTATTTCATGTTCTAACTTTCTTTCTATCCTCTTCATGATAATCCGCAAGAGGATTTTGCTGGCATGACTTATTAAAGCAATAGTACGATAGTTGGTACACAGTTTTAAATTGCCTTTCTTTGGGAGAGGGATATACACAGATCTTTTCCATGCTTTGGGCCAGCTTGCACTTTTCCAGATCTTCACACAAAGTGCATGATAAAAGAGGACACTGGCCTCTCCTCCTGCTTGGATTAGTTCAGTTGGTATATCATCGCATCCTGGTGATTTCCCTTTCTTCAGGCTTTTGATTGCAGCACGTACTTCATCTACTATAGGTTCTGGCTCTCTCTCTTCATTTTCAATCGTCATGTCTGGGGTCTTTGTACTATCTTCATACATTTCTCTACAGTACTCCTTCCATCTCTCCAATATATCCTTACTTTCTGTTAATATGTTACCATTTTTAACGGTATTATTAACGGTATATCCTGTCACCTTATCTTTTCATACTCCTCATGGACGATGTCATCAAGGCATGTAAGGAGAGATCAAGAAAGTATTCAGTGGGGTACTGGAAGATGAGACAGGTCTGTATTTCAGAGCTAGCATTTGCTGATGATGTTGTCCTGATTGCTAAATCAGAGACACATCTCTAATCCAACCTGCAAGTCTGGAAGGAAGAGCTGGAGAAGAGAGGATGGTCATACGCAGCTCTAAAACAAAATCCATGGTGATATCACGAGAAGAAAGAAAACATCAGATTAATTTGGGAGAACAGGTCCTGGAGCAGGTCGACCACTTTAAATATCTCGGAGCTATTATAGACCGAAAGGGGGGCATCAAAGAAGAGATGGCCACTCGAAAAGCAGCGGCTGGGAGACTTTATCTGGCCATAAATCGAGGATTCCTCAGCAAGAAAGAGGTTGGTAAGAAAACGAAGATGGCTGTATACCGCCCCACCTATGTCCCATTCTTGACATATGGATGCGAGTCATGGGCAGTGATTACAACCCACAAAAGCCAGATCCAAACCTCCGAAATGAGGTATCTGAGGAAGGTGGTTGAAGTAACAAGAAGAGACATGGTCCGCAACCAGACGATACGTCAAGGCCTAAAATCCCACCCGCTGCAGACCCAAATAGAACAGTCCCAACTAAGATGGTTTGGCCATGTCTGCAGAATGGGAGAAGATCGGCTACCACGACAAGCATGAGAAACAAAGAGCCAGGGATCCAGACCTCCAGGACGACCCAAAGTCCGCTGGGAGGACAACATTAGACAATCTTTGAAGGACCGAGGACTAGAATGGAACCAGGCCAGGAAGAAGACAGCTGATAGAATAGTCTGGCGCTCTCTCTTCCAAACCTCTACACCTCACGGTAGAATGGGAACGACTAAGTAAGTAAGTAAATTATTAACGGTATTGAATCAGTTTTACAAATTAATGGTACACAGGAAACACGGGACGTTTCGGGTTTCACCCTTCGTCAGCCACAGTTACAAATAGGCAACAAGGAGAAGAATTACTTCACTTATTTATTCACTTATTACCATTAGTATTATAACAACCGAAATTATCATTGTAATTAAACTACAAATATAACAAACCAATCCGTATTTCAGCAGTGACTTGGCAGAGACGTTCAAAATGACGCAAACAAAAAACCATCTTGTAAATAGGGAATATTCAAAACTGCAGATAGTTTCCCCTTCACAGATTCCCTGTGCATGTCGTAAAAAGCGTTAAAGACAGGTTCTGCATGGCACTAGCTATCCCATCCAGAAGAAACATATGTAACTATAGAAAGTCCAGCCACATTATAAAAAAGAATTTGAAATTCAGAAGTGAAGTCATTCAAATCAGCCATCAAAGACGAAACAGGCTCTCATGCAAAAAGAAAACAGTGATGCGAGAAGGTAGGAGCTTTACTTTCACAAAGGCTGAGACATTAGCGTGCAGGTCCGTCTAATATTCTGCCCTTTGTCTCAGCTTGTATTATGTATCCTAGCATTTATACACGGGGTACACAATTAATTTGTAAATGTTCACAGCAATACAAAAAAATGTGAGGGCGTTCTGGCAAATATCTACACGATCTGAAAAAAAAACTATTTTTCTGACATATTTCTGCAGTAGAAGAGCATCTCCTTTTTGTTTTAATGTAAATACAGACTACTGAAGACACGAGTGACTGTAAATACAGACTACTGGAGACATGCGTGACTGTAAATACACACTACTGGAGACACGAGCGACTGTAAATACATACTACTGGAGACATGCGTGACTGTAAATACAGACTACTGAGACACTTGAAAAAAAAAAAAAAACACACACACACCCACACAAATAGTAATACGTCTTACAAGGAGAAGGACAAGAAAAACCTACGTTGCGGCCACAAGGCCTTCGTCAGGGACAGACAAACAAGAGACAGGAGGGAAAGAAAATGAGAATTAAGTAGAGAACATGAAATTATAAAAATAAGAGAAAAAACTCCCTTAATATTAAGTCCAGTCACATGTGAAGCAAAGCAAGATGGCTGCCACTAAACTGGAAAGAGGAAGTTGATAGTATATAAAAATAAGAAATAATTAAAACAAGGACTGGAAAAGAGTGAGAAAAAAGTAATCAATAAATAATAAATAAAATAAAAATAAAAAATAAATAAATAAATAAAATATAAATAAATAAATAAATAATAATAAATAAATTTAAAACAAATAAATAAATAGAGAAAAAATAAATAAAATTATTAAATTAAAAAAATGGTAATTAAAAAAAAAGAAAGAAAAAAAAGGGGTGATCGCATCAAAGTAGAAAGTCATAATACAACAGGGACTCGATAGAGAAAAGCGTCTCAGACAAAAGAATGTTGGGTATTCAAACCGTGTGGTTTGAGGCAACCCATAAGATGGATGAGGCGTTGTTCCTGGCGAAACCGACTGTTGGCGTCCGAGGAACAGTATCTGATGGCTGTCACCTGGATGTCAGTGGCACCGTGGTGGTCAGGGCCATTGAAATGGATGGCCACAGGTGTGGAATTAAACTGAGAGATGTCATAGAGGTGTCTGCAGAATCGGTCGCCCAGTCGTGTGCCCGTTTGGCCGATGTACGTAATGGTGCAAAGTTTGCATATAATAGCATAAATGACGTTGGGTGACTCACATGTGAAGCCATGGGTGATGGTGAACTTGGCGTTAGGGAACGAGACTGAACGTGTTTCGATTACATATTGACATGTCTTACATCGTGTACGGTTACATGGCTTGGTTCCAAAGTGGCCATCGTTGACGGTTTTCAGACGGCTGTGGACTAGGAGGTCCCTCAAATTTTTGTCCCGTCTATATGCCAGCAAGGGTGGCTCACTAAATGCTTCCCGCGCCACTGGGTCAGCTTGGAGGAGAGATAGGTGGCGAAACAGGATCCTTTTGACAGCAGTGCTGTGAGGGTGATAGATCATTATTAACTTGACTCTATCAGAGGAGGTTTTTTGGCGGGGTTTGAGGGCCTCTAGACGTGAGATAGGAAGAACACGTTCTAAGGCAGAGGTAAGAACATCTTCTGGATACTGTCTGTTACGGAAGAAGTCCAAAATTTCTTGTGCTCGGCATAGAAAGTTGTCATCATCTTGGCATAACCGACGGAGGCGGAGAAGTTGTGAGAAAGGCAAGGAGTCCCGACAAGCCGGAGGATGAAAGGAAGTATAAAGGAGGTAACTGTGTGCATCGGTGGGTTTGTAGTACACCGAAGTGGTGAGGTGGGGCGGAGTGATAGTGACAACAATGTCAAGGAAATTAACAGAGACAGTGGAGATGTGAGAGGTGAATTGGATCGCAGGGTGGAAGTTGTTAATGAAATTAATGAACCTAGATAGGTCAACCTCTGGCATATCGGTGAGACCTATGCCATCATCGATGTATCTATGATACATCAATGGAAAAGGTCCGGGATACTGCTGCCACACCTGATACTCCAGGTAGCCCATGAAGAGGCAGGCATAACTGGGACCCATCTTGGTGCCCATGGCAACTCCACTTATTTGGTCAAAGAACTGTCCATTGAACTCAAAGGAATTGAGTCGAAGGACCAGTTCTGCAAGGCGCAGGAGAGTCTCTGTAGCGATAGAGGGGTGCGTGCGCTGGTCCAGGAAAAACCGGAGAGCTCGGAGACCATCAGAGTGAGGAATGGAAGTGTAAAGTGAGCAAACATCTAACAGAAATAAACGGTAGGTACGGTCTGGAGAAAGCTGAATAGAGGAAAAAGTAGTAAGAGCATGGTTTGTGTCCTTTAAGAAGGAAGGAAGCTGCTCTACAATAGGCTGGAAGATGCCGTCGAGGAAGTCTGATATACGTTCGGTAGGGCAGGCACACGCAGAGACAATGGGTCTCCCAGGGTTGGAGGGTTTATGAATTTTGGGAAGCATATAAAACACAGGCTTACCCAGACCACTATTGTCAATACGGAGATGAGAAGCGCTAGAAGGTAAGGACTTGTTGGCGATAAGACTTTTGATGGTGTCATGGACCAGACGATTGTTGAGGACTGTCGCATCATTGTCACGGCGCTGTTAGAAGGAGCTGTTGGTGAGCTGCTTATTACCTTCTTGGAGGTACAGGTCCTTGCGCCATACCACAATGGCACTTCCTTTGTCAGCCGGTTTGATAACAATGTCATCTCTGCGGCGGAGCTTAGTAAGGGCATGAGACTCATCAGAAGAAAGGTTTGAATAACGCAGGCGTTGAGGTTGGAGCTGCTGAATGTCGTGGAGGGTATTCTGAATATATAAATCCAGAGCGTGGGAAGCCCCAGGAGAGGGTGTAAAATGTTTATTCTTGGGAGGAGCGAAGCGTGCAAAGGCATCATCTGATTCAGCCTGCGATCTCTGAGGACCATCACTGTTGCGGAAATGGAGCTGAAGTCGCAGACGGCGATGAAACCGATGGACATCTTGGAGGAGATTGTACTGATCAGAGGATGGTTGGAGAGGGACAAAGTGCAAGCCCTTGCTGAGGACTGAAAGCTCTCCCTCAGAGAGGGCAAGATCAGAGGGAATACAAACAACCTGGGAACGAGATGGAGTAGAGGAGGCAGGGACAGTCTCAGGGGTAGGACAGAGGCGGGAAAGTTTGTCCTTTTTCTGGGCGGATAAAAAATCATACAATTGCCGGTTGAGGGTATGGATAATAATGCGGATAATGGGGAAGGCAGGAAAGTAGCTGGAGGGGAGACTACGTAAGCGGAGTAGAAGCTGAGACTGCTGAGCACTGATATCTGCCAGAAGGCGGGAATGGATAGCTGCGACAGCTCGCATACGCTGGAACCCACATGTGGTCTCGATGCGCTGTAAGAGGCGATGTTCACGAGGGTGAATATGGCCAGCAGAGGGGTTGAAGTGAGAAGTGAAGCCATGAGGGAGAACTTTAAGGCGGAGGCAGGTGCGGATAAAGTGGAGATGGCAAGTGAATCTAGTTTTCTTGAATGTAGCAAATGCAAAATCAATTGCAGTGCGAGATATATCAGGTGGTAAGAGGCTGAATGAGGTGGTAATAGAAGACCGAAGTGAATTAATGAAGTGTTTCAGTGAAGGCATAATGGCAAATCGAGTGAGACCACACACATGCAAAAATAAATAAAATTAAATATAAAAATAATTTATTTAATAGATATAAAGAATAAATAAAAAATAATAAACAATGAAAGTAGGTGTATAGATCGAAAGTAAGAGAGGAGATAAAAGAGAAAAGTGAGCAAACAGGTAGACAGTGCAATCAGTTATACTACTGAGACACGAGCGAATGTAAATAAAGACTACTAGAAACACGAATGACTGTAAGTACAGACTACTAGAGATACTAGTGACAGCAAATACAGACTATTAGAGACACTAGTGACTGTAAATACAGACTACTAGAGACACTAGTGACTGTAAATACAGACTATTAGAGACTCGAGTGACTGTGAATACAGACTACTAGAGACATGTGTGACTGTAAATACAGACTACTAGTGACTGTAAATACAGACTACTAGAGACACGAGTGACTGTAAATACAGACTACTAGAGACACTAGTGATTGTAAATACAGACTACTAAAGACACTAATGACTGTAAATACAGACTGCTAGAGACACTAGTGACTGTAAATACAGACTGCTAGATACATGAGTGACTGTAAATACAGACTACTGGAGACACGAGTGACTGTAAATACAGACTACTGGAGATATGAGTGACTGTAAATACAGACTACTGGAGACGCTAGTGACTGTAAATACAGACTACTAGAGTCACGAGTGATTTAAATAAGACTACTAGAGACACGAGTGGTTATAAATACAGACTACTAGAGACACGAGTGACTGGAAATGCAGACTGCTAGAGACACTAGTGACTGTAAATACAGACTACTAGAGTCACTATTGACTGTAAATACAGATTACTAGAGACACGAGTGATTGTAAATACAGACTGCTAGAGACACTAGTGACTGTAAATACAGACTATTAGAGACACTATTGACTGTAAATACAGACTACTAGAGACACTAGTGACTGTAAATACAGACTACTAGAGATGCGCGTGACTGTAAATACAGACTATTGGAGACATGAGTGACTGTAAATAAAGACTACTAGAGACACTTGACTTTAAATACAGACTACTAGAGACACGAGTGATTGTAAATAGAGACTACTGGAGACACTAGTGATTACAAGATACACTAACGATACTGATACAGACTAATGCATACACTAATTTATTTATAAGCAATACTTCACGACGTTGACATTTAACAATTAAGAATTATCTTTTGTCCAAAGACATGTGATAGTCTATGTGAGACGGTATTTTTTTATTTCATATGGTTTTGTTTTTAAAACATGAACTTGACAGCATTTGTTTGTTTGTTGTTGTTGTTTTGAAGAGGTGATGGGTGGAGAGCGGGCACTTAACAGCTGACCATTATTGCCTCTTCTCGTTCCATCTTGGTCTACCCTGTTCAACCTGAAAATTGGTTATAATTGAGGTATTTAGTGCCATTTTATTTACTAATTTTGCATTCAATTTAAATAACTATTGTCTTTTGCAGTTGCTGATTTTTATTTATATTAGTATTTGTCATTTTATTTTCTCTTTTGTATTGTTTATAGATACCCATTGTTCTTTACACTTGGTTTTAATTTGTATTAGCATTTGTTCTTTTTGAGTTGTTGTTGTTTTTTTTTAAACCTCGTTGTCTTTCCTTGTCCTATGAGTAGTTAGTAAGTTTTTTTTTTCCCATTTTTTTTTTATTTGTTAGTTCTTGTTGCTTAATTTCTATTTTGTTGAATGTCTTATCTGAAGTACTAACCTTATATGTTTTCCTTTGTTTTATGTATATATCTTTTAAGTATTGATTGGGCATCTCCTGGGGCATCTATACTTAAAACCTTATCACCTGTCATGTCTATATTGTGATTTCTATAGTAAGTTTTTAATTCAAGCTTTTGTTGTTCGTACTTTTTACAGTGTATCAGGTAGTGGTCTATGTCATTCTCTTCCTGACATTCTTGGCAGTGTGATTCCTCTATCACAAAGTATGCTGCACCGAGACGAGACGCCACACCTTTTTGTTCGAGGGTACCTTTAATTCTTCTCTGACCTGGTACGTCCTTGTTGGTTCTTTCAGCAGTTTGAACGCGTGTCTGCCTTTTCTACTGTTCTTACATGTTGTCTTCCATTCCTCGTTTATAGTTAGCTTCACTTGGCTCTTTATCTCCGACCTTCCCAGTCCTGCTCTTATATTGTTTGTGTGTATTTGATGTTGTTGTTGTTGTTTTGAAGAGGTGATGGGTGGAGAGCGGGCACTTAACAGCTGACGGTTATTGCCTCTTCTCGTTCCGTCTTAGTCTACCCTGTTCAACCTGAAAATTTGTTATAATTGGGGTATTTAGTGTCATTTTATCTACTAATTTTGTATTCAATTTAAATAACTATTGTCTTTTGCAGTTGCTGATTTTAATTTTAATTAGTATTTGTCCATTTTATTTTCTCTTTTGTATTGTTTATAGATAACTATTGTCCTTTACACTTGGTTTTAATTTGTATTAGTATTTGTTCTTTTTGAGTTTTTTTTTTTTTTTAAACCTCGTTGTCTTTCCTTGTCCTATGAGTAGTTGTAAGTTTTTTTTTTCTGTTGTCGTTTTTTGTTTTTGTGATTTGTTAGTTCTTGTTGTTTAATTTCTATTTGGTTGAATGTCTTTTCTGAAGTACTAACCTTATATTTTTTCCTTTGTTTTATGTATATATTTTTTAAGTATTGATTGGGCATCTCCTTGGGCATCTATACTTAAAACCTTATCACCTGTTAAGTCTATATTGTGATTTGTATAGTAAGTTTTTAATTCAAGCTTTTGTTGTTCATACTTTTTACAGTGGATCAGGTAGTGTTCTATGTAATTCTCTTCCTGACATTCTTGGCAGTGTGGTTCCTCTATCATAAAGTATGCTGCACCTAGACGGAGACACCACAGTTTTTTGTTCCATGGTATCTTTAATTCTTCTCTGACCTGGCACGTCCTTGTTGGTTCTTGTAGTGAAATGGATCTGTGTAAACCCCACGCTCAAACTTCCTGCTTAAAAATCAGTCCGCGTATTTTTTTTAAATTTATAAATAACTACAATATTTGAAATTTGTCTGAGGAGCAAAGTCCATTTACCGCTAAAAATTTAACTAGAGAATTTGAATTTTTCTACTACCACAGGTTAAAAGTTACTACCCCCATACACAAACACCCACACCCTAATAGTTATCGAAGGACGTAGAAAAATTAACAACCAATCAAATTGGTACCTCGTTTTTGTAGAATCAAGAAAAAATTTGTTGTAGGGCAAAAATGCCGATTCTGTGTTTTTGACCAAAATTAAATAATTTATTTCTCAATAGCTAAAGGGAATTAGAATGAAAGGGATATCTTGAATAATAGCGCTGATATTGATTAATATATTAACCTAAAGATTCCCACTTAATAAAATTTTCTTGACTTAGAAAAATTTAATTTAGTGATATTTTAGATCAGGGTAGACCTACAATTAATTACAAAAAAATTACCCAGATGAAACTGTTAAGGAATAACCAAAGGAAAATTAAATAGAACGATAGAGGTCAGTTGGCCGTTTAATTATCACTTTTGATATTGGAAATCGGTCCATAAATAACTGAGATATAAAATATACAAATGTAATCAGACGAGCGAACACACTTATAATCGCTCTAGTTTATAGTCCAAAAATATTTAAAATTTTGACTCGTCTTCTGATTGGTTAGGTGAAGTTGATAAAATTTAACACCTCCTTGCATAGTCCGCCATTTGAAAAACTAACAGGCACTGCCAAGTTGAGGTCAACGGGAAAGCCTTGTGACCAAGCTTTTGCCTTCTGGACGATAAAGCAGTCTGAAAACCTATTTACTGCTAGTCAAGCTTGTGCATGTGTTATTATTCTTTACTTGGGGTAAGACAGATACGTTTATTTGTAATATATTGACATGTAGGCCACAGGCTGTTTGTGCCGCCCTATTTTATGTCGATACTGCCAATTGGGAGAGGTTACGACGACCTAAGTAGGAATGTGTCTAAAAGCAGACTTATTGGGAAGTGAAAATAAATGTGTTTGTAAATTTGCCATAAAATTTTGCGACTGTAAGTCCAGGAGAAAATAAATGGATAGTGGCTTCTGGGGTGACACAGTGTTCAAATAACATGTGAAACCATGCATAGAATGTTTGAAAGAAAAAATTAACAGGTCACAAGATATATTTGGACATCCCTGCTGATTCTATGGAAGACAATCAATGCTTAAGGAACAGTGGCTTTGATGCCATATGGGAAAAAGAATGAAAACACAGGACTGAGTGTAGTCAATGAAACATAGAGTCTGGTGCAAATGGTCAGCACACATGGCTGACCCCGGGTAAGACTACTATCGATTAGTTGTGGAATTGTTATAGACAGGCTCTAAAGGGAAGGAAATTTTCCTTCTTATTCCAGGGTGGTATTACCAGTTACAAAGTTGTTGCAGTAAACCTGGAGAAGGCACAACCTGTGGGCAGTGAATGCTTACAATATACCTGGAAGCTACATGCTGTATCTTCATCCAGGAGGCAACACTATTTGATTGATCTTGTAGATTCTGGAGCCAAAAGCATCAGACAGGCTGACGAGATAAGTCCCTTAGCACGGGCACATGATAGTTCATTGTAATTCCATCCACAACAATAAAAAGAATATCCAGGGGAATGATGTAAAGAACAGACTCTTCAATAATAGACTAGTGTTAATGTCAAGCATTGAATCAGATTGTGGGGTACCCATTACAGTGACTTTTTTGATTGTTAAAAGTCATGGACAGTGATTCCAACTTATTTATTTATATTATGTAAATGAAAGTTTTTTTGATTTGACAATTATTGTCCCAAAAGAGTGAGGTACAAGAAAAATAAATTGTAATAATATCCCTTTATATATCAAAACGTACACACAGTTTTACTTACTTGATTTTTATTGAGTTAAAGTTCTGTTTGAAATTATTCATTCCTCATACTAAATACATTACCCTAGACACGTAGCCACATAACACCCCAGAGAATACTGTACCCTGGGTGAGATCAGAAAGGGAAGCGGATAGGGACCCTGAGAAATTCATCATCATCATTATTACTCAGGGAACTTACATAGCTTGACCTCACCTTGTTAACCTTTGATTTTATTAACATCAAAACCTCTTATCACATATTGGTGTCCTGTCCGGGATTTTTGTTCCACCATACCCTGGGGCCCACTCAGTAGGAAATAAATTTTATAAAACTAAACAAATTGTGGTGAATTGGATGTGCTGTCATTGCCATTATTTAATTAAGTTAGTATTTGTTACATTATTACAAAAGTGTTGATAATTTGTATGAGAGAATGGCAGACTTGGCCAAATTTAGATCTGCTACAGTGCAGACGGCAAAAGATCTTGGCATGAGTGGGGACATTCTGATTCAGTATGTAACTTCTGAATGTGATAAATTTATAGAACGGGATAGGAAAGATAGGAAGTTAGAAGCAGAAAGGTAATTACAATCCGATAATGAGGCTAAGAGATTACAGCTAGAAGCTGATAGGGAGGCTAGGAAATTAGAGGCCGAAAAAGAGGAAAAGAGATTGCAAAGGGAGGCAGAGGAAAAGAGATTGCAGATGGTGACTGAAAAAGAAGAAAAGAGATTGCAGAGGGAGGCAGAGGAAAATAGATTGCAGATGGAGGCTGAAAAAGAAGAGAAAAGATTGCAAAGAGAGCATGAGTTAAGACTCAAGGAACTGGAACTTCAAGGACATGTTCCAGAAAATGGAAGCAGCCCATCTACCTCTGATACTAGTGCGAGTCAGGGGGCCTCAAATTCAGCCATGAATTTTCACTTAGATCCCTTTGTAGAGAAAGACGACGAGATTGAGTCCTAACTCAGTAGGTATGAAAGGTTAGCTACTAACTTATGGGTTAGAGAAAGAGAAGTGGAGTTTAAAATTATCCCAAGGACTTAGAGGAACATCTTATGAAGTCTTCTCCAAGTTAAGCAGAGAAAACCAAGAAAATTATGATATTCTCAAACAAGCCTTATTAGTTAGATACGAAAAAATAGTGAATTTTATAGGAAGAAATTTAGGAATGCTAAGCTACTTTCTGGGGAGACCTACCACCAATTCTCTGCTAGACTAGAGACCTATTTGGAGAAATGGACTGCTCTGGGCAAAACCCAAGATCTGAAGGAAATGATTATGATGAAGCAATTAAGAGAGTCCATGGCTCCAGACCTGAGAAAATTTCTCATGGAACAAGGTGCAGAGAGATTGAGGGAGATTCTATATGTTGCTGAGAGATATCAGGCCGCCCAGTCAGAAGTAGCTGGACCAAGAAAGAAACAAGCAGAGAATAATAAAACTCCCCAAAACCAGAATAAATTTGATAATAGAGATCAAGCTCATAGATTTAAACCAAATTATGATAGGCCAAGATTTGATCCTAGAGACAGAAACCCTCAAGTAAATGAAAAGAAACCCTACAGACCAGAAGGAAAATGGTGTAAAGTTTGTAGGTTAAATAACCACAATACAAAAGACAGTAGGAAGAAAAGCCCTCTATATTTCGCTGCATGCCTTAAAACAGGAAACAAGGGAAAGAAGGAACTGCCTACAGGACAGCAGGAACCTCATCATCCCCCTGTATGTGAAGAAGTAGTATGCAATGGGGCCACTATTAAGTGCCTTTATGATACTGGACTGGACTGAGTTCTAACCTAGTGCACCCAGAGAAATATACCACAGAAACAGTGGAGATACAAGGGGCAACTAAGGAAGTAGCAACCATGACACTTCCCATTGCAAGAATAAATGTAAAAACTCGCTATGTGGAAGGAGTGATTAGAGCAGCAGTGATAAATGAACCAATCTACCCTCTAATATTGGGGTGTAGATATGTGTTTTTGGGAAATCCCAAAAGACCAGTGATTATGGCAGCAGTACAGACCAGGTCACAGTCAAGGAAGGAGGAAGATAACCCAATAAATACTCATCCAGAGGAGATGAGGAAGGCACAGGCTGAGGATAAGTCATTAAAGCCGTGTTTCAGGAAACTCCCAAAAAGCCATACCCCTCTGATAACGCTGGTACTGGTGTAGATGAGATTAAGTGGTCAACTCAAACCCGGCACAGTGTTGGTCATATAGGTAACCTTGTCCCGGAACGTAATGAGGCCCCGACAAGAATGTATTGTTGACAATGAGTGTTAGTATGAGTGTCCACACGCGAATGCATAAATGGTTCTGTAGAGTTGACAAGTTGGTAATAATGCACTCATACCCTCACGGCTGGAAGTCAATGATAACTGGAACTACTGTAGACGTTTTAGACAGTTTAATGATACACACTCTGACAGCACGGTTGACAGTCATTGGAACAGGTTGACACAACAAATCATTGGATACTTGACAAATGGGTGGCAACAGCAATTTGGCAATCTCATAGCATGTAAATATAATCGGACGATAGGAGCAAATATATAGTTATGATAGTCTATCGTCTCATACCTCCACTGACTAGTCGCATCAGTTTGAGTTAACAATAATAATGGTCATCACAATGCTCCCTTACAGACCCTCTGCTGACTACGTCTTTCAGGCTAAGTCTTTTAGGCTTTAGCTTCAACAGGGTCTTTCTTTTAAGGTTGACAATCTCAAATAACAAAGGGTAGACTTCAATACAATGTAGGTCCTGGTATCGCCATCAGGTAATAAGATATCTCCGTATTGACAATTCAAACAGACCAACAGTGGAATTCAAAATGGCGCCGGTCCCAGTGAGCGGTGTTCATCCAAAAGATATCCTCACTACAAATGAAAGTTCCGTTCATTTGCTCATCTAATGTCTTTGGGTTTTCCATACCCATAAGGAATGTTACATATGTCCACTCATAGTGCTGCTAGTACAGGAATCGTCTACATACAATCCATCAAATATATAGATAGATGATATAACATATATGGCGTCGTTAGGCCTAGGTAAAGTTTTAGAAAATGTTTCTTCTTTACCTTAAGTTCAGGAAATACTAGTAACTAGCACACTAACATATATATTCTGGGAGAAGTATCGACCATCATAGTATACTGAGAGAAAACTCCTCTCTTCCCCAGAATCAATCACAATGACTAAAAACTTCGGACTCTCATATGTCCGACAGCCTTCAAGATCCGTCCGTCATCACGGAAGCGCCAACGACGACTCATCGTCTCATTGGGCATGCGCTAATGTTAACCTTTCAACTATATTCAAGTGGGGCGACTATATATTTACTTTCACTCGAAGCAAAAAATGAGTATTCGCACTTTGACTTTAGTTCTAATCTTAGACTCAAAATAATGATTCCCAGATATTTCCAAACATAACAAGTATACAAACAAATAAATATCTTCCTATATATATATACATCTCTATCTTCATTGTCCCCAGTAATCTGTTGGTAACAGACTCCAAACAAAGGAGACTTTTATATGAAGAACAAGTTAATGTATAGGAAGGATGGTATAGGATCCAGTGGTCATGGACAATTAGTACTTCCAACTTCATATAGGGAAAAGGTGCTGGAGTTAGGACATGCTATCCCCTTCAGTGCTCACATGGGGATCAGCGTCACAGGACAGCGTATAGCTTGTCATTACTTCTGGCCAGAGATAACAGAAGATATAAAAAGATATGTCAAATCCTGCCCAGAATGCCAAAGGGTAGCTCCGAAACATTGGACTGCACCTGCAACTCTAGGGGAGATGCCAATCATGGGAACCCCTTTTGAGAGAGTTGCAGTGGATATTGTTGGACCTCTCACACGAACCAAGAGGAGAAACAGTTATATTCTTACTCTGGTGGACACTTGTTCTTTGTGGGGAGAGGCAGTAGCCATGTCATCAATCGATTCCAAACATGTGGCAGAGGCGTTACTTACAATATTTACACGGTTAGGATTTCCACACCAGATACTGACTGATAATGGATCACATTTCAAGGGGAAACTAACTGAGGAAGTTTTCAGGATCTTTCAAGCCAGGCACTTTCACTGTAGTCCGTATCACTCCCAAGGGAACGGGCAAGTGGAAAGGTTCAGCGGGACACTTATTTCTATCCTGAGAAAGTTGGCACATGAAAAACCTGACACATGGGATCAATACTTACCCGCGGCCTTGTTTGCTTATCGGGAAGTCCCCCATAATTGAACAGGAATTTCACCGGAAACCCTGTTATTTGGCCGGCCAATTAAAGGTCCATTGGAAGCCTTATTGAGGACAGGGACAGATGAGAAGGCAGAAGAGACTGTAACCTCATCATATCAGTATGTGAACGAGCTGACCACTCGACTAAAAACTGGCTGGAAACTAGCAAATGATAACATAAGACAAGCCAGGAAGAAACATGCTGCATATTATAATAGGAAAGCGAAGGATAGGGAGCTTGCTAAGGGGGGGGGGGAGAGAAGGTGCTTCTTCTTTTACCCGGCAGCAACAACAAACTTCAGATTGGATGGCAAGGTCCATACACAGTTCTAGAAAAGGTATCTAGAACTCATTATAAGATAGACAAACAGGGAAAGGAAAAAGTCTATCATGTGAACCTCCTTAAGAAATATCATGATAGAAGAGTTTTGGAAGGCGCACACCTAATGACCTTGGCCATAGCCACTGAAATGAAAAAGGAACCTCTCACCTCTTATGAATATCCCCTGAAACCATGCGAAACACCTGCACAGGTAAAAATCAGAAATCACCTGACAAAAGGGCAGAGGGAGAAGATTCAAAAGGTTCTGGAGAATCATACAGACGTGTTAACGGACAAACCGGGGCACACTAACTTGTTGGAGTATGATATGAAACTGCTAGACCAAACACCCATCTGTATGAGAGCCTATACTATCCCATTCGCTAAAGAGCAGGCTTTAAAAGGGGAAATAGAATATTTGTTACAAGAAGGGATTATTTCTCATAGTGAATCTCCTTATAGCTCCAGTGTGGTATTGTTGAGGAAACCCTCTGGGGAACATAGGCTGTGCATAGATTACAGGAAACTGAACGCTGTCACAGAAGGTCAGGTGGATCCATTACCTGATACTAACCAACTGTTTGCCAGATTGAATAAGGCAAAATATTTTTCCGAGGTAGATCTCAGTAAGGGATACTGTCAGATTCCAGTGAAGGCTGAGATTCGACCTTATCTGGCCTTTAGCACCTCGGAAGGGCACTATGAGTTCAACATGTTGCCTTTTGGATTGAAGAATGCTCCGAGTGTGTTTTCCAGAATGATGCGAAAACTATTGGATCCCCTGAAAAATCCAGGTATTACTAATTTCATGGATGACATCCTCATCGCCATGGAAACATTTGAGGAACATGTAGACTCTCTAAACATGTTATTTGACAGACTCTGGGAGGCAAACTTAACTGCTAGACCAACAAAATGTTGTATTGGATGCAAGGAATTAGAATTCTTGGGACAGACTGTACATAAGGGTAGCATGACCCCTGATCCTAAGAACTTGAAGAAATTGCAGAGAGCACCCAGACCACAGACTAAGAAAGATGTGAGATCCTTTGTCTCACTTTGTGGGTTTTATCAAAAATATATCCATAATTTTAACTCTGTTTGTGCTCCTCTGACAGACCTAACTCGTGAAGGGAAACCAGAAAAAAATAGAATGGTCGGCAGAATGTGAGCTGGCATATAATGAGCTGAAACAGAAACTCACCAGTAAGCCCATATTGAAGTTACTTGATTTGAGTCAGGAATTTGTGGTGAGAACGGACGCTAGTAATGTGGGATTGGGAGCCACTTTGTTACAACGGTCCTCATCACCAGACGGAGAATTGAACCCTGTTGCTTATGCCAGCCGCAAATTAAACAGAGCGGAACAAAACTACTCAACTATATAAAATGAATGTTTGGCTTTAGTCTGGGCAATAAAGAAATTCCAGATTTATTTGTATGGTAGGCATTTCGTGGTCCAGAGCGATCATCAGCCCATGGTTTTTCTTGCACATGCAAAACATGGTAATGCACGATTGTTAAGGTGGTCACTTCTCATACAACCTTACTCGTTTACCATTGAGTACATTCCTGGATCGCAGAACGTTGGGGCAGATTTCTTGAGTAGGCACCCACCTGCAGAAAACCAGGATCAATCTAAAGTAAAGTTGAGTTAATTTGATCGTGATGGTAACACAGATATTAAAGCTGCACTAGTGGTTCACGCTTTTTAACAGGGGAGATATGTAGTGAAATGGATCTATGTAAACCCCACGCTCAAACTTCCTGCTTAAAAACCAGTCCGCGTATTTTTTTTAAATCTATAAATAACTACAATATTTGAAATTTGTCTGAGGAGCAAAGTCCATTTACCGCTAAAAATTTAACTAGAAAATTTGAATTTTTCTACTACCACAGGTTAAAAGTTACTACCCCCATACACACACAAACCCTAATAATTATCGAAGGACGTAGAAAAATTAACAACCAATCAAATTGGTACCTCGTTTTTGTAGAATCAAGAAAAAAATTTGGTTGTATAGCAAAAATGCCGATTCTGTGTTTTTGACCAAAATTAAATAATTTATTTCTCAATAACTAAAGGGAATTAGAATGAAAGGGATATCTTGAATTATAGCGCTGATATTGATTAATATATTAACCTAAAGATTCCCACTTAATAAAATTTTCTTGACTTAGAAAAATTTAATTTAGTGATATTTTAGATCAGGGTAGACCTACAATTAATTTTAAAAAAATTACCCAGATGAAACTGTAAAGGAATAACCAAAGGAAGATTAGATAGAACGATAGAGGTCAGTTGGCCGTTTAATTATCACTTTTGATATTGGAAATCGGTCCATAAATAACTGAGATATAAAATATACAAATGTAATCAGACGAGCGAACACACTTATAATCGCTCTAGTTTATAGTCCAAAAATATTTAAAATTTTGACTCGTCTTCTGATTGGTTAGGTGAAGTTGATAAAATTTAACACCTCCTTGCATAGTCCGCAATTTGAAAAACTAACAAGCACTGCCAAGTTGAGATCAGCGGGAAAGCCTTGTGACCAAGCTTTTGCCTTCTGGACGATAAAGCAGTCTGAAAACCTATTTACTGCTAGTCAAGCTTGTGCATGTGTTATTATTCTTTACTTGGGGTAAGACAGATACGTTTATTTGTAATATATTGACATGTAGGCCACAGGCTGTTTGTGCCGCCCTATTTTATGTCGATACTGCCAATTGGGAGAGGTTACGACGACCTAAGTAGGAATGTGTCTAAAAGCAGACTTATTGGGAAGTGAAAAATAAATGTGTTTGTAAATTTGCCATAAAATTTTGCGACTGTAAGTTCAGGAGAAAATAAATGGATAGTGGCTTCTGGAGTGACACAGTGTTCAAATAACATGTGAAACCATGCATAGAATGTTTGAAAGAAGAAATTAACAGGTCACAAGATATATTTGTACACCCCTGCTGATTCTATGGAAGACAATCAATGCTTAAGGAACAGTGGCTTTGATGCCATATGGGAAAAAGAATGAAAACACAGGACTGAGTGTAGTCAAGGAAACATAGAGTCTGGTGCAAATGGTCAGCACACATGGCTGACCCCAGGTAACACTACTATCGATTAGTTGTGGAATTGTTATAGACAGGCTCTAAAGGGAAGGACATTTTCCTTCTTATTCCAGGGTGGTATTACCAGTTACAAAGTTGTTGCAGTAAACCTGGAGAAGACAAAACCTGCGGGCATTGAATGCTTACAATATACCTGGAAGCTTCATGCTGTATCTTCATCCAGGAGGCAACACTTTTTGATTGATCTTGTAGATTCTGGAGCCAAAAGCATCAGACAGGCTGACGAGATAAGTCCCTTAGCACGGGCACATGATAGTTCATTGCAATTCCATCCACAAAAATAAAAAGAATTTCCTGGGGAATGATGTAAAGAACAGACTCTCCAATAATAGACTAGTGTTAATGTCAAGCATTGAATCAGACTGTGGGGTACCCATTACAGTGACCTTTTTGATTGTTAAAAGTCATGGACAGTGTTTCCAACTTATTTATTTATATTATGTAAATGAAAGTTTTCTTGATTTGACAATTCCTGTCCCAATAAAATGAGGTAGAGGAAAAATAAATTGTATATATATATATATATATATATATATATATATATATATATATATATATATATATATATATATATATATATATATATATATATATATATATATATATATATATATATATATATATATATATATATATATCCCTTTATATATCAAAACGTACACACAGTTTTACTTACTTGATTTCTAGTGAGTTAAAGTTCTGTTTGAAATTATTCATTCCTCATACTAAATACATTACCCTAGACACTTAGCCACATAACACTACAGAGAATACTGTACCCTGGGTGAGATCAGAAGGGGTAGCGGATAGGGACCCTGAGAAATTCATCATCATCATTATTACTCAGGGAACTTACATAGCTTGCCCTCACCTGGTTAACCTTTGATTTTATTAACATCAAAACTTCTTATCACAGTTCTTTCGGCAGTTTGAACGCGTGTCTGCCTTTTCTACTGTTCTTCCATGTTGTCTTCCATTCCCCGTTTATAGTTAGCTTCACTTGGCTCTTGATCTCCTACCTTCCCAGTCCTGCTCTTATATTGGTTTTACTTATTCTTCCATTCTTGGCTGTCTGGTCTGCCAACTCGTTACCAGCTATACCTATGTGTGCTGGAACCCACACTAGCCTCACACTACATCCTAGTGATGTATTAATTGCAAGAATTTCTTCCTTTGTGTCTGGCCGGCTACATTTACCTGGGTGTTCTAGTGCTTGTAGTGATGATAGTGAGTCTGTAAATATCGTAACAGCTTCTGGTGGTTATCTTCGATTATTTCTAAACTTTTTAGAATTGCTACCATCTCTGCGGTAAAAATCGAAGCCCCTTCAGTTACACTGTAGCTCTTTTTAATTCCCCACTGTGGTATTACTACTCCTGCACCTAGCTGCCTACTATCACCCTTGGATCCATCAGTGTAGACGGCCAGACTTTGTTTTGTAAGTTGATCTATGAACTTTCTGCTTATCATTTTAGCTTCCTTATCTTCTATGTTTTGTTTGATATTTTCAGTAAGTGAGTAGTCTATGATTGGTGTTTTTAGTTCCCAAGGTGGTATTTCTATATTTATTACTATTTTTAATTGTGTTTGACAGTTCTTTGAACTGCGTTAGATCTTCTATAGTTCTCCACCCTATTGGATATCTATCTTTATTTAAGGGGACGTCTCATACACTTGGTTGGTTTTTGACAAATGCTTTATGTGCTGGGTGGGTCACTTCTTGTGCTACTTTACTCCAATAATTTAATCTTAGTTCTTTCCGTCTTAGACCAAGGGGTGGTATGCCAAGAGCTACTTCTAGTGCTTCTACTGGTGTTGATATAAATGCACCTGTAATGGTTTTCAGGGCTGCATTTTGAATTCTGTCTAGTTTTGCTTTGTTAGAAGCTGCAGCTGAGTCATAGACTATGCTGGCATAATTCAGTTTCCCCCTGATGAAAGACGTGTAGAACATAAGCATTATTTTATTGCTGGCCCCCCATCCATTACCTTTTATTATCCTTAGTATATTTATGGGTCCCCTACAGCTTTCTACTAAATTGTCTATATGTTTATTCCAATTTAGTTGTTTATCTAAAGTTATGCCCAGAAATCTTGTTGTTGGGGAGGTACATATTTTCTGTCCTTTAATGGTTATATTGATTTTGTTATTTTTTAAAAAAATTCCTTGCTGAATATCATACCTACTGATTTGTTTACATTAATTTGGAAGCCCCAACTTTTCATCCACTCTGAAACTTTGTCTATTTGTTTTTGAAGTGTTTGGTAAACATAGTTCAAGTTTTTTCCAGATCGCCAAATGGCACAGTCATCTGCAAATTGTGGTACTGCATTCTTAATGTCGTTAAATTCATCTGCTAAATCATTTACAGCTATAGTGAAAATTGAAGGTGAAATCACTGATCCCTGAGGAATCCAATTCTGTTGTTCATATATTTCTGACTTATCACTGTTCACCTGCACAGCAAAATACCTGTCCTGTAAAAAGTTTTCTAGATACCTATAGGTTTTACCAGTAATGCCAATCTTTTTCATTTTGTAAAGAGCTCCATCTCTCCAGCATTCATCATATGCTTTAGCGACATCCAAAAAGACTGCCACAGCATTTGTTTGAAATGACAACCCATTTATATTTTATGCGACCAGAATTTTCAGGTATAGCTTTAACACATTGTTATTGGATAAGACGTATACCGTATTCTCTTTTAAGTGCTGTGATAGGATCAAACTTTTACCATATTTCCTTGAATGTGTTGTGATTGGATACAACTTTTATTGTATTATCTTTTATGTGTTGTGATTGGATAAAACTGTTACCATATTCTCTTTTATGTGTTGTGATTGGATCAAACTTTTACCAAATTCTCTTGTATGTGTTGTGATTGGATAAAACTTTTACCGTATTCTGTTTTATGTGTTGTGATTGAATAAAACTTTTACCATATTCTCTTTTATGTGTTGTGATTGGATAAAACTCTTACCGTATTCTCTTTTATGTGTTTTGATTGGAAAAGACTTATACCGTATTCTCTTGTATGTATTTTGATTAGATAAAACTTGTACCGTATTCTCTTTTATGACAAGATCGTGCAAGTATTCCATACATGACAAAATATTTCATGTTTAATTCTCGCATACAAACCAATATTTAGACATGCCAACTTACCTCAAATCCTTCCTTTAGTAAGAAAACTTGTAACGATAATTAAACCACAGATAACCTGCCGATTATATAAAAATTGCACCACGAATGACCTCACGTAGATAATGAAGGCAGCTCTAAAAGAATACTATTAAATTAGTGTGAGCAAACAAGTTGTATTACTCCGTTTAGGTATAGCGTGGTAACAAACAGCAGCAATGGCACTAGGAAACTCAAGTTTCTCTGAGCCAACAACAAAGCCGGGCCTCGTAGACTAAAGACAGGAGAGAGGATGGAAAGTAGATCAGAGAAGGGTGCAGAAACAACTGTACCTGGTGTGTCTTCAGTTGTGGCAAGCCGTCAGGTGCGATGGGGGTGGGGGGGGGGGGGTGCATATAGCAGTTATGCGAATAATCTTCACTTAGTGTCAGTTTTTCATGCACTAATTTGTTGTTGTTGTTGGCAAAGTTCCTCCTCAGGGTAAGTTATTAAATGGACACAGTAACGGATGAATATACAGACAGGTATATAAGATGACACGAATAGTTCAGATAGAGCTATGTAAAGAAATAAGACAAACAAGTAATTGAATGTACAAAGATACTAACAATATACAAAAAAGATTTAAAAAACTGATCTGGCAGATAAATATATAGATCTCTAGGTAATTATCCTCAATATGAGCATGTAAAGCCGTCAAAACAAATTCGGGAGAAGAATTAAAGCTAATACTTTAAACTTTCAGCCTCTGCAGCACATTTAGAAGACTGAGAGTTTGGAATAGGTAAATATGGTGTAATTTGACTAATTACATAACAGCTCTTGAAACACAACATGCTTTGTTATTGGATGGGTACCATTAAAGTTCTTGGGTTGACAGCTTGTGTCCTGTACATATGCTTTTAAGATTGTCTGGGTTCTGTCCTCGCGTGAGCGCTGCATAAAGTAGACTACTTCCGGCAGGTGTACAGCAAAATGCAAGAGATTATAAATTTTCTATGCTTCCGATCCGCTACGTTAACTCGTAGTGGTTAGTGCACTGGCTTCCTAGCTCGGTGGTCCATGGCTCGATTCCCTGTTGAGGCGGGATCGTTTTAGACTGCAAGCGGCTCCGGGGTCGACCAAGCCTCATGAATTGGGTTCCACAGTAACTCTGGGAAGGTTAAGGTGGCCGGCGTGATGCTGATCACATCACCCATAGTGTGCCGATTGTCAAAAAAATATGGGCCTAACACCATATTCCCAATACCTCTCAATTGGCGTGTAACGGGATCCTTTACCTTACCCTTATAATAACAATGCAATGGCATTCACATCCAAAATACATCTAAAATTAGATGCGGCTGGGACTAGATGCGGCAACTTCATTCATCCAAATGTGGAACGTGCTACCCACAGGAATATATAACTTAATGACAGAAAATATTTCCAACTTAGAGCAGCGAAACAAAAGATAGCAGGTTCTGTTGTCTACAGTTCATTTGGTTTGCGGTGGCATGTAACCGTTAGCTAACAGAAGGATACAGATATATATTTGCAACTAAATAAGATAGCAGCTTATGGCTTTTATCAATTAATTTGGTTTGCGGTGGCATGTAACCGTTAGCTAACACAAGGATACAGACCTATGTTAGCAACACAGTTGAAAAGCAGCCGTGTGTGTTTACTGGTTAATCTGGTTTGCGATAGAATGTATTAATTTGCTAACAACCTGATAAGTGAAAGTGTGTGGAGATTTCTCAGTGAAACTTGTAAACGTTTCCGTTACATGTTCAGGCTGAAACAGGAAAATGTTCGGGTAAAATAGATAAGCTACTTTACCAAGAACTGAAATACACGAATAATGTTTGCTGAATATTTTCATCTTGCCCGAATTTCGTTAGTCAGGGCTTGCATTCTCTTAGACTTGTGCAACTAAGTGACATAAAATATTTTCACTAGTTTTTCCTTCATTTAACACTGTCTTATATAGTCCTGGGCCCCGTGTATTTCTCGTGGGAGGGGCACAAAGAAAAGGTCTCTGAGGAGACAAAGGAAGAATATAACCACTTCACTCTCCAGCATGTCGTAATAATAGCCCCTTTCAGTCATAACTGTCCATGGGTATGCGGCCCTGAGAAGACAGCCCTTTTATTATATTTCTGTTTCGCCTTCCTCCTATGTCATTTAAAATAACTAAAGGAAAATGTCAGAGGACTACCGGTGAACAAAGAAATATAATAACATAAATCAACCATCGTAGGACATAGAACCAGAACAGGTACACTTTAAAATATCCTGACTGTCATGAACTGTTTGTAATATGGGTGTCAGTAACTTGTGCTTCGTTTGGACTAGATTTGTTTATCTGGCGTCTGAGTTGAAGTGAGTTAAGTTAAGCTTGGTTGTGTTTACGCATAGAATGACTAGTGGTGTAGCGTTATTACGTTCATAAGCGTGACTGAGGTGTTTTGAACAAAGTCGAATCTGAATACTGGTCAGGGATTAAAGGTGAGATGACAAGGGTCGTGTGTTTGGGCGGGTAGTTGAATGACACTTGAGCTGAGAAGTGTTTGCTTTGTTCGAACGGCGAAGTTTTATGCTGAATGCAGCCAGTGCATGGGGAAGCATCACTGCGACTGTTCCTTTGGTTCTTAGGTCCATCTAACATATCGTGACATTGTTACATCTTTTCTACATGAATTGGTAATGTCTGCCTTTTGGCGAGTTTGCCATGTGAGGGAAGTAGCATTGGCTTCTATGACGTACAGAGTACACATTAGTATATATGTGATTTGTGTTCCGCGTATGTTAGTGATCTTGTTCTGAATAGCTGTGATAAAGTTAATGGATATTGTCCTTTCATATTCGATTTCACTGAATTATGTCTATTTAACGTTAAACACGAGTCATGTTTTTTTTATTGTAGGAGTTATGTAGTAAAGGTTGCCATTGTGTTAACCTAGTTAGTACTTTACAGTGGCCAAGGGAAAGATGGAGGGATAGGAAAGCTGAGGTAGACTGAGAGAAAAGATAATGGACAGTTTGACACTACAGCGTGACAAGAGATCAGCAACAGAATTGATGAGGAGCATCAAAACTCGAGATCTGTGGTAGGACATGATCTCTTACGTCATGGGGTCCGGTGCTTGATGTGACTCCCGCTTTATTTCGTGTTTTCAAGCATGGTGCCAGTAAATAAATAGTAGCAACTGATTACATGATCTGCCACTATACGCACCACATATCCTAATTATAACCCATCGGAGGCTGAAAAGGATATTTTTATGAAATAACTTCACATTCTGGTTATAACCAATTAGAAGTTAAAAAGGCTATTTTTATCAAATAATCTTAATTAAAAGCGATAAGGAGTTCAAAGTGGCATTTAACATTTTTATCCTAATTATAAACGTCAATGTTTAAAAAAATACTTCTTATGAAATTAAGTTTTTAAAATTCTACTAGCAATTTCTTCTTCTTCTTCTTCTTCTTCTTCTTCTTCTTCTTCTTCTTCTTCTTCTTCTTCTTCTTCCTCTCTCTTCGTTATTCTTCCTTGTTTACCTGTTCTTCTTCCTCCTCTTCTCCCAGTTATTCTCTTTTCATTCCTCTTTCTGTTTTTTTTCTCCCTTCTCTACCACCAAATAATGCAAGCATATATCTCCTTTCTCACCCTTCCTCACCAAACAACCACCACAACTTAACCTCTACCCCCGTATCTTTGGCTTCACCAGAACATCCAAAATACCTCATAAAGTTTCTATTCTTTCTCTCCTCCCCCCCCCCCCCACAACAATCGCCAATGCCAACGCCTCTGCATTCTCTTTTTCCATGTCGTTTTTTTCTTCATCATCACAAGAATCTTCTTTTTCATCATTTTCTCGACAAAAAACAAACCTCAGCTCCACTCCATTCAGTTTTTATCCTCTTTTTCTTATCCTTTTTTCCCTTCTCTTCTTCTTCATTTATTTTTCTTACCTTCCATATTTCATCTCCCACCAGGCGATTTTTATATTATATATATATATATATATATATATATATATATATATATATATATATATATATATATATATATATATATATATATATTATATATATATATATATCAGACTGTGCGTCTTACCCCTAGTTTTTAAAACCCGTTAGAAAACGCTTTCTAATACAGAGATAAAACCGATTTAAATCAATTTCACAAAGTCATAAAAGAAAACTCATGTATGATAAGTAAATGCACCTTGGTACAGGCTTTCATGGATGCATGTTGTACGGAATGTGAAACGATAACCGAGCTCCACGGTTATCACACGTGATATTTCAGCCTGTGAAAATATACCTTGCTCCTTGCTGTTTTATCGCTATCCTGTGCGTGTTTGTCGTTTCTGAACAACAATAACAGTTACAAGCGTCAGCCACATGAATCCCACGGCTGCAGTCATCAGCGTTTACCATAATCATTGTTACCTGTAATTTAATTTCATCGTTTCTTCCGCATGTACCTTGTAAGGTATGCATTTTCTCAAATATTTGTACTTGGATCATTTCAGTCAATCTTGACTGGATCTTTCTTCGACTTACCAGATCTCAAGGTCGTAATGTCTTTCAAGATCTCTTATATTTGGACATGCACCCTAAAATAACCGGCAGACCTTTTGTTCAGGTTTGGGGCGCTCCCAGGGACTAAACTCCTTGTTTTAAACCGAGTCAAATAGATTATCACTCAGTTCTCACTATAACTTACAAAAACGCACACTATCACGCTTATAGACACTTTAAATTAACAATTTCTGGTGATATTTTCATATTCCCGCCTAAAATGAATCTCATATCTACAGCAGATCACTCCACTTACTATTTTTCTCATTCAATCTGGAGCAAATGTAAACGAACAAAGGAAAGCTATATGAACTTAACCAAAGTCCCTTCGAGTTATAAACATGGTAGTTACCCTTAGATTCATGGCCGACTTAAGAGTGTACAGCGCTCGGGGCGAGTGATTCCTTATGCCCCCCCCCCCCCCCCTTTTCCCTTTCGACACCCGGACACTAGGACTGATTTGCTGCATTCTAACATTTGAACACTTGTTATTTCTCATATTAATGCCATTATCGTAGCCCAAAGTAGTTCTCTAGTCTTGGTCCGTTCAGGACTAATATTTCCAAACAGCAGATATTGTAAAAAAGCAAGCTCAACTTCGGAAGAAAGCAAAAATATTAATCACTAAAGGAAGATTCTTCTTCTTCTTCTTCCTCGTTCGCCTTCAGACCTCCACATTTATGACTCTAATAAAGGCAGTAGTCAACTCAAGGTTCCCGACATCTCCAAACAGTTTTTCGTTGACAGAAGTGGGTTGTTGCCATATGCTACTCCGTTCATTACTGTAGGTTGGGCAGTACTGCAACAGGTGTTCGACTGTCATCGGGCTGGTACCGCAGGTGCAGAGATCTGTTAAACCAATTTTGTATTTGTGGTATAGATGGTATCTCAATCTGTTGTGTCCAGTCCGTAGCCGAAAAATGATGACCTGTTCTTTCCTGGATAGTTGATGATATGCGTCATTTTTCAAATGGCCCGGGTGCTCTCTTTCCCATTTGGACTTGAATGTAGCCTTTATAGTAGTCTTTGCCATTGCGTAAGTTGTCTCTATATCATTTTGTTTAAAGGAAGATAAAACAAATAGATTGAAATGAAAATGCAGCTAGCCAATAAACTGACGTATCAAGCTCACTGCAGTTTTGAAGCACACATATAGAACCTGTAAGAAATATGATATCCGAGAAAACAAATCTCATTAAAAACACACAGAACCAGTAAGAAATATGATATCTGAGAAAACACACAAATTATTTCTTACGAGTGCCTGAAAACATACCTTTATGTTTGTTTCATATTAATCTAATAGATATGAACGCAGTTTCATAATCCAGATATACCAGGTTCAAAACCCGCTGCAGGCGGTTTGGTAGCAGATCGCTTTGTGTGGATTTTTAACAATGGTATAAGCGCCGTACCGTTCAGAAAGCAAAGGCAAACTACTGAATGAAAAAAATGCCTAGAAAAATCACAAACAGCCAATAAAAGCTGGGGTTGATTGCCACGTCCTGTAAAGGATAAGCAACTAACTTTTTTTAAGAAGATAAAATTAAGGGATGACAGACACCTTATAGAGACACAATATGACAGAACACCAGGCTGCATTACGAACACTGTTTCGGAAACAGATAATTTGTGCCGCCTGAGAAACATGTCAGTATTTTTTTTTTAAATAAAGTTTTGCCTCGTTTTGGCGAGGCGCGTCCCGTTCAACCTAGTCGGTTATATTAGGGCGCATGTCCAAATATATAAGACCCTTTGGTCTGGTATGTAGTTATGCTACATGTCAGTAGAAGTAGTAAAGACAAGAGAATTAAGAGGACGAGTTTGGGTATGTGTGTGTGTGCGTGTGAGTTCGCATGTGTGTGTGTGTGTGCGCGCGCGCGGCTTTTTTCTCTATCCGTTCCCAAAGATTTAACCTGCTTAATCTCTTATAGAATCTGCTACAGATTCTGGAATGGTGTTTTAAGTCTTGGCGTGAATTTTGTTTAAGACGTCTGCGCCAGAGGGGGCTGTAAGATAAGTCATTAATCGATGGAATGAAACTCCGAGACAACATAGTCTGACGCCATCACAAGCAACGTACCTCGCACATGATTAAAAATGTGATCTTTCTCCCTGTCGCTTCTCAGCATAACGGAAGAAAATGCGAGTTACGCTTGTTTAGAATAATCTTGTATGTCAAACCTAACATTAGTTACTCATAATTTTTGTTTTAAACAATAAAAAGATCACCGTTACACGCCAACTATCACTCCAGCCGCCTTAACCTTCCCAGAGTTGCTCTGGTACCCAACTCATGAGGCTGGGTCGACTCCGGAGCCGTTTGCGGTCTAAAAAATCCCACCTCAACTTGGGATCGAACCATTTTTAATAATAAAGCCCTGACGTTTTGAGCAAGGCATCTGGTCTTATGTTCACAGGTGTACCACTGGAGCCTGCAACTTGGTCAACCAACTTTCAACTTAACCTCCTCCTCCTCCTCTCCTCCTCCTCATCATCATCATCATTTTCCTTGTCCTTACACTTTGAGCATGGAGCCACCACTGCAGCAAGCCCCTGTAGCAGAACGCCTGCACAAAGCACTCAAATTCTCGTGTAGCCATAGTTTCTGTAGCAATGTCTTTGATATGATGAGGCTGCCAGCCTGTCACGGATTGCCTCCCCTTAGCTCTGCAGTAGTGGTCCAACAGTGGCCAAAACTCAAGAGTATCTAAAATGGGTCTTCAAATGTGTCTACCTTCGCACTAGATTACTCTTGGCAGAGTGGTAGATAGAAGTATAATGATGCTTCTATCTCAAGGTAGTTTTCATAAGATATTTCCGAAGTCAAGAACAATGCTGCATTGGCAGAGCAATTGTTAACTTTCTATCTTCTTCTTCTTTTTTGTTCGTCCTGAAAAGGACGTTGGTTGCATTGTGTCCATTTACAGCGAAGTTGCGATATTTGCGCCTTCCGGCCGACCCATCCGACTTCAGCACGGCAATTTTGGGACCGGGTTAGCCTTCCCTCTTCGATCCCTACTCACTCAGCCAGACTGCAGTGATGCAGTCTATTTCCAGGACCACCACTTGGAGGTGGTGTAGGGTCTTGGTCAGCTCTGGTTCGCTGACCCTGACGCATGCAGTCAAGCTATGGGTCGCTAACTGCATTCCTCACTGTTGACGTGTCTTAGGTCCCAAAAACTTTATATCGATCCGCCGCCTTTTATGAAGAATTTAGCAATTTTCAAATTCAGCTCGTCAAGCCCCCACACTGATTTACTCAGTGGAATTCTTATTATTAAGGTATAGCTCTGTTAGAGAGTATTTAGTAAATTGGCTGAGATAAACATGCAGTACATTTAAAATGATCAAATTGGAGTTAAATTTGTATAGTTACATAGTTTGGTTCTTGGTAGACTGATCACGCTCGTCGCTGGTCAAGGTTGTTAGGGCGCAGCACGTTCCCAGAAATGTCAGTAGTGTCTACGAATTTGGTCCCTCGTCTTAAAGCTCAAGCCACTGTTCCCTTCTTGTTCCAGAGATAGTACCCTTAACTGGTACCACCAACAACTATGGTAAAAGAATAGAACCAAAACGCTCTCCTGAGTATTGCGTTTTCCAACCCATAGTCATGGGTCCCCTTCTCTCTATTCCACCATCCAATCTATCTCAGAATTTATCCTCGATAAGAGTTAAACTTAATCCCTCCTTCCTTTTCATTTAAATTGAATAGCTTTATCTTTATTTTACATTTAAATGAAAAGGTTAATAGTGCAGATAAGAATATATTTACATTTACATCTCCACTGATTGAAAAATGTTCACAATATAAATTAAATACGTTTTCATTTATATCTACACTTGCTTCTTGAACAGTTTGAAACATTCATTAATTTTAAAGTGAATATGTTTTACATAGACAATTACACTGGCTTGAAAATGTAAATATTGTACTTAGAATATACATCATTTCTTTCAACTTTCCCTCCCTGCTCCATACGGAACTCGTACCTACTTAGGCTTGTAGTTCACTTTCAGAAACTAGCGATAAAGCAGTCACTAGCCCTTGCAGTAGTGGTTCATGAAGTCATCATTCTATACGCTGAGGTTGCCAGCCTCAAATGACTTGGACATCCACTAGCGATTTTCACATATTAATATTCACATGGCAATATAAACATATTAGTTCACATGTTAGTAATGAAAAAATACAAAATGTAAAATTGCACAACTTACGCCAATCATGGCTCATAGATTTTTTGCTCAGATGAATAAAGGCACTTGATTAGGACTCTTACACGTGTTCTTGGGGGTCGTTATTTTAATAATAGATTCCCTCTTTGACCGTGTTCTCAGTTTCCTTAGAATTCCGGTTTCCTTATTAAGATGGTTTCCTGTGCTCTTTAAGTCCTTCAAGATGTTCCAACAAAAGTCCGGTCTGATTAAATGGAAGTCTGATTCTAACTCTGGCAAGGTCTGATTGGGGTCGTCTAGGCAAGCGCACTTCACGGTGAACTAGACTTGCAAAAATTGTCAGATTATATTGCAAGTCTGCCCCCGCATTTGGTTTGTTACGATGCTAAGAAAGCACCAATCGTTTTCAAACATGCGTGCCCTGTGGGTGTCGTGAAACGAGTGTAACCCACTACTTTGTTAATCACTATGTCGAGATACAGATTTGCTTCAACCAATCAACGAGCAACGTACGAGCAACGTTCACCAGTCTCTGAGACAGAATAAATTAACGGCCATCTTGTTCACGCAAGATGGCGGATGAAAACTGAATAAAATTAGGCTGTACAGCGCTTGAGACTAAACCGGAGGAAACCAATCATTTTGCTCCGCCAGGAACCAACCAAACGCTTTCCTTAAGCATTTACCTACCTATATAATCGGGCGGATTTTATGCATAATCACACATCACCGACACGACGCCAGAGATACCGACCGACTGAAGAGGAGAAGCTGTCACCTTGATTTATAGCTTACCTGGAGTGCAGTGACCTGCAGCTTGCTTTGCTAAGTCGAGTCAAAATCTGGCCGGTTTGAATCTTAGAGGGTAAATATATTTACGATAACCTTTAGGAAAATAGGCTTTCAGCAGGTCTATAATGTTGGTATTTGTTGTGTGTCATTTATACTACCTATCAGGTTACTGATTGTATCTTGGGGAAATTAAGTATAATGATTGTATTTCCTATTATGATTGAATAGACAAAGACTAATAGGACTCATACCTCAATCTGTTGTCTCCTATAACTCAATCTATTGTCTCACATGACTTCAGTCTATTATCTCCGATAAGACCAACTGCCATATAACCAAAACAGTCCTTGTTAGGACTCAACCTATTGTCTCCTATACTTCAATCTGTTATCTCAGACCAACTGCCATATAACCAAAACAGTCCTTGTTAGGACTCAATCTATTGTCTCCTATAACTTCAGTCTATTATCTCCGATAAGACCAACTGCCATATAACCAAAACAGTTCTTGTTAGGGCTCCATCTACTGTCTCCTATAACTTCAGTCTATTATCTCCGATAAGACCAACTGCAATATAACCAAAACAGTCCTTGTTAGGACTCAATTTATTGTCTCCTATAACTTCAGTCTATTATCTCAGATAAAACCAACTGAAATATAACCAAAACCGTCCTTGTTAGGACTCAATCTCTTGTCTCATCTAACTCCAATCTATTGTCTCCTATAACTCCCACCTGATATATCACCAAACAGTCCTCGTCTCACATACTCCTATCATAAGAACATAACGTTATGGTTAGGATATATTATAGCACTTGTCAGAGAGGGCCTGGTATATTATAGGGGGAAGGACATTGTTGTATCACACCTAGGTGTACATATTATTGGATGTATTCATGTATTGAACTTATATTATGGGATGTATTCATGTATTGAATGTATTCATGTATTGAATTTATATTATTGAATGTATTCATGCATTGAATTTATATTATTTAATTATATCCATGTATTAGTTTATCAGAAAGAATGTTTTGCAAGTAGACACCTGTCTTGTCTCGCTATTGCTAAATCATACTGAGCCATGTTGTCATTCATCCTACATGCAGACACTGAGACACGCTCATATCATATACAATAGAAATAGGTGGGCTTGAGGACAGAAATTAGCCCCTATTTTTCCTTGTTACAGGTTTTATTCGTGTCCTAAAACCTGAGATCGTGGGTCGTCAATCCAGCTGCCTGGAACTCCGCAGGAGCATAGAGGTTGTACTGACTCTACATCTTTGGTCCCCCTCAGTCTTGGGTGGGCTAAAGGAACGATACTCAGCCGATGTTGTGTGAACAAACCAAAGAAGAACAGACCTTAGAGAGATGAGTACACATTAGTACCATTTCTGTCAGCATTGTGAGCATAGAAACTGTCAGTGATGAGAAAGTGAAGTAGCATAGCAAGAGACAAAAATAACAGCATAGCTGATAAGTGTTATATCCTTAATTAACAGCACAGCTGATACATGTACTATAATTGAATAACAGAACAGCTGATATAATTTTTGTTCCTATAATTGGAAAACTTGTTGTAATATTTATTTACATATCTATATAAATATAAATATTTGTAAATCATATGTAAACTTACAAATTCATTACATTCCATTTTTCAACATTCACCCTTCAGCCCAAGAGTAGATAGTGTATATACTAAATAAATAATAAGGAAATTGTATTTGAACGACTTGTCAATTTTATCAGTGTTAAGTAAAATCTGTTTCCTTGGTTTTTTAATATCACAGTTAGTTACACAGCGGAGGTGGCACTTTATGTCGGTCTCCTCTCTACTATTGTTTCGAGATCAGATCATTAACAGCCGTAACTAATTTGTGATACCAGTAGTTCTCTCAGACACTGGGACTTCACCATATTCTGCAGAAATTCTAATAGTTTTATCACGAGGTGATCGTGTAACAGGAAGGATAGTCTCTGGATAGAATAATTTATCTAATCCAACCTATCTGGACGACCAACTTTTAAATCAGACGCACTTTCTCTCCTTGTACGAAAATACAAGTTACACTACACTCAAATGCACACAATTATGTGTGTGGTGGGTTTTGATGTTAAGAAGAATGGTGTGCGTATAGTTGTACTTGAGTGAGATCAACTGTGAAGGTCTCTGAGGTAAACAATGGACAACTGTGTTACAGAGTACCTTTCTTGTTACCACCCTACGATCTCACTCTAAGTTATATTCTTTCTTGACTAGCGTGACTGAAAGCTATATAAAGTGTCTAGGGTATTGTAAGAGTGTTGTTAAAGAATCTCAATACAAAACATATACAAACATATACTAATTACTATGATAAACTCAACTAACTCCAGCTGTTAAATTTTATATTTAAAAATTCTTTTGTTAAACTTTATTGGTCCTGAGCCTAAAGTTGTTTTGGTCAGGACTACAGTTCAATGAGAATCAATTTAGATGGGTAGATATATTTACAAATATATATAAAGATATTTACATACAACAGACAATATGTCCATAGTACATTGTTACAAATTTTCAAGTTGATATTAATTACTCTATTTACTACTGGTACTAGAAGGCAAGTTGGGGATTATCATCATCCCAATGTTCTTTTGTTTCACTAGAATTGTTTATGTTAGTCTTTTGGAGGAACGTTTTTTATCTATACAGGAGTCTTTTCTTTAGTCGTGATAAGTTGTCCCAGGCCAGATATTGCACTTATCTGGATCCTGGAATCACAGCAGTTGTAGTTGGTTTGGCCAAACACTTCAGTCTCCTCTGGTCTTGAACTTCTCTAATACCAGCAGGTACCAGAGACTCTTAAAAATCGTGCTGAATTTCTCTATCATCGAGTACCAGCACCAGACAAGTGCCAGCAGGAACCCCTGTCAATGCAAGTTATGGTTCCGTCTTAATATCAAACTAATTCCTCCTAATTTACATGTAAACATACATTCAATACAAAAGAACATGGTCAGCTCTCTCTGACAACTCTGCTTCTCCACTTTAGTTTGATGGAACAAATGGTACCAGTTTTCTTTTCTCTTCCCTAATGGATGCTACGCCTCTGTCATTCCTGCAGTAATCTTTTCCATGCAATAAGATAGGTGTAATGTTCCTGTATGACCATCATATATATAGTCCTGTAGTTTTAAACTTCTTAGATAGTCCCTTATATGATGGATCAACATCTAGGCTATGCCTAAGTCTGCCAAGGAACCATTTAATTACAATCTTTTACATGGCCTTTTCTTTTTTCACACAACCCTTTTTTAATTAAAAAGTCAATAAAATCAATCTTACCACATATCAAGGAAATATAAACAAGTAACGATGAATTAGGCAATAGAATATAGCACACTTTCATCACTGCCTCTGTTCAGACTGCTTTCTGTTGTTATTTTGTTTAAAACAAAGCACAAGTCTGCTCATCGCTGCTTGTTCCTCAGAATATTTCGAAAAAATGGCAGCGAGCAGCCTACTATTTCGTTAAAGTAAAAGGCTTTGGCCAATGAGACCAAGCATCTCTTTTCTTGAATGAAACCCTATTTTTAAAAAAAATATCTCAAACCTCTATGTGTTACTATTACCAACTAGATTTGTATATTTAGGTTAGCCAATAATATTTCGGCTTCCTTCAAATTTCATCCAATCCACTTCATCGTACTATCTTAGCCTTTCTTTCACCTAATTTTTTTCCCCCCAAAAATATGCTATCCAATCTAAGCAGACATGACTTGACCTGACAGTATCTCCGATTCTCTTTGTATTATTACCAATATTTGATTATTTAATGGACTATTTAGATAACTAACAACATATTCTTGGTTAACAAATCTTCAGGTACACGAATATATGATTTTTATGGGGCTAAGTGGCTTGGTTCAAAATTCTATCTTTTTTTCTATGTTAGTTGTTTATTTTTAAACTACCTCCTGTTCAATTCTTTTTCCATGTACTTTCAAGCTAAATACGAGAGTCTCTCGTAATACACGAGAATTACGTCATTCGCAACAAGAGCTAAGCGTGTTTTCATGACCGTAGTGTCCACATTTCTAACGTTTACATCGTAAATTGAAAACCGCCTCAGGCAAGGCTAGCAAGTTGGTTTTATTTTTAAAAACAATGTGAGACGTGATTTGCGTTGGTTATCTATCCGTCCCCCTCCCTTCTACAATGTATTTTAGGCAAATACTTCATTGAACTTGGAAAAGTGGTACGTTTGTCTCAAGGACGAATTTGAAAAATAGGGTACCCTTTTTGGTTCGGCCAAAGCGTTATCAAATAATACGCTGAAGGCGTAGGCGACGACTACAATTCTCGCCGAAAATTTGTAGTACTATCCTATCTTTGACTTTATGCACTAGACTGTTATATTCTAATTTAGATATTGTATTTAGAAGTTCACCACATATCTCCCCACTTAGAACAGACTATCATATGTCAGTTCCTACTTCTAAATACTCATAGATAAATTTACTACCTATGCCTGGTGACTACTCTGATGTTCGTCATACGGATGTCTGCTTAAAAAATCTGCACCTACATTGGTTTTGCCTGGAATATATTCTATGGTAAACTGGTATGGCTGTAGGAGCAACGACCAACGTAATAATCTAGCATTTTCATGCCTTGCTTGTGACAGACACACGAGTGGTTTATGATCTGTTTGGATCTTAAATGATTTACCATAGAGATAAATCTGAAACTTTTTTATAGCCCATATGACAGCTAAACATTCTTTTTCACTTGTTGAATATTTTTGTTCTGCTGAGTTCAACTTACGGCTAGCATAAGCAACTGTGGTTAATTCCCCATCAAGTGAAGTTGACCTTTTTTAATAGAGCTGCACCCAAACCTATATTACTAGCATCCGTTCTCACAATGAATTCTTGACTCAAGTCAGGTAATTTCAAAATAGGCCTGCTTGTGAACTTTTCCTTCAACTCTTGGTAGGCTAATTCACACTGCGCTGACCAAGTAATTCTATCAGGATTTCCTTTGCGCGTTAAATCAGTCAATGGAGCACATATGGAGTTAAAGTTTTTAATATACTTTTGGTAGAAACCACATAATGAGACAAAAGATCGCACATCTTTCTTTGTCTGTGGTCTTAGTGCTCTTTTCAACTTCTCCAGGTTCTTGGGGTCAGGGGTCATGTTTCCCTGATGTACTGTGTGTCCCAAGAATTCCAGCTCTTTACATCCAACACAGCATTTCGTCGGTCTAGCTGTCAAATTTGTCTCTCTAAGTCGATTAAACAACATATCCAGAGAGTTAATGTGTTCCTCAAATGTTTCAGTCGCTATGAGAATATCATCCATGAAGTTGGTGATGCATGGATTATTCAGGGGATCCAGTAACTTTCTCATCATCCTCGAAAACACACTCGGTGCATTTTTCAGCCCGAATGGCAACATGTTAAATTCATAATGTCCTTCCGATGTGCTAAAGGCTAAATAAGGTCTAACCTCCGGCTTTACTGGAATCTGATAGTAGCTTTTGCTCAGATCCACTTTAGAGAAATATTTAGCTTTATTCAGCCTGGCAAACAGCTGATTTGTATCAGGTAATGGATCCATCTGACCTTCTGTGACAGCATTCAGTTTCCTGTAATCTATACACAGTCTGTGTTCTCCAGAGGGTTTTCTTAACAGAACCACACTGGAGCTGTAAGGAGATTCACTGTGCGAGATAATTCCTTCTCTCAACAGATAATCTATCTCCTCCTTCAAAGCTTTTTCCTTAGCGAACGGAATCGAATAGGCTCTCATACAGATTGGTGTTGGGTCTATGAGTTGCATATCATACTCTAATAAATTTGTATGCCCCGGTCGGTCCGTTAACACATCTGTGTGATCATTCAGAACCTGTTGAACTCTCTCCCTCTGATTTTTCGTTAAGTGCGTACTGATTTTTACCTGTGCAGCGGTCTCACAGGGATGTAAAGGATATTCATGAGAGGTGAGTGGTTCCTTTTTCATTTCCATTGCAACAGACAAGGTCAGTAGGTGTGTCTCCTCCTGGTTTTCTCTATCCAGATATTTTTTCAGGAGATTCACATGATATATTTTCTCTTTACCCTTCTTATCTATCTTATAATTTGTTCTAGACACCTTCTCTAGAACTGTATATGGACCTTGCCATCCAATTTGCAATTTATTATGGCTGCCGGGCAGTAGAAGAAGCACCTTCTCTCCCACAGCTAATTCTCTGTCCTTCGCTTTCTTATTGTAATAGGCAGCATGCTTTTTCCTGGCTTGTCTCAAATTTTCATTGGCAAGTTTCCAGCCAGTTTTAAGACGAGTGGTCAGCTCGTTCACATATTGATATGATGAGGTAATATTTTCTTCTGCCTTTTCATCGGTCCATGTCCTTAACAAGGCTACATATGAACCTTTAATATTGTTGACCTATTTTTCCAGGCACCGGTATGGTCTCTTCCATTAGAAGCCTTATAGTGAGGACTTTTCTTCCTAGCATCATCACTCACAAATCGACCACTACCAATTTGTTTCTTGGGGTTTTCTTCCCACTTTAAATTCCTTGTGAGAGATCTTCTCTCTCTTTTATCTTCACCCAGTTCACATAATTCCGACCGAGGGATTGTCGGCTTATTCTGGGGTAAAACTTCTCTTTGTACTCGTCACATAGTGGCCATTGTAAAACATTCGAGTGAAGACTGTCTGTGAAAAGGGGGTTCCCATTCCCCTCTGTCCACTTTATTATAATTATTTTTCTTTCCAGGCCTAAGTTTGCCCCGTGGCGTGTCTAGGTCCTGATCAATTTTCCCACTTGTGGGTGTTCCCTCATGTAATATGCCACATGCTTCTACAAAATTCTCAATGTCAACCATTTCATCGGGCCAATAATAATTTTGAGCAACCTTTTGGATGATGGTACCTATTTTCTCATGGTCCCCATCTTTCCCAACATGTAAGCTCCTTATTACCTCTGCCCTATACTTTTTAGGAAGTACCAGCTGTCCCTGACCATTGGATCCAGTTCCGGCCTTCCTATATATCAGTTTGTTCTTCATATAGAAGTCTCCCTTGCCTGGGGGTGTATGACATTTGAACAATTTTTTAAAACAAGGCTTGAGGGTCTTATCCGCAGCCTGTGCCTTCCTCATCTCATCTGGAGGGGTATTTATCGGATTATCCTCCTCCTTTTTAGACTGTGATCTGGTCTGAAGCGTGGCCATGATCACAGGTCTCCTTTTACACACTTCGGTGTTATGGTTGTCCATCCGACAATTTTTACACCACCTCTTTCCTTGGTTAAAAGGTTTTCTTTCATCATATTTCCTTTCATTGATTTGTGGGGTTTTATTTTTATAGTCATTGCGTTGCCTATCAAACTGGTGCTTACCTTTGTTCTGTTCTCTATGGTCAAGCCCATTAAAGTTTTGTGGTGCCTTAAAATTGTCTACCTGTTTCTTTTTATTACGAACTACCTCTGCTTGGGCTGCCTGATACCTCTCAGCGACATTAAGTAACTCACCCAGCCTCTCTGCACCTTGTTCCATGAGAAACTTTCTCAGGTCTGGAGCCATGGACTCTCTTAGCTGCTCAATAAGGATCATTTCCTTAAGATCTTGGGTTTTCCCCAGAGCAGTCCATTTCTCCAAGTAGGTCTCTAACCGTGCAGAGAACTGGTGATAGGTCTCACCTGACAGTAGTTTGGCATTCCTAAATTTTTTTCTATAAAATTCTCCATTTTTTTCATATCTTAACAAAAGAGCCTGCTTTAACATGTCATAATTGTCTTGGTCATCTCTGCTCATCTTGGCAAAAACTTCATAAGCCGTTCCCCTAAGACCCTGGGATAACTTGAGGCTCCACCTCTCTCTCTCTAACCCATATGTAGTAGCCAAAAGTTCAAATCTACTTAAATACCCTTCTATGTCATCATCTTTCTCAACAAAATGGTCTACATGAAAACCCATAGCTGAGGTTGAGGCTCCCTGACTAGCAGTGGCATCTGAGGCAAAGGGGCTGGCACCATTTTCAGGAGCATGGCCTTGAAATTCCAACTCTCTTAGTCGTAGCTCGTGCTCCCTTTGTAACCTCTTCTCCTCCTTTGCTGCTTCCCTCTCTGCAGCCTGTCTTCTTTCTTCTCTTTCTGTAACTAGTCTCTTTTCCTCTGCTTCCCTTTCAGCAGCCTGTCTCTTTTCTTCTCTTTCTACAGCTAATCTCTTTTCTTCTCTTTCTGTAGCTTGTCTCTTCTCTTCGGCCTCCAACTTCTTCTCTTCATACTGGAGCCTTTTAATCTCTGCCTCCCTATCTGCCTCTAATGCCCTAGCCTCCTTGTCAGCCTCAATCTGCAGCCTCTTGATTTCTTTTTCAGCCTCTAACTTTCTTTCTGCTTCTTTCTCTAATCTTTTATCTTCTCGGGCAATAAATTTGTCCACCTCTGAAGTTACATACTGTACCAGCTCTGGTCCATCCATGCCCATCTCTTTAGCAGTCTGCACAGCGGCAGATCTGAACTTGGCTAAATCAGCCATTCTAACTCAAGCAGGTCTAATAAGGTTCTAAGACAATCCTAAACTTAACTAAAATAAATACCAACTATAATTAACTAATTACTACTGGCTGTGACAACCTATCACTGTAAATCTCCTCTTAATTATTTTTATCTTCTTAGGGGATGTTCTTAACCTCTACTAACACTAGTAATACAATCTTGAATTTATATACTACTGCTAATTTTTATTCCTGGAGTTAGTTAATATATGCTGTATGAGATTCCTATTTCAAACATTCATCTATATATGCCAAATTCAAATCTCGGACTTAGAGACCCCAATATATGTGGTGGGTTTTGATGTTAAGAAGAATGGTGTGCGTATAGTTGTACTTGAGTGAGATCAACTGTGAAGGTCTCTGAGGTAAACAATGGACAACTGTGTTACAGAGTACCTTTCTTGTTACCACCCTACGATCTCACTCTAAGTTATATTCTTTCTTGACTAGCGTGACTGAAAGCTATATAAAGTGTCTAGGGTATTGTAAGAGTGTTGTTAAAGAATCTCAATACAAAACATATACAAACATATACTAATTACTATGATAAACTCAACTAACTCCAGCTGTTAAATTTTATATTTAAAAATTCTTTTGTTAAACTTTATTGGTCCTGAGCCTAAAGTTGTTTTGGTCAGGACTACAGTTCAATGAGAATCAATTTAGATGGGTAGATATATTTACAAATATATATAAAGATATTTACATACAACAGACAATATGTCCATAGTACATTGTTACAAATTTTCAAGTTGATATTAATTACTCTATTTACTACTGGTACTAGAAGGCAAGTTGGGGATTATCATCATCCCAATGTTCTTTTGTTTCACTAGAATTGTTTATGTTAGTCTTTTGGAGGAACGTTTTTTATCTATACAGGAGTCTTTTCTTTAGTCGTGATAAGTTGTCTCAGGCCAGATATTGCACTTATCTGGATCCTGGAATCACAGCAGTTGTAGTTGGTTTGGCCAAACACTTCAGTCTCCTCTGGTCTGGAACTTCTCTAATACCAGCAGGTACCAGAGACTCTTAAAAATCGTGCTGAATTTCTCTATCATCGAGTACCAACACCAGACAAGTGCCAGCAGGAACCCCTGTCAATGCAAGTTATGGTTCCGTCTTAATATCAAACTAATTCCTCCTAATTTACATGTAAACATACATTCAATACAAAAGAACATGGTCAGCTCTCTCTGACAACTCTGCTTCTCCACTTTAGTTTGATGGAACAAATGGTACCAGTTTTCTTTTCTCTTCCCTAATGGATGCTACGCCTCTGTCATTCCTGCAGTAATCTTTTCCATGCAATAAGATAGGTGTAATGTTCCTGTATGACCATCATATATATAGTCCTGTAGTTTTAAACTTCTTAGATAGTCCCTTATATGATGGATCAACATCTAGGCTATGCCTAAGTCTGCCAAGGAACCATTTAATTACAATCTTTTACATGGCCTTTTCTTTTTTCACACAACGCTTTTTTAATTAAAAAGTCAATAAAATCAATCTTACCACATATCAAGGAAATATAAACAAGTAACGATGAATTAGGCAATAGAATATGGCACACTTTCATCACTGCCTCTGTTCAGACTGCTTTCTGTTGTTATTTTGTTTAAAACAAAGCACAAGTCTGCTCATCGCTGCTTGTTCCTCAGAATATTTCGAAAAAATGGCAGCGAGCAGCCTACTATTTCGTTAAAGTAAAAGGCGTTGGCCAATGAGACCAAGCATCTCTTTTCTTGAATGAAACCCTATTTTTTAAAAAAAATATCTCAAACCTCTATGTGTTACTATTACCAACTAGATTTGTATATTTAGGTTAGCCAATAATGTTTCGGCTTCCTTCAAATTTCATCCAATCCACTTTATCGTACTATCTTAGCCTTTCTTTCACCTAATTTTTTTCCCCCCAAAAATATGCTATCCAATCTAAGCAGACATGACTTGACCTGACAGTATCTCCGATTCTCTTTGTATTATTACCAATATTTGATTATTTAATGGACTATTTAGATAACTAACAACATATTCTTGGTTAACAAGTCTTCAGGTACACGAATATATGATTTTTATGGGGCTAAGTGGCTTGGTTCAAAATTCTATCTTTTTTTCTATGTTAGTTGTTTATTTTTAAACTACCTCCTGTTCAATTCTTTTTCCATGTACTTTCAAGTTAAATACGAGTCTCTCGTAATACACGAGAATTACGTCATTCGCAACAAGAGCTAAGCGTGTTTTCATGACCGTAGTGTCCACATTTCTAACGTTTACATCGTAAATTGAAAACCGCCTAAGGCAAGGCTAGCAAGTTGGTTTTATTTTTAGAAACAATGTGAGACGTGATTTGCGTTGGTTATCTATCCGTCCCCCTCCCTTCTACAATGTATTTTAGGCAAATACTTCATTGAACTTGGAAAAGTGGTACGTTTGTCTCAAGGACGAATTTGAAAAATATGGTATCCTTTTTGGTTCGGCCAAAGCGTTATCAAATAATACGCTGAAGGCGTAGGCGACGACTACAATTCTCGTCGAAAATTTGTAGTATTATCCTATCTTTGACTTTATGCACTAGACTGTTATATTCTAATTTAGATATTGTATTTAGAAGTTCACCACAATGTGACAAATACGCACGAACGTGAAAACAAATAATGAATAACATATCGTGGATAAGGGTTGACCGACACGATAACTAAAGGTTTAATAAAGTTTATTATCAATAAAAGATCACAACAATAATCATACACATCACTAGATTATGGTTTACTGACAAAATGAAAATTAATCAAATAGGTTCTCCGCTCTGGAAAAGGAAAAGAAAGGACGATCCCAACAGAAGTTAATTAACCCAAAAGATCAAAGGTTAACAATAAGATATGAAATAGTCAATATGGAAAAAGAATAGGTTCCTAATGTAAACTATCCCGTGACGAATCAGATTATTGAGATAAAAAAAGAAAGAAGAAACCATATAAGTATATGATGTTAACAAAAGACATAAGTTTCTTTCTCTGTTCATTCAATGCACAAACTCGCAATGGCCACTTTCAGATGCACTTACCCTAGTAGTTGTCGCAGGCATTCCAAGGAAATACACTAATAAGTAATATATATATATATATATATATATATATATATATATATATATATATATATATATATATATATATATATATATATATATATATATAGTGTCAAATTTAAGTTTGTCAAATCCAGCCCCACACTCTCCGTAGTTGCTGACTGCAAATTTCACTGGAGTCGCCAGAGTCGGTGTTAAATTTGTACTGGATACAATAAGTTATTTATGCCTTCAGTTGGTTGGAGTAAGGTTCATGCGTGGTGATCGCCGATGTAGAATAAATAGAACATATACAGTTCCTAGGTTGTTTAGCCTCAGGTGGCTGAAACGCTAGGTTTAAGTTACACAAATGTCAATATATTGCCACAGTTGGCTGATGATTACCAGATTTACTTATATATATATATACGAATTAAACTAGGACCTGTTCACCACTCCGTTATAAATTAGATTTAAAACACACGTATCTAGCTTATCCTATCATTCTGTTAACGCGTGATATGAACACTAGTCATTTAAAAAAAATTACATAAAGTGGATAGAAGTAAATAATATATGCCGTCAGTAGACAGTTATTTAATGTATGTACTAGTCAATTTAAAATATCTCTTACTGGAAAAGTAGCGAGTAATTAAATTTACTTTACGGCTGGAAAGTTAGCTATAAGTTATTTAATTAGCACAGAAAATCTCAGTGAAATATATATTGAAAACTTTAAACACACCAAATCACTTCAAATCTAGTATATAAATTACTGCAATCAGAAAAATGAAACACTCCACGGAAACTATTAAATTTCACTCTGTACGAGAAATCTTAACATAACGAGCTAGTGAATTCAGATATATTTTTGGCAACTGATCATGGCTATTGGAGAGACATGGAATATATTGATATGTTCCGTACTATCGTTCTTTAATGCGAAAGTCACACCACTGTCAGACCCGAGCCAATTTGCCATTCAATTTCTTGAATCAAAGGTAATTTTACCACCTCTTGACTTTCATCATCTCCGCCTTGCTGAAAATCAGCAACGCAATTTTCACCTGAAAGTTTTACAATCCAAGGTCCGTCTCACTGAATATCGTGTGTTCCCCTGATCAAATAATCTATTACGCCATGCTCCGCGCTTCGCTCTTTGTTTCACATAGGGCTTGATTGCCAGATGGCCCCCGTGTTAATTAAACTGGTGAATCCTTCGTTCATGTAGCTAAAGTATACTCTAGATGGGGAGGGGCAAAAGTGGATGATTACTGCTGTACTATTTTCATCTGTGACATTTCGTCCGGGCTTGAAGACAGAAACCCTTTATGTCTCCTCTATGAAAAATAGCGCTGCTGTTATCCGTATCTTGCGAGTGATTGCTATCTTCACTTTCCCTTTCTTCCTCACTACTCCAATTTATGCTCATAAAATCTGCTCCCACTTTTTGTTTTCCTGGTATGTATTCTACGTTGAAAGCATATACACTTAGGAGCAACGCCCACCGCATAATCCTCGCGTTGAATTCCTTATTCGCTCCAAGAAAAGCCAGTGAGGCATGGTCCGTCTTCACTGTAAATGAAACGCCGTAACGGTATTCGTGATGTTTCCTGATACCACTCACGAGTGCTAGACATTCTCTCTCCACTGTGGTATAGTTCCGTTCTGCTGTATTCAAATTTCGGCTGTCATAAGCGACTGTGAATAACAGGTTCGGATCATTGTCATCTGCTTGTAGCAGAGTTGACCCGATGCCTTGACCCGATGCGTCGACCCGCAATATAACAGGTTTCTTAAGGTCAGATAGCCGTAAAATGGGGTATTCGGACACCTGTCCTTTTAAAGTGCCGTAAGCGTGTTCGCACATAGAATCCCAAATTACTCTTTCCGGTCGCCCCTTTTTGGTAAGGTCAGTAAGGGGTTGGCATCACGTTGAACGTATAGTGTCCTTCACTGGTGCTGAAAGCTAACAGGGGCTTAATTTCCACCTTGACTGGTATTTGGTAGTAACCTTTACTCAGGTCAATCTTTGAGAAACTCCTACCCTGCTAAGCTTGGTGAACAGCTCAGAAGCGCTCTGGAGAGGTTCCGGCTGGAATTCCGTTACAGTGTTAAGTAAACGGTAATCTATGCACAGCCGAACTTCCTTATTGGGATTCTGTAACAGCACTACACTGGAACTATAAGGAGAGGTAGACTCACTGATAATTCCTGCTTCACGTAGCTTGTCTATTTCTCCGCGTAGCGTATCAGCTTTAGCATACGGGATGGGGTAAACTTTGGTTCACACAGGTGTCTCGTTTGTCAGTTTTATATCGAACTCTACGAGATGTATTCGACCAGGTACATCCGTCAAAACTGCTGTGTACTGTTTCAGTCTGCTGTGCATCAGACAGATTGTCAACGAATTTCACGTCTTGGAAAGATTCCGTTTGTTGCAATGGATATTCCATGCAACTATCGTCATCTTCCTCATCTTCTGTTGCTCTGGCGACCGCCAGTAGATGTTCGGAGGACGGCACCGGTCTTTCCAAGTATTTCTTCAGCTGACTTACATGGTAGACCTTCTCTTTTCCTTTAATAGAGATCTTGTAGTTCGTTCTTGAAATCTTTTTCAGTACGGTGTTACGGTGTTTTTATTGATGTCGTCTGCTATAGTTGGCAGTGCGCAATTTTAGGTAGTAGAATTAATATAGATTGATGTTGATACTTCACGGATTATTGAACGCAAATTACACGGTCAACTTGCGACGTGTTAGCGTTGATAAGGTCACGCTTCGTGACTTAGATACTGGACCCTTTTTACGTTGATCGTCAAGCCGTGAAGACGTGTCTCACATCCTTCCAATGTTAGGCTTCATAATTGCCGCAAATATAGAATTTTATATAAGGACACAGGGTCAGTCCAGATTGATATTATAAAGGATGGAATTATAAGGTTAGTAGATAACCTGAATTATGGAAGGATCGTTAATCAGTCTTATATATATTCGTCAAGACACATGCGCTCACTATCGGCTGCCTGAATCACAGCAGCGCGCGCATATAGCCATGATGTTCTGTTGACATTAATTCGTTAGGACACGGACTGATAATTATATATATATTCAATAGGAAATCAGATGCCATGTATGTTTACTATGACCAATGCTTGGGATGTCGTCATATGTTATATTGTCAATAAATGTTGGACTCAAACCCACGGACTTACCACGTTAATAATGTTCAGGTTGATTCATCACTATAGTATTGATGGTTATTCAGTACGATGAACTCTTACAGATAAAAGTTATTTATCTACAATATTTCCAATGAAGTCAGAAAGGAACTAGAACTGTGGATAAATCTCATTGCTAAACGATGAACCAATTACTCAATGACCCACAATTATATTATTTATAATAGACCACGGACTTACATAATCAACCCTGAATCAACCTGTATCATACGGTAAACGGCCCTTGCCATCCGATGCTCAGTTTGTTGCTTTTAGTTGGAAGTAGCAACAAAATCTTCTCCCCTGGTTGGAGTTCTCTCTCTTTAGCCGCTTTATTGTACCGTTTAGCGTGCTTTGCGCGTGCTTTCTTAAGGTTAGTTGTTGCTAGATCCTATCCTAGTTGTAACCTTTCCTTAAGTTCCGATACATACTTGCTGGCTGAGACGACTGTCTCGTCGGCCTTCTGGTCTGTCAGAGACCGAAGTAAGGCTTTTAACGGCCCCTTAATAGGTCTGCCGAATAAAAGAGTAGCTGGTGGTAAACCTGTAGAGGCCTGGGGAACTTCCCTGTAGGCGAATAAGGCTGCAGGAATGAAAAGTTCCCAATCTTCAGGTTTCTCTTGGCCCAGCTTACGTAACATCATGATTAGGCTGCCATTGAAGCGTTCCACGAGCCCATTACCGGCCGGATGGTAAGGGCTTGTGTGGATGTGCTTGGCCCTCAAGATCTTAAAGATCTCTTCCATTAACAGGCTACGGAATTGGGATCTGTTATCCGTCAAAACTTGTTGAGGAAATCCCAACCGCGTGAAAATTTGCACTAGGGCTTCTGCAACATGCTTGGAATCCGTGCATTTTAGCGGTATAGCTTAAGCCCACATAGTGCATGTGTCGACTAAGGTCAGGATAAACCTGTTCCTTCTTTTAGTCCTTTCTAGGGAGTCCAACAATGTCGACAGCAACCCGTTCACATGGTGTTCCCACTATTGGCATTTCCCACATGGGAACTGGGGTGTCCAATGCTTGGGTGCCACCCGTTGGCACTGGGCGCAGGATTTCACGTACCTGATAATATCAAAGTTCATTCCTGGCCACCAATAGTGAGTCGATATTTGCTGATTAGTGGCGTTTTGTCCCATATGTCCGCTAAAGAGAAGAGGGTGTCTCATTTCTAAGATTTGGCCTCTGTACTGCGTCGGTACTAAGTGCTGGTTATGCCCTTGTTCAGGGTTGCCCGTTCTACGATACAATACGCCATCCTTAGAAAAGATGTCTCCGTTTTATCTGGGGTCCTTGGCCATGGGCAGTTTCCTAAAGCTGGGTTCCAATGTAGGGTCCTTTTGTTGCGCCTCTTTAAGTTCCTTAGGTAACAAATTTGGCGCAGGCTACCGTTCCTTCTTGGTTTGCCCTCTTGTGATCACTGCTGCTACAATCGGCTCTTTTGGTCTCCCAACAAACACATATCTACATCCAAGTATTACTGGGTAGATAGGATCATCCATAATAGCCGCTTTGATAACACCTCTGACAAAATCAGAGTGTATCTCCACCAATGCGATGGGAAGCGTCATGGGTGCATCACACTTGAAAACTCCACATAATTTGACGGTGTCTTCTGTTTCTTGACCAGGTTTGACCAAATGCCTTGCGACAATACAGTCAAAAGATAATCCTGTGTCAAAAAGACAAGATGTTGAAGTCCCGTTCAAAATAACAGTTCCTCGCGTTGAGGGCCTCTCACCCTCAGGTTGAGAATCACTGACACTAAATCTCCGTTGCGAGTCTGTTAACAAGCAACAAATTCTATTCGTCCAGGAGTGCTTGCCCTGATAAGATGTCCCTTGTGCAGGGGTCTTTCCCTTGTCTTGACCTTTCTGGCGGCTGTGCCATGTACCCCGGTCGGGCTGATCAGAATTCTTGTTGGTGGGGTATCTGTTTTTAAAGAATTTCGATTTTCATGTGGAGGGTTCTGAGGTAAAGTGTCTTGTTGATTACGGTGCTGGGAAGAATGGGAAGACGGCTCTGGATTATTGTTCCGAAAATGCTCATCTGTCGGCTTGCGTTTTGTGCTGGGATGCTCGGCCAAAGCGTTCACGTAACGTTCAGACTTACTAAGAATGTCCTCCAACTTTACTGCGCTCTGTTCAGCCAGAAATCTACGGGTTTCGTTTGACAAAGTGGATTTTGTTTGTTCTGTAAAAAAGTGAGAGGGGGCTCGGAAAGTTCCACGCACATTGTCAAATATCCTGTCAAGCGCGAAGAGAACTGATGAAATGTCTCCGTGCCTTCCTTTCTGCTGTTTCTGAACAGGTGCAAGAATTTGCGAGCGTTCATTTCGAAACGCTCCAGTAACGCCTTCTTTAGCATGTCGTAGTTGTCTTGATGGCTGCTTCCCAGTTTTACGTAGACGTCATAAGCACTACCTTTCAGAGCCTAGGAAAGTTTTAGGCACCATCGGGAACTCTCTAACCCATATAGTGTCGCCATCCTCTCAAATTTCTCGAGAAACGAGTCAATTTTCTCATTAGGGCTAGGGAAGGATTCTAGGGCGAAAGACATAGCTACGAGTTAAGGAGATTGGGAACTGGATTGATCAGTTTCCTGTGACTGAGGTGGAGACTGTCCATTACTGGAGGAAGACATAGCACCGCGATTTTGGACCTCTAAGGCCTTAAGCGCCAGTTCATGTTGTCTCTCCTTCTCTCGTTCCTCATGCTGTTTCTCCTTCTCTCGTTCGTTTGCCCTGCGAGCTTCCATCTCTGCCTCAATTTTCTTCTTCTCTAATTGAGATGGACGTTCTTCCGCTTCTTTCCTCTCCGCTCTATCGTGTTCTTCCTTCTTCTCCGCTCTCTCTCTCTCTCTCTCTCTCTCTCTCTCTCTCTCTTGCGCTTCCTTCTTCTCCGCTCTCTCTTCCTTTTCCCTAGCTTCTGCTACTTTCTTCTCCGCATCATAGCTGTCAAGTTCTTCGTTGACAAACGTGGTCACTTCTTCTCCTTGCAATCCTGTTTCCTTTGCTTCTTCTCTTAGCATGGCTCTAATTTTAGCTCTCTCAGCCAAGGCTAATAACTGAATGCCGTTAACTCGAGAAAGAAAGAAGAAAAGAAGGAGAGAAAAACTCTATCCTTAACCAACTTTACGAGAAAAAAAAACAAGCAAACAAAAATATTTATTATTTCACTGAGATACCTCCTGTCCCGTTATCAGTTATCTAATCCATCGCTGTTATTACCTGGCACAAGCCTCCTAATACAGGCGACTAAGCCAAATAAATGGTAGATCAGTCTAACAGTGGAAAAACTACTTTTACTATCAGTGGATAAAAAAACTTGTATTACAAAAATGAAGGAGAAAAAAATAATAATTCAATATTTTACCTTATTTTATAAATCCACCAAAACTCGTCCACTCTAGAAGTCAGTTAAGAGTAAGGGACGTTATTAACTAGACGTAAAGTCAGAAATCGGTCCTTAGCTTAGCTCAAACTCTGCTGCTTCTTTAAAAAACCTAGTGATTGTTAAACAATCACACGTACTAGCGGCCTTGAACAAAATACCATATATCTCATGAATCAGATCAAGATTATACTCAGAACAATTTGCACGTAACTCTATGCTGCTGTGGAAAGAAAAACAGTCCTATATGTGTGTGGTCAAACACCCAGATACTAAGATGGCTGTCTAGGGGGTAATTATTTTTATACCCTAACTCACAAGACAAACTCACAAACACACTCTATCTAGATGAAAATTCAGATTACATATAAGACTCAGACATTTATCTAGACTCAGACTATAGTTCAGTCCCGCGATGAGCGACGATTAGGTCTTATAGTCTCCTGAACTAGATTCAAACCCTACGGATGTGCCCCCATTAATGTCGTGTATGATTTATCAGATATGTAATAGATGCTTATAGCCCTGTCTGAGCAGAGGTGATAGTGATGACCATGTGAAAGTAAGGGGTAAGAAATAGTTTTATCACGAGGTGATCGTGTAAGAGAAAGGACAGTCTCTGGATAGAATAATTTATCTAATCCAACCTATTTGTACGACCAACTTTTAAATCAGACGCACTTTCTCTACTTGTACGAAAATACAAGTTACACTACACTCAAATGCACACAATTCTGTGACAAATACGCACGAACGTGAAAACAAACAATAAATAATATATCGTGGATAAGGGTTGACCGACACGATAACTAAAGGTTTAATAAAGTTTATTATCAATAAAAGATCACAACAATAATTATACACATCACTAGATTATGGTTTACTGACAAAATGAAAATTAATCAAATAGGTTCTCCCCTCTGGTAAAGGAAAAGAAAGGACGATCCCAACAGAAGTTAATTAACCCAAAAGATCAAAGGTTAACAATAAGTTATGAAATAGTCAATATGGGAAAAGAGTAGGTTCCTAATGTAAACTATCCCGTGACGAATCAGATTATTGAGATAAAAAAAAGAAGAAACCATATAAGTATATGATGTTCACAAAAGACATAAGTGTCTTTCTCTGTTCATTCAATTCACATACACGAAGTGGCCACTTTCAGATGCACTTACCCCAGTAGTTTCGCAGGCATTCCAAGGAAATACACTAATAAGTAATATATATATATATACGAGGGGCGTTCAGAAAGTAATGCACCACATTATTTTTCTCAGCTAATAATGAAGATAGAAGCAAGACATTTTGCACACTTCAAATATGGCATGTGCCAATTGTGTGCATTAAATTGCACCGCAACCGGCTAAATAATACGGCTGCCCTAAACCGTTGAAATGGAGCGTCTTAGCAACTTGCGTTATAAACAGCGAATTATGATAGAATTTCTCGTTGCAGAGAAGGAAACTGTTGTGAATATTCACAAGCGTCTATGTGATGTGTATGGAAGTTTTGCAGTCGACAGGAGTACAGTCAGTCGCTGGATTCAGAGAATCAAAGAATCAGGAAGTGGAGATGCGGAGCTGCTTGATCGGCCGCGCTGTGGACGTCCTGCCACAGCCACCAACGCAGAAATGTTGAAATGCACTGAGGGCATTATTCTTACTGATAGCCGGAATCACTACTCAACAATTGGCCTTACAGCTATCAGTCAGCATTGGTAGTGCAAATGCAGTTATAAAAACTCTCGGATTTTCTAAGGTTTGCGCAAGATGGGTTCCTCGAAGTCTCACAAATGACCACCGATTGCAAAGGAAAGCAATTTCTTCTGAATTGTTGGAGCGTTTCAATGCTGATGGAGAGAACTTTTTGGCTAAGATCGTTACAGGTGACGAAACCTGGGCACATCATTTTGAACCTGAGACAAAAAGACAGTCAATGGAATGGCATCATCCGCAATCACCAAGAAGAAAGAAATTCAAGACAATTCCTTCAGCTGGAAAGGTCATGATCACTGTCTTTTGGGACATTAAAGGTATGATTCTTGTGGACGTTATGCCAAGAGGAGAGACAATCAATTCGCAAGCTTACATTAAGACATTGAAAAAACTCAATCAACGTTTTCGCAGAGTTCGGCCGCACAAGAATCCAGCAGACCTGCATCTCCTTCACGACAATGCGCGCCCTCACACAAGTCTGGCAACACGGAAAGCAATCACCAAATTGGGTTGGACTGTACTGCCCCATCCACCCTATCTATAGTCCCGATTTGGCACCCTCTGATTTTCATCTATTTGGTCCACTTAAAGATGCACTCCGTGGGACAAGGTTTGAAGATGATGAAGGAGTAATTCATGCAGCGAAGAAATGGCTACATGATCAAGACAAAATCTGGTTCGGGCTAGGAATACATGCACTTGTTTCGCGCTGGCATAAAGCCGTACATATAAGTATTAAAATCAATAAAACGGTATTTAATCAGTTTTACGAATAACGGTTCACAAAAAACAAGGGACGTTTCGGGTTTTACCCTTCGTCAGCCACAAACAGGTGACAAAGACAAGAATACATATAGGTACTAAAAAACTATACGGTGATGAGAAATATACAACAAATGGGTGATACAAGCAGATGGAAAAAGTAAACAACAACAGTGATGAGAGAAAAAGAACAATAATAATACAAGAAAATCGTAAAATCTAACAGAAATACCGAAACAAGAAAGTAAAAAATCAACGAAACGAAAAAAAGAGAATTAACAAAACTGATGAACTAATAAAAGTTATCTCAGCTCAATCGAAAGAATCTGTGAAAGAAAGCAGTAGTACTCCATCACAGAAATCGCAAGGAAGTGACGTACGATAGCGGCAAAACTAAAGATATAAAAAGATACGAAACGAACCAAAACAAAAACATAAGAAGATAGATCTAAAAGGCAACGAATAAAGAATGAAAAAGAGAAAAGCTACCAGAATTTATGCAAAATGATGTTGGATATTCAAACCATCGGGAGCTAAGACACCCATATTAAAAGTAAGGCGATTCTCCAACGAAAAGCGAGTCTTGTCATTACCGGCACACGAAAGGAGGGTGGTAACGTGAATATCAGAATTACCTGCATGGTCAGGCCTATTGAAATGAAGGGCCACCGGTAAATGTTTGTCATGATAGATATCATTCAAGTGCTCACGAAACCTGTCTGCCAAACGCCTGCCAGTTTCACCAATATAGGTCATGCCTTTGGTATCAGGATCAGAGTTGAGAATAGGCAGATGTCGAAACAGAATTCTCTTTACCGCCAGACAGTGAGGATGGAAAGTTAGAACCAGTTTGAGTCTGTCAGATTGGACAGAAGGTTTAGTAGTGAGTGCCGTCTGACGAGTGACGCGTGTGATACGATTTAGGGCATCAGATAAAACATGTTCTGGATAAAGACGTCGGCAAAAGAACTCAAGCATCTCTTGAGCTCGCTGATGAAAATCATCGTCACCGTGACATAACCGACGCAAGCGAAGAAGTTGAGAAAAGGGAATGGAATTTTTACAACTAAGAGGATGCGATGAAGTATAAAGAAGGAAACCATGAGCGTCAGTAGCCTTACAGACGTTTTAAGACAAGTAGGACTAATAGTCACAGTGATGTCAAGGAAGTTCACTGAGGTCGTAGAGATTTCAGAAGTGAATTTGATGGCAGGATTGAAATTACCAACATAGTCAATAAATCGACGGAGGTCTACCTCAGACATGTCTGTAATACCAATACCATCATCAATATAGCGGCGGTAAAACTCAGGTATTGGTCCATCATAACTTTGAAAGACCAAATATTCAAAGTGGCCCATAAACAGGCAAGCGTAACTAGGGTCCATCTTAGTACCCATAGCGACGCCACTGATTTGGTTGAAGAATTGGCCATTAAACTCAAAAGAGTTGAGAATAAGAACCAACTCAGCAAGGCGAAGAAGCGGACCTGTACTTATTGTAAGATCAGTACGCTGGTCGAGAAAAAATTGGAGTGCCTTCAGACCATCAGCATGTGGAATAGAAGTATAAAGGGAACAAACATCTAGGAGGAAAAGATGGTAAGTACGATCAGGCGTGAATCTGATCGAATCAAAAGTAGTGATAGCATAAGTAGTGTCTTTCAAATAAGAAGGCAGATTGGCGACTAAAGGCTGGAAAATACTATCAAGGAATTCAGAAATACGTTCAGTGGGACAAGAACATGCTGAAACAATAGGCCTATCAGGGTTAGCAATTTTATGCACCTTAGGAAGCATGTAAAAGGAAGGCTTACCAAGACTACTATAAAAAATATGGAGAGATAAAGCACCAGAAGGAAGGAGATCATCATGGACCAGGCCCCGGATAGTCTCATAAACAGTAAGATTATTACGGACTGTAGCGTCACCAGAACAAGGTGAGTAAAAGGTAGTGTTACCTAGCTGTGTAACTCCTTCGTGAATATATAAGTCCTTACGCCAAACAACCACAGCACCACCTTTGTCTGCCGGCTTGATAACAATATCATCACGGTTTTTAAGGCGTGATAATGCCCACCATTCAGAAGATGTGAGGTTAGATCGACGGAGACGGCGTAGATTGAGCTGGTCAATGTCATGTAAAGTATTGGCAATATATAAATCCAGAGCACGAGAAGCTCCTGGAGCTGGAGTCCAGTCTAGTTTAGGTTTGCCAAAACGACGAAAGATGTCATCAGTATCGGAAACCCTGGTAGAATCCTTACCCTTACGATGGTAATATTTAAGACGCATGCGGCGATGGAAGCTGTGAACATCTTGAAGCAGAGAATATTTATCAAAATTAGAACGAAGAGGAACAAACTTAAGACCTTTACTCAGGACAGACAATTCATCAGGAGACAGATGCAAATCTGGAGGAATGCAAATAACTTTAGCATGGGTAGAAGACTGAAAAGAGGACCCTGAAGGAGGTTGCGGACGGAGGCGGCGCAATTTCTCTTTTTCATGCGTGCACAAACGAGTATACAGCTCCCTATTTGTGTCATGGATAATAGTGCGAATAAGAGGGAACGCTGCCGGGCACGACGAAGTCAGTTGACGTAGTTGTTGAGTAAGGTATGATTTGGAAAGTTCAAACTCAGTCAGCTGACGTTTATGTATAGCAATGACGCACCTCATACGTTGGAAGGAACATTTCTTCTCAACCTGTTGTAAGCGGTGCTGGTCAGCAGGATGAGGAAGTCCAGCCGATAGATGGAAGCTAGAGACAAACCCTTTGGGAATAACCCTAGCACGGAGACAGTTCTTGAGAAAATTAATGTGACATGTACAGCGTGTCTTCTTTTAATAGTAAAGGCTAAGTCAGAAGCAGTACGAGATATGTCAGAAGGCATGAGAGAAAATGAATAGGTAATAAAAGAATGAAGTGAAGAAATCAACTGTTTCTGATAAGGCATAATGAACAAATGTAAAAATATGAAACAAGAGAAGAACACAAAATACACCAGTCACGAAACGAAGACAGGGTAGCAGCAATGGTAGTAGTATAGTGTAAGTAAATAAATTAAGGGGCTGCTGTAAAACTGGTAAGAAATATAAGTATTAAAACCAATAAAACGGTATTTAATCAGTTTTACGAATAACGGTTCACAAGAAACAAGGGACGTTTCGGGTTTTACCCTTCGTCAGCCACAAACAGGTGACAAAGACAAGAATACATATAGGTACTAAAAAACTATACGGTGATGAGAAATATACAACAAATGGGTGATACAAGCAGATGGAAAAAGTAAACAACAACAGTGATGAGAGAAAAAGAACAATAATAATACAAGAAAATCGTAAAATCTAACAGAAATACCGAAACAAGAAAGTAAATAATCAACGAAACGAAAAAAAGAGAATTAACAAAACTGATGAACTAATAAAAGACTCACCAACACATTTATAAAGCCGTACAAGTTGATGGGGATTATGTTGAATAATACCGATGTTTACATGACATATCCATGTATATTGTGTATAAATTTCATGCTTTTTGAATAAACAGCTCCTGAGAAAAATGATGGGGTGCATTACTTCCTGAACGCCCCTCATATATATATATATATATATATATATATATATATATTTATATTTATATTTATATTTATATTTATATTCATTTAGTGTCAAATTTAAGTTTGCCAAATCCAGCCCCACACTCTCCAACATGCGTGGTGATCGCCGATGTAGAATAAATAGAACATATACAGTTCCTAGGTTGTTTAGCCTCAGGTGGCTGAAACGCTAGGTTTAAGTTACACAAATGTTGCTGACAATATATTGCCACAGTTGGCTGATGATATATATATATATATATATATATCTATGTATATATATATATATATATATGTATATATATATATATATATATATATATATTATTTATATATATATAATATATATATATATATATATATATATATATATATATATATATATATATATATAACTATTGTTCTAGTTTGGTCTCTTTCATAAAATGAAGAAGAATGGACAGCACAAGTCATAGCCCGAAGACTCAGCAATATTATAAATTTTCTGGTTCCTTATACAATTATAAGACTATAAGAGCTCAAGTTTATATAGCCGTAAGTACGCAGGTTTGATCAGCCTAAATTTTAGGAAAAGAACATATAAACATTTAACCAAATTATCAATATCATATCTAACACGAATTAAACAAGGACCTGTTTACCACTCCGTTATAAATTAGATTTAAAACACACGTGTCTAGCTTATCCTATCATTATGTTAAGGCGTGATATGAACACTAGTCATTTTTAAAAAAATTACATAAAATGGATAGAAGTAAATAATATATGCCGTCAGTAGACAGTTATTTAATGTATGTCCTAGTCAATTTAAAATATCTCTTACTGGAAAAGTAGCGAGTAATTAAATTTACTTTACGGCTGGAAAGTTAGCTATAAGTTATTTAATTAGCACAGATAATCTCAGTGAAATATATATTGAAAACTTTAAACACACTAAATCACTTCAAATCTAGTATATAAATTACCGCAATCAGAAAAATGAAACACTCCACGGAATCTATTAATTTTCACTCTGTACGAGAAATCTTAAGATAAAGAGCTAGTGAATTCAGATAGATTTCTGGCAACTGTAGTAAAATCTGTGAGATAATCGCTCATTTCAGTAAGATTTTAGTCCTATGATAATAAATAACCCAGCCCGATTGTGTCTGACTATAATCCTCTCACACGACAGCATCGCGCTGAATTTTGTGCCATGGTAATGCTTAGAAACGATCCCGCCGTATAAACCTACTCGCTTTCCTTGTGACGTACTTTAAACATTTTAAACATTTTGCCCGATCTGATAGAGACTGCGGCAAAACTTATAATTAACGATCTTCCAGAAATGTGCCGCCAAGTTACTGTCTGAATTAACGTAATACTTTAACTTTAACGCCTCTAATAGTAGTAATCCTTACATTTTTGGTAGTTTAACACGAGACAACAGTAATAATTAACGCCAATTCTAACACCCGCCGCGCAAAACCCCGCTTCGCTTGACACGCGGTGGGATTGGCCCGATGATATATACACACAGACAGTTTAAATTCTCGCCAAGTAATGTATTTCTGACGTCACTCAAACAAGTTAGTTATTTGAATAAAAATGCTAGAGAGAGATGAGAGGGGGAAGATCGCCGACTTGTGTAAAATTTTTATTTGACGATTGACAGTGACAAAATTGAAAATCTAAACCATACTGAAACTGACCATAAAAATCATATGGTAGTATAGCTTGGAGTCCCCTGAGCATAAATGTGTTTTTAAAAAATATGGTAGTCCAAGTATTAGCCAAGTTATTGAGAAAATACTAAATGTCTAATAACACTAAGACGGACAGACTGTTGTTCCTGCTTGTTTTTTTCATAACGCTAGTGGGGACGCCAGCTTAGAAAGAGGCATTGGAGTAAATTCAAATTAGTCGGTATAGGAGTGAAAGGGGAGAGATAGGAAAAATGTAACTAAAAACGAAACATCTTTTTCTATTGGGCATAACTAACGCAGACTGACCAATCGACTACATTTGAATTCTGGTAGTCGCAAGTTTTCCATTGGCCAGTACTAATAGATATTAGCAAAATGCTTTCAATGCTCATCGCCAGTTGACAAAAACTTTTCTATCAAATACGCTGAGATCAGCTGTGTTAATTTATAAAAATAAAGAATTAATTCGCAGTCTGGGCAGGGCAGAGAAAAACTGAGGCCATTCTTTGCAAGTCAGCGTTATTTGTATATATTTCTGTGAAAATTGTGGTAAGAATGCTTTATGTATTAATATGTTTATTACAACTGCCAAAGTTAGATACTGCTATTGGGAAAAGTGAAGGACATGCCGGGAGCAGACATTGTTGAGTCCTCACATTGAACTGTATCTAACTGTGGTATATTGTCATGATTTTGTTTTAATATTATTGTATTAGAATATGTTAGTAAGCCTCCGTGTTCCATGAACACTGCTCAACATGCCTGGAGCGTTTATAATAAAAAAAAGAAGAGCAAATCATACAAAAGGAAATGTGGTTACTCCACGTTATTGTATTGAGGAAAACTATGTAAAAGTACAGTGGCGTATCTGCCATAGAGACCTGAGGTGTGGTCACAGTAAGGTGTGAGTCATATAAAATTAGGGGCGAGTGCACCTGTATGCACCCGAGGCTGACCCCATACCACCATATGTAAATAATAATAATAAAGTGTGATCAGATATAAAAAGGCCAGGGTGTCTTTTTATTGCAGAGGTTTTATTTCCTGTTGCCAGCCGGTGACAGGAAACCTGATGAGTGAGTGTAACGCCAACAAGTCTCCGGTAAAACGTTTATGCTGTCAGCAGATAGCTGGAGGAGCTTGTGCGTGTTGAGATACCTATATTTTCTGCAACGACATACTGAATTATCCTTCTACAAAGAATCCCATGTGATGTGTTAGCATCTGGGTATATCTGACACTTCAGTTATAATAAACTTTGATATTTTTCAATCATACCCAGGATGTTATGGGGCGTGATGAAACTACAGCCCCCCCCCCCCCCCCCCTAACAAGTGACAAACACTATTAGATAATAAAGTTGTAATCTGTGAATACACCAACAGGAGAGATAGAGTGACTTTATACTTATTGGACAAAGTGTCCACAAATTTTAGTTAATTATTTTTATGTAAACTATCTTTTCCTCATTTTCAAAGACCTGTCCAAAAGAGATGGCGGGACAGGCAGATTAAATTGTAAAAAGAAAATATTCCATTTTAAAGAAAAACCTTAACCACTGTTTTAGTCAATTCCTTATAGTGAGTTAAAGTGTTTTGTGTCTATGTACCATCATTTCCATTTCTCCCCTAGACATTAGGTACATCATACACCAGACACTAGAGCCAAAATAGTGACCGTGTGAGATCTAGGGAGGTAGCGTTAGGTTCCCTGCAAATACATCATTATCATCTATTAGAGTCAGGGGCCTACATGCGCTTGACCTCACACGGTTAACACAGACACAGATTTCTTTCCTTTTAGGTATAACATCATAACCTCCCCAGCAAATTAAACTTGCTACAGCAACTGATCATGGCTATCGGAGAGACATGGTATATATTGATATGTTTCGTACTATCGTTCTTTAATGCGAAAGTCACACCACTGCCAGACCCGAGCCAATTTGCCGTTAGATTTCTTGAATCAAAGGTAATTTTACCACCTCTTGACTTTCATCATCTCCGCCTTGCTGAAAATCAGCTACGCAATTTTCACCTGACTACTAGCACATTCACATCAACACATCCAGGAAAAAACGGATAGACTTAATAAGTTTAGCCAGCAGGTGGGCTTGAATATCAATTTAAAGAAGTCTGAGGTCATTACGCTCAATGTGAGCAACCCTGAGCCCATATCAGTAAGGAATCAGCAATTGGTACAGACAGATACCTTCACATACCTAGGAAGCATAGTAACACCAGACGGCGGGGCAGGCAAAGACATCAACATCAGAATGAATAAGGCAAGAACAGCCTTCTTTAGCCTAAACAACATCTGGAAGTCCTCTCAATACAGCACAAGCACAAAATTAAGATTATATCAGAGCTGTGTGCTTTCTGTGCTTCTCTATGGTGCGGAATGCTGGAGAGTTACAGAGAAGGAAATGTCGAAATTGTCCTCTTTTCACACAACATGCCTAAGAAAAATTCACCGAATCTTTTGGCCAAATACCATCACTAACCAAGATCTGCTTACTCGTAGCAAGCAAGAGGACATGCACACCATCATAGCTGGCAGACGCTGGAGCTGGGTTGGTCATGTCCTCAGAAGAGACCCCGATGCCATCACAAGAACAGCTATGCTTTGGACCCCTGAAGGAAAACGAAAGAGAGGCCGACCAAAAACAACCTGGCGGAGGACTGTGGAGGCTTAGATGCAAAGAATGAACCAGAGTTGGGGCACTGTACGAAGGATGGCCACCGACCGAGCAAAGTGCAATCAATTTGTTGTTGCTCTACAAGACGCCACTAGGCGTTATGGCCACTGACTGCTTTGACGGTCGGCGACTAAGGATCAAAGAAGAAGAGAATTTTCACCTGAAAGTTTTACAATCCAAGGTCCATCTCACTGAATATCGTGTGTTTCCCTGATCAAAGAAACTATTACGCCATGCTCCGCGCTTCGCTCTCTGTTTCACACAGGGCTTGATTGCCAGATGGCCCCGTGTTAATTAAACTGGTGAATCCTTCGTTCATGTAGCAAAAGTATACTCTACATGGGGAGGGGCAAAAGTGGATGATTACTGCTGCACTTTTTTCATCTGTGACACAGACTCATCAACACATCGGTAAACTCATACGGCAATGCGTGTCAGATGTAACAACTTATTACTTTCATATAAAGTAATGTTTTCGTGAAAGTCAGACAGGAAACGATTATGTCATATGTGTCTGTTCATAAGGTGTCTCACAGACGAGTAATCTCGTTATTTGTCGCTTGAGCACACAAAACCCGTCTCCTTACCACCGTGGCGAAGACGCACCCTTGCCTTATCAGCGATTAAACAAATGCGATGGGGCGATTTTAGTGTTAATCTGTCGCGGCCAAGGTTTTGTACACGAGAACTTACCAACATGACCGCCGTTTCAATATCGCATCACCTGTCTACTATCTTAACAGGGATGGGCAGGTAAACAGACAAGACGAGTTATTACTAAAAGTAGTGTGCAAATAAAAATACAAAATATCTGCTACAAAGCAGAGAAAGAAACAAGTGCTGACCACGGAAAAGCACGCAATTAGTCAGTACAACAATTTAATATGAATACTTCCGGAGTGAAAGAAAGATCGAGAAGGGGTCGCCCCAAATCCATCTCTTGACACAGCCCCCATGCACAACCTTATGTTAGTCGCTTTGTACGATATGCATGAGGGAGCGTAGGGTTATTCTTTCTTTGTCTCATTTTAATTTTTTTTTCTCAGGCAAATACTGCTTTTCTTTGTTGCACGCTCCTTTCAACTATCTACCATATACATGTAGCTGTTGGTTTTATCAGGACGCCTTTCATTTATTGTAATATCTTTTTATTTGTACTTATTTTATGCTCTATGCCGTATTATTTCTCTCGTAGGCATCTTTACATTTGAGTTATAGTTCACTTTGTTTTATTGTTCAGACAAATGGTCGTGTCTATGTTGGTATGCATTTGATGTTGATTGGAGGTTTATTTATAGTCAATCCGTTTTTATCTGGGAAGGGGGGGGGGGGGGTGGGGGTGGATCTACCACTGTAGACTACTGGGTGTGACAAAACGGGGCGGCCCCTATCGATCTTTGCGTCTCTCCGGCTGTATCGGTACATTTGTGGTACTGATTGTTATTTTGTGCTGTCAATTATCGCACTTTTCTTTCTTTCTTTCTTTTTCTGCTCGTGTGGAAAATATTTTGTAGGTGCAAACATTTGTTGACACTCCTCTCTGTGATGTCACCTGTTTGTTCCCCGGTCATCCTAGCTTGCGGTGAGCAACTGAGATAAGATAGTCGCCGGCGTGTTTAGATTGAACCGCTGATAAGACGACTCGTTTGGTAACCCAGATGGGCAGACAAGGAGTTTTTGCGTACTCATAGATAGCGAGATTACTGTCTGTGTGACACATGTGGGCAGACAAGTGTGACATAAGCGCTTCAAGGTCATCCTTGATACACCAACATTACTTTTTAATAAAGTAATAAATATTACAGCTTACCCATGTTGTCATGTGTGTCTACCGATCTGCCTGTGAGAGTGTATGGAAGGCATCAGATGTCCATATATGGTAATACGTGACCTTTGCAGGCACGCATCTTATGTCACGTGGGACTATTTTGAAAATATCACACCCTATTTGCATGATTTGAAATGATTGGATCTTTCTGATTAGATTCATAACAATGCGAGGGAAGATAGGAATATAGTCTGAACATTTCGCAGTTTTATTTCACTGTGAATTTCACGCTTGCCAAGACAACATCAGACCTCGCCAGAGTGAAGACTAGATTCATAATTCCTTTTTTTAACCGAACCTTTTATTGGAGAACCAAATAAGACTTCAAAATCACAGGAAATCTCTACATTTTAATAAGGAACACTGGGACTAGGACACTGAAGAAAGACACGGAGTCAGAGGGAATTGAAGTTAAAATAAACGACACCCCAGACGCGTGTAAGAGACCGATTCAAGTCCCTTTTATTAATCTGAGCAAAAAGTCTGTGAGTCAGGATTGGCGTAAGTTGTGATTTGCATTTCATATTTTATTACTAACATGTGAACTAACACACACACACACATATATATATATATATATATATATATATATATATATATATATATATATATATATTACCGTGTGAAGTTTAATGTGTGAAACTCGCTATTGGATGTTAAAGTCATTTGAGGCTGGCAACCTCAGCGTATAGAATGATGATTCATGAACCACCACAGCACGGGCTGGTGATTGCTTTATTGATAGTTTCGTAAAGAGAACTAAAAGTAGTTCCAGGTTCCCTATGGAGCAGGGAGGGAAAGATGAAAGAAATGATGTTCATTCTAAGTATAATACTTACATTTTCAAAGCAGTGTAAATGTCACTATAAATATAACCACTTTGAAAGTGATTATTAAATTTTGTTATTTGTAACATTACAAATTTAACTTCGATTTAATCATTTTAAAGTTACTGCATGTTTGTCTGTCAAATTATTACAGACACTCTAAACAGAGCTATAATAAAATAATAGAATTCCACTGAGTAAATCAGGGGTGGGGGCTTAAACGAGCCTAACTTAAGAAGTGCTTAAATCCTTCACAAAAGCTTCTGCAGAATTACAGAGTTAACATACTCAGCCAAAGCAGTATTGTTGTCGCTTATTCTGAATATCTTGTGCAGACTCCCTTTGTAATAGAAGTGTCATCACCCTTCTATCTACATCTCTGCCAAGAGCAATCTTGTGCGAAGGTAGATACCTTTGAAGCCCATATTAGATACTCTTGAGTTTTGCCACTGTTGGACCACTACTGCAAAGCAGGGGAGACAATACCATCACACTGGCTCGCATCCGTATCTATTTTATTTTATATATTAGCATTTGTTTGTGTAAATAGTGTTTTAGTAACTTATGCATTTCTGGTGGGGGTCTTAATGCCAACGAGGTTTTCGACACTCATTTCTACCTTGCAGTATGTCTTAATGTTTTGCCTCTGCTGGTCATATTTTTTCGCAGTCCACTAGAAAGTGTCTAATTGTGTTTGGTTCTTGACACTCTTCACATGTGCGTCCCTTTATCATGAAATATCCAGTTCCAAGCTTGAACCTTAACCATTTTTTTTATTAATTGGTAATTTTAATTCATCTTGTATTTTACATTTTTTGCATGGTATTTTTGTTTCGGACTTTACATGAGTGTCTTCCTGAGCAACAGGTCTCATGCTTTGGTCCCATGCTATAATCCATTCTTTAGTTATTGCTATCCTGTTCACGGGCTAACCTGTTCACCTCAGTTTAAATGTGTTTAGACATCTTGTCCGCAAGCGGAAACGAATGAAACAAACAAAATTATTAAATCGCTAATTCAAGAAGTTACAATCACCAGGAATCTTTTTCCAGAGTTCGCCATCCACACTTCTGCTGTCTAGTCTGGAATTCTTGAGTTGGCGCCAAGCAGTAATAAGCTTATAGAACTCGTACGGTATCCAATGGCTTGAAGGTTTTACAGGCAGCTACACTGCCAGCGCGTGTTAGCGCGTGCACACGGTAAGATGGGCTTTCATCTCTTTTTTCTATTTCATAGTACTTACGAGCAAGTAACCCGCTTAAAAAATGATGGGGAAATAATTATATTGTGCTCATTCTTCTGCTTGTCCTGATTACTTTATTAATTATCGTGTGTTCACTTCATTCCTTTCAAATTCCATTTTGACTTAATTGGAGCTTTGAAGTCAAACGCATCATGACTTATGGCCAATGCACCATGAGAAACAAAACTGAAAGGCATGAATGATATTTTAAATTGGTGTTCAATTTAGCTTTCACTGGGATTTGCGCACTTTTTCTGTACTTTCTAGGAAAGCTAGTGGGACTTTTCATGTTTGGTTACAAACGTTATCAAGCGCAAGATACAGAGGCAAGTGGGAAGCAGAGCATCCAGGCCACCAAAAAATGATGCATATTACCAGCTTAGCAGAAGTGGTAATCATCAGACTTCGCACAGGTCACAACAGATAGGGATACCATCTATTCAACAAGTTAAAGATAGAAACTACTGATGAGTGTAACTGCGGCACCGATAAAATGACTGTTGAACATCTGCTTCAAAGGTGCCCAACATATGAGGAACAGAGAAAGTGCATATGGCCATCACCAGTACCATTCCTGGAAAAACTCTACGGAGATATCAAGTTTCAAACTAACCACTGCTTTCTTTGAACATATTCAAGTTGACGTCTGAGGGTGATCTTTGAACATATTCAAGTTGACGTCTGAGGGTATCTTTGAACATATTCAAGTTGACGTCTGAGGGTGAACGAAGAAGAAGAAGACATTTCAATGAAAACACTAAGTAGACAGGGGATGCTATGCATTGCTACAGGAAGAATTAGGGATGATCAAGTGCGCGTAATGTGGCCAATTATGTTGTCATGTTGCGTTTCTTTGACATATTTCGTTCCCGCTGTTATCTACTGTGTCTTCACTTAATCATTATAGTCGTGTCGAAATCATAGTTGCTTATTGGATTTTTACCATCGCCTGAAATAGCCATTGTAATGTACACATTTGAGTTAGGGAAGGAACAGGCAGCTAGTTGTAGCTACAAGCGACGAAAGTAGCAGCGATTACAGTCCTATAATATTTTGTATATATTTTTTTGTAAGTACAATACATACATAATATTTCCTTTGTGTTCAATATTTCTTATAATTATAGGTAGTTAGTAAATGTTGTAAATGATAACATTTTGTTTTTGTTTTTAATCACTTTTTACTTAGTTTTATACAACTTTTTGGACTTCAGTAACGAATTGATTTGATGTCTATTAATTCTAATGGGAAATAAATTCTCATTTAGCGCTTTTTCGGTTAGCGCTCGATTTTTCAAGAACGAATTAGCAGCGCTAGGCGGGAGATTGCTGTACTTTTGTAGTGGAGGTTTCTTGAGCAATTTATTTTGCATGATGAGGTTACCAGCCTTATCTACACTCTCATGTTAATCCCATCATATGATATACCTCAAGGAGCAGTATTCCTATTCTTTCTTTGTTTCCCCAGAGACCCCCCCACCCCGGGAACTACACGGGGCAATGTATATATCAATTACCGTTATTAATTCCCTTGTACTTCACATCAGAAATATAAGATGGCTAGACTGTATTCTTTTCCACCAGGATTAAACAAAGCTTTTCATTGGTACTCAGTTTTCCTGGCCTGTCCAATCATCATGCTCTCGTCTCGTCTCGTTTTAAGCCGGTACCGACGGTTGATGGAGATCCTTTCTCACATTGCCTAAGCCAACATTTTTCTTGCAATTCCAGTTAATCACGATACTGGTACTCTTCCAAAAGATTATTCACATCTCTTCGTTTCTAACTAGAGTTTTCTATACTGTGCGCGTAGTAAAACATGCTCATTGTTTTTAGAAAACATGCTCAGAGTTTGCAATGATGATGTCTGCATTAGGTTTAGAATAATAAAACCCTTCTGTAACAAAACATCAGTCATGTATGGCAACTGAAAGACCGGTACTTAACAGGACAAATAAAAGAGCTTTCTTACTGTTCATCACCATCGTTATCAATTCCCTTTATTGTCCCTACGGAGAACTCATCTACCACTGCAGCTAGCCCGTTTGTAGGAAGCCTGAACACAAGCATGCATGTGCTCTTTAAGCACTGATTTCTATAGTAATTTGGTTTACATGATGATGATGCCAGTTTCCATAAATAACCTCATATTTGTTGCGTCATACAGAACAACTGTAGGAGCAGTATAGTAATCATATCCTTTGTTTCTTCAGACCCCCCCCCCCCCCCTTTTCCCCCCACCCCCGGAAATTACACGGAGCTTTCCTAGTCTTGCCGATATATTACAGTTTACTGTTGGCTGTACTAGACTTTCCTCTTGAACTGTCTCCACGGCCACTTGAGGATACTCATCTGAGCTACTTGCGTGAGGCCGAACACTCGATTTATTTCCAGCTAATATACACACTGCCAATGAGTACTGCCAGCGCTTGTGAAAAGGTCATGGGCTGAACAGAAGACCTGTTTTGTCTTTTCGGTGCTGTTACGAAGCGCCTTAGAAAATCTTCCAGTTGTGCTTTTAGGCTTACCAAAAATGGCCGAGCAATATCTCTTATATAACTTCGTCACTCTTGTAACAAAATGTTTATTTCTTACATTCGTTCACTTTTTAATTGTTTCCCCAATCTATTTTTCTCGGTATAAATTGATTCCTTACCCCTTCGTTTTTTTCTTCAGACGTAAACCTGACTGTCAGTAACTTTATGCTAAAATAATTTCTGGCCAATGACAACATATCATAGTGCAGATTTTATTTATATCTTCTTGAAGCTCCACCTAACTTCACGCCGTCTACCAAGGAGAAACGATTCTCTTCCCCTTCTCTTGATATAGCATCTGTGGCAACATTTCTCACTTTGGACACGCGAGAATAGAGCGAGCAGAGGAACATTTCGTACCTCGGGAAAAACTTTTTTTTACTGGGATAAAACAACGATTGTGCCTCCGGGAACGACTCCAGCAATCTACAGGAAATAGCATCTGGTTTTGGACAGCGTCTAAGGAATGCAGAATTCCTCAGGTGGTCACAGGTCTATGTTATCAGGATAGTCGAAGACGTTGGACTAGGCCTTGTCTTTACTAAAATCGCATTGGCTGGGGACTACCACGACAAAGTCGCAAAAAAATAATAGTGATCAGTTGAGCTAGATTATTTTGCTTCAACACCTCTATGCAGACTCAGAATTAGGTAAGTTAAAAACCCGCTGTGTTTGAATTCAACCAGTAAAAATGTTGGAGTGTGACAAAAGTCCATTAATGTTATACTACAAAGCACTGACTCCTGATTCTGCATGTGGTTATACCTGTGAGGGATAACCAGAGATACTACTCATCATTGTGTAGTTGAGGAAACCTCAGTTAAACCGTAAATCTCTCTACCTGGACCCAGCCCTCTATCTGCTGCTTTATTTAAAAGCATCAGGGGCAGGAAGAAAGTCACGGCTTGACAACTACTGACTTTGAAAAGTCAAAACAACTGACACCTCATTGGTTCCACAGCCTAATTCAAAGCTAAGCGACTAAGAAAATATCCGCTTCACTACACTGTCGTTTTAGTGCGTGCAGAAAATGCTTAAGGTCCACGGGGAAGACATTTGAACACACACACAAAGACCGTAGGATTGTTAACAAATGCGTGAAGCGGCCATTTTGCGTATTTAATTTTTAATTTATTTCACTCAGTCCTCGCTTTCTTTCCCTTCCGTGTTAGTTCGTTTGTCCTTGACTTTATAGTCAAGATGTAGGTAATTTTCTTTGTCCTTTGTCCCAGTAGCAGGCGTTACGCATTTTTGTTTACCACCGTCTTACTGCATTCCTTGTTGTAATATGAATACATTAAAGTACGAACCACACATTGTAATATAATGCGAATCTTGACATGTACGATATTCTGTAAATAAACATGGCTACGAACTGAACATGCTTTTACTGAGTGCTCTCTGAAACATGTGTGTGCTTGTGTAGATGACGAGGTAATGCTTATATACATACATCATAACATTACATGGTGGCAGCGGTCGATACCGGACTGACGCAAAACAGCTAGGCCTACACGATAACACGTGAGTACAGTATTCGGCTAAATTTCGTCATCGAGGTCAACCATGGAAACTAAACACTACCGCAGCGCACCGCAAATGCGATTTGCCGGTCGAGGTGATAAGAGTGAAGCTTTCTTGTTATGGCGCCAACGCATAGATCTATATTCCAAGACCACTGGTCTGGAAGGACAAACCCTAACTCCATATATCCTAGAAGCATTGGACGATGAAGGTTTGAAAATTTACAACAGTTTTGCTAGCGCCATGCCTGTGGAGTCGGCAACAGACCCCGCAGCCATATTGGACGAATTCGAAAAACGTCTGATAATAAAGCACACGAACTTTAGAGCGGCAAGATTAGAACTTCACCACCTGCGACAGAAACCTGGTGAAAGTCTAGATGATTTTTTCACTCGCATCAAGGAGAAAACAAGTGTATGCAAATTTAACAAAGAAGAAGAAAAAGAGCGAATTATCGAACAGATCCTTCTCAGCACACCAATGCCAGAGTTCCAGAAATGGATACTGAGCCAGAGTGATACACTAACTTTACAACAACTTCTGGATGAAGGCAGGAAACACGAGGCACAAGCACTAAACATTAAACAAATTCAGCAAGGTACAGTAACAGCCCAGGTGGATGCAGTAAAAAGCTATAAACCTAAACAAAACAAAGCAACTGGTTCGAAGCAACAAGAAAAACACAACACAAGCAGAGGTGCTATGTGTAAATGTTGTGGCCTAAACCACATACAAAACCACTGTCCAGCTAAAGACTCTACATGTCATTACTGCAGAAAGAGGGGCCACTGGATAAAATTATGTTTCAAGAGGAAACAAGACAGTGCTCAACACAACCTTCACAGCAGAGAGTCATCAAAACAAACACACTTTATGATGACTGAGGACCTTGACTCCAGTGAAGAAAGTGATCCTTCCACATTTGATACTGTGAAGATACTAACTTTCAGTAATGAACCAAAGAGAACGCAGGCTTTCTGCAAGGTACAATTCCGAATACCAGGAATTAAAAGGCACAAAGAAAGATATATTCGGTTCAAGATAGACACAGGTGCCCAAGGTAACACTCTACCCTTAAGAATATTCAGACAGATCATGCCTGACAAGGTGGATGAGCAAGGATTTCCCACAAGGGATGTAAAAAGTAGGAGTGGCAGGACAAAGCTAAGAGCTTACAATGGAACAAGTATAGACTGTTTCGGAGCAGTAACACTTGAATGTTTATACAGAGACTCTGAATGGACATCGTCAACATTTTACTTGGTAGATGTTGAAGGACCTGCAATTTTGGGTTTACCAATGTGCGAAAAGCTGAGTGTGGTAACTATTAACAACATTAAAGCTGACAAAAAAGAACATCTTACTCTACACGTCACTGGGGTAGATGACCTTAAACAGCGATTCCCAGAACAGTTCGACAGAATAGGAACACTTCCAGGAAAGGCAAGATTCTTTTTAAAAGACAACGCTGAGCCAAAGATAGACCCACCTAGAAAGTATCCTATACATGTTAAACAGAAACTTGCCACAGAACTAGAAAAGATGGTGCAGAATGATGTTATTAGAAAGGTTGAAGAGCATTCTGATTGGTATAGTAGTATCACAACCGTTCTGAAGCAGGATGGTTCTCTTCGGGTTTGCCTTGACCCAAAACACTTAAACAACAGTCTAAAGCGCTGTCCACACAAAATGCATACAGTGGAAGAGATAACTCACAGATTCCACAATGCGACCGTAACTTGATTAACTTGATGCATGTAGCACAGGCCAATGGGCTAACATTCAACAGCAAAAAGTGTACAATTAAGGCAACGGAGATACAATTTTTTGGATTGCTGTACACCCAGAATGGTGTAAAACCAGACCCTAAAAAGGTTGAAGATATTCATGACATGCCAACACCAGCTACAAAGAAGGAACTGCAACAATTCTTAGGTGCTGTCAATTTCCTAGCACAATTCATACCAAATTTGTCAGCTGCTGCAGAACCTTTGCGATCTCTACTACAGAATGAAACTCCGTATGAATGGTCAGAAGACTACCAACACATATTCAACCACTTGAAGACCCTCATATCATCTGATGCATGCTTGAAATACTATGACATGCAAGCACCCACTTTTCTCATGGTTGATTCCAGTCTGAAAGGCCTAGGAGCAGCACTTTTGCAACCAGACAAAAATCCTGAAGGACACTATGCCAAAGAACTTCGTCCTGTAGCTTACGCAAGCAAATCATTAAGTTCTGGCGAAAAGAAACTTGCAAACATTGAAAGAGAAATGCTAGCTGTACGTTTTGGAATCAAACGCTTCCACACATTTCTTTTCAACCGCCCATTTACAATTCTCTCAGATCACAAGCCACTTGAGATGATTCATAAAAAACCAATAGCTTCAGCACCACCACGACTACAAGCTCTGTTATTGGAAACACAAGGTTATGATTTTAATATTCAGTATATCCCAGGAGAGGATATAGGTCTTGCAGATGCTCTCAGCAGACTACCAAACCCCAACAAGACAGCAGATCTTACCCCAAACATCAAAGTTGATTTTGTCAAGTTTAGCGATAATCGGCTTGAACACATCAGAGAAGACACAATGAGAGATCCTATCCTTAACTCTCTCAAAGAACTGATATACCATGGATGGCCAAGCTCTATCAGGGAAGTTCCAACACACATCCGTCCATACTACTCGATGAGGGACGAGTTAAGCATCGAAGATGGTCTGATCCTTAAAGGAGATCGCATTGTTGTACCAGAAACACAACGCGATATCATCCTTAAACAGCTCCATAATAGTCACCTTGGTATTGTGAAGACACAACTGAGAGCAAAGAAAGATGTTTACTGGCCACAGATAAACAAGGACATAGAAACACTATGTAAAAACTGTTCAATTTGCCAAGAACATGCAAATAGGCAGTGCAGAGAACCTCTCATACCATCAGACATACCATTGAGCCCTTGGAGCATTATAGGAACTGATATTTTCTCAATCGACAATAATGACTATCTTATTATTGCTGATTACTACAGCAAATTTCCCATCATTGAGAAACTTCCACAACCCTCACCATCAGCTGTTATTGCAGACATTACAAAGAAGTATTGCAGCATGTTTGGCATCCCAGATGAAATTAGATCAGACAACGGTCCACATTTCTCAGGTCAAGCATACAGAAACTTCACTAAGGACTGGAAGATCAAACACACAACATCATCGCCTAGATACCCAAAATCTAATGGTTTCATTGAGAGACAGATACAAACTATCAAGTCAATCATGAAGAAAACAAGAACAGAGGATGTACACCTAGCACTCTTGAGATGGAGAACAACACCGGTAGACAGTAAGATCGACAGTCCAGCAGAACTTATGTTTGATAGAAGAATTAAAGACCTCCTACCATCTAAGGTCCACTTCCGTCCACAACATAGAGACAGCACATATGATCAACTTCAGCATCGTCAGCAAGTTCAGAAATCCAACTATGACAAATGTGCTAAAGACTTACCACCATTATATCCTGGTCAGCATGTGACTACCTACAACCACAACAATGACACATGGTCAAAAGCAACAATCATTTCCAGAAACCCTGAACCCAGGAGCTATACTTTAAGACCAGACAGCAGCAGCAACCTCCTGAGGCGAAACAGAGTGGACATAAGAGAAATCCCACAGAATACAACAGAACAGAGAATTCCCATGCTTTCAACAGACAATGCAGTAACTCCAGACCTTGGTGCCCCACAAAACCAACAAGCGCCAAGGCCGAAATCACAACCAACTCAAGCTAAACCAGGCACTTCCGCAGAACCACCAGCACTTTACACCACTCGTTCTGGCCGTACAGTGACACCTCCCAGCCGATACAGACAGTGACATATATACTCACACTGAGCATTACACATACTTATCCTTTCTCACATGAAACATTTCGTTGGAAATGTTTGCACACATTTTTTTTCAAAAAAGGGGGGATGTAATATGAATACATTAAAGTACGAACCACACATTGTAATATAATGCGAATCTTGACATGTACGATATTCTGTAAATAAACATGGCTACGAACTGAACATGCTTTTACTGAGTGCTCTCTGAAACATGTGTGTGCTTGTGTAGATGACGAGGTAATGCTTATATACATACATCATAACATTACACTTGTCACTTTGCGTATAGTATAGTTCTATTAAAGTAAATTTAGCCAATTGTTATAACACTGTTACACTAGAATTCTGCAATAAATATATACTTATTTTTAAGTATTTTCTAGGACTTTGAGTCATTTAACCCAGTGCACGAAAGGAGTTAAATAAACTTGAGACATGAGTGCATTATGAGAGCTAAATTAACTCGTGACATCAGTGCACCACCAAAAGCCACTTGGCGGAGAATCGATTGTTATACTACAAAGAACTATGGGGAACTATGGAGGCAGAGATGCTAAGCATGAACAAGAGCTGGGGATATACAAAGGATAGCTGTCGACCAAACAAGGTGGAGACAGTTTGTTGCTGTCCAACACCATGCGTGATGACCACTGATTGCTTCGTCAGTGAGCGGTCTAGGACAAAAGAAGAAGAAGACCAGTGCATGATGAAAGTTAAATAAACTCGAGAATTGAGTGCATGAAGAGAGTTAACTAAACTGGGGACACGGGTGTATAAAGAGAACTAATAAACTAGAGACATGATTGAATGAAGCTAATAAGCTCGAGACATGATTGAATGAAGCTAATAAACTCGAGACATGATAGAATGAAGCTAATAAACTCGAGACATGATTGAATGAAGCTAATAAACTCGAGAAATGAGTACATGAAGAGAGACAATATATGAGTAGTATGTCAGGGGCACAACGATTATTATTTCTGCAGGCGGAGAGGACATTTATATAGCAATATATTCTGGGTCGATTCTGCAGGAGGCGCATGCCTTTTTATATAGTAATATATTAGTTCAAGTATGGCGTGTTGTTGTTGTGTGTTGTTGTTTATACAAAATATTTATGTTATACATATATTTATGTTACAACAATTAGACATATTTACATATATTACAACGGGTAGACAATATTTAGTAATACATATACATATATATATATATATATATATATATATATATATATATATATAGTATATATATAGTATATATATAGTATATATATATATATATATATATATATATATATATATATATATATATATATATATATATAAACTCCGCCTATGCCGGTCCCAAGCCTGGATGAAAAAGGAGGAGGGCGGCCTGCATGGAGGCCGTAAGGAGGCAGCCCCTCCACCATGCAAAGGCACAACAGGCCAATCACCTGTTTGCTTTAAATCACGATTACGAGCAATACAAGAGAGAAAACTGGACTGATTCTAAAGGCGACGAACTGGAACGGACTACGGACTACGACTTATGGAACTTGGAACACAAGAAGTATAAATGGGAAGGAAGAGGAGCTGGTGGAAGAGATGAGGAAAGCAAAACTAGAAATCCTGGCTATAACGGAAACAAAGAAAAAAGGACAAGGAGTCATGGATCTCAATGGCAACACGCTGCTCTACAGTGGTGTACCCATATCTGAAAGAGCTAAAGGGGGCGTGTGTTGCATTGTGGCCCAAAATCAAAAAGATAGTATCAAGGGATGGAACTTTGTCTCGGAGCGCATTATGGTTGTAAAACTAAAAGAAGGAGAAACCATAGTCAACCTGGTCATAGTGTATAGGCCAAATGAGGATGAGAGAGCAGAGGTCAAGGAGGAATTCTTCGAGCTGCTTCAAAGGACAGTGGATGACTGCCTAGATGAAGTTATCATGCTCGGAGATTTTAATGCCACAGTTGGAAATGACCATGCTAGATGAGTCACGTTGCTTGAATGCTTGGTTGACCATAATGCTTGGTTAAGGTTATATAGGAATATTTCCTCGTATGAACGAGAACATAGCGGGTGACCGCTATTCACAGCGTTGGGTCCCCGCCTGTGAGAAATTTATCCCTGAGTTGTGTTGAGCTGTGATTAGGCGGCTTAGCGCATGTATTGTAGGAGATGGGTTCAAAACAGCCGAGTCCCGTGACTAGGGTTTTTTGGCGGGACTAGGGTGTGTGATCCAGAGAGAGAGTTTGGGTTTGGGCGTTTGTCCGAGCTGGGCAAGCCCTGTGTTCTTCTAAGTGACATGCCTGCGCAGAGCTAGAGAGGAAATGTCGACATATGTTTTGCGGTGTGTACGGCCTTGTGTTACTGCAGTATAGATTTTCCAAGATTTATGATAGGCCAAGATTTATGATAGGCCAAGATTTATGATAGGCCAAGATTTATGATAGGCCAAGATTTATGATAGGCCAAGATTTATGATAGGCCAAGATTTATGATAGGCCAAGATTTATGATAGGCCAAGATTTATGATAGGCCAAGATTTATGATAGGCCAAGATTTATGGTAGGCCAAGATTTATGATAGGCCAAGATTTGTGTAGGCCAAGATTTATGATAGGCCAAGATTTATGATAGGCCAAGATTTATGATAGGCCAAGATTTTTGTAGGCCATATTGTGAAGATTAATGAAGCTGCCGGGTGATGCAGGCTTCGCTGTGTATTAAGGTACTTTTGTAGGCCATATTGTGAAGATTAATGAAGCTGCCGGGTGATGCAGGCTTCGCTGTGTATTAAGGTACTTTTGTAGGCCATATTGTGAAGATTAATGAAGCTGCCGGGTGATGCAGGCTTCGCTGTGTATTAAGGTACTTTTGTAGGCCATATTGTGAAGATTAATGAAGCTGCCGGGTGATGCAGGCTTCGCTGTGTATTAAGGTACTTTTGTAGGCCATATTGTTTTGAAGCGGGTGATGCAGGCTTCGCTATGTATTAAGGTACTTTTGTAGGTGAAGCTGCGGGTGATGTAGGCTTCGCTGTGTATTAAGGTACTTTTGTAGGCCATATTGTGTATTAAAGCCATTAATATAACTGCCGTAGTTGCAGTCCTTGAGTATTCTGAGAAGTGAGAGATTTGAAGGCCATGACTATGATCATAACTGCCGAGTGTGCAGTTCAGTATTGCTAGCACTGAGACATTTCATGTTTTGCTGTTACCGTATTTTCGTCCATGCTGTTGTGTCTGTGTTGTAACGGAATAAACAGTATCGAACTGTTCCCAGACGTTTACAACCTTTTTTTTGACTTCTTCATGTACTCTTACGTACGTACTGTGGGGTGTAACTGAATCTACATACACCCATGTCGGCATTGAGACACAGGGACAGGACAGCAACACACATATATATAGAATTAGCCTGTGTGGCGGATGTAATTAAGAATATGTCACCTCTACAGAGGTGTGTTACTTCAACAGTAGAGTGTAACTGGAAATAATAATACAACAAGCAAGTCGACCCAATATAATGATTGATGTATCAGCCAATATAATCAGTGGGTGCTGAAACCCCCTAATGTTATCAGGATATAATTATCGTATAAAGTATTACCAGTAAAATATTAACTGGAACCAATACTCTACAGAAAAAAACACAGAGATAGTAAACAGAACAAGATATTAACAGTGGTGGCCAAAACTGGTTTTATTTTCTGTACCAGTCTTACGGGGTGTAACTGACACCTGTGTCATTCGCGTAATATAAAAGTTGTGTATAGCCCTATGTGGGCGTGGCCTAAATATCCTGTGCTTCGGAATCTTGACCTGTTTTGTAATCTGCCTGTGTAGCGCAAGTGAGAAACTACGCACGTTTTATTCGTGGTTGTATTCAACTCTACACCAGTATCTGTTTGACATTCGATTTGGTGACCATAAACCACAACAACGTCTGCAGTGGTCACGGTGGTTGAAGTAGACTTTGACGGTGTTTGTACCAGCAGTTTGTTCCAGTTATCCCCATTTCAAGCTTAAGAGGTTATGATACACGGTGTTACGTGTACCTTTTCAACTACAGAAGATTCAAGAGTTGCTGTGTTTGCAGAGTTCCAGGCTGTGTTCCGCTTCCTGCTGTCGTGTGTGCATTGGTCAAGCACATGCTATTCTATCACAAGTACCTGAAGGGAAAAAGTCAAGTTCGAGTACCTCCCCGCAGTGGAATGTTTTTAGGCGCATAACTTTGTGATATCCAGTGTCTTGGCGGAGAGGAACGGAACTACTGAAAGATAAGTGGTTCGGTGTTATGTAAATTGTGTCCCTCCATGTATGTCATCAGGCCTTTGTGAATTGTACAAACTTACTCTATTGATATCTGTTGTGATTATTGTCGATATCTATATAGATTGATTATAGAAGTTGATGCATAAGTAACTTATGGCTATGATATATATATATATAGACTTTCATGAATATGACGATATAAAGGTACTATAGAAAGGAATTGCTGATACAGATTTGGGAATAAGCTCATTTTTTAACAGGTAGTTAACTCTGTGATCTGAAAAGGTAATTGTCCAACCTCAATAATATGTATAGGTGATTACATATACAGTGAACTCGATAGATAAGTCACTATGGATCTAGATATTGATAGGGATCCTGATGATATGATGCCTATATTGGAATATTTATTGAAGAAAGCTAGAGATGATGATAATTTTACAGGCCCAGCCCTTGAAGCAGAAGTAATGGACGAATTTTTGATTAATGTGTCAAGAGCCCTAAGATATTTTGCTAAGGACAATTTTCAGTCTCATCCTCATTTAAGAATGGCAGAGGATTTGGCATGGTTATTAACTTACCTTCGTTCATTTGCATACCACTATATGAATGTTAAACATGATCATATAGTAAGAAATATACACACGTTAATTTTCTACGGCATCTCTGACAATCAGGGAAAAAAGTTAGAAGATGAGGAAGTAAGAGTCAACAGACAGGAAAGAAAAAAGTGTTCAAAGAATATTGCTGAAGAGAGTAAACTTCAGAAAAAATTGTCTAAGCTCACAGATGATTTGGATAAATCAAACTCGGAACTTGCTGGGGTGCAGGCAAGTTTGAAGTCTGCAGTAAGCGAAATCAAAGAGTTGAAAACTCAGTTGGAAGATAAGAAGCAACTTGAAAAGTCCTATAATAAAACACTTGTTGGTCTATTAAACTATAACATTGTCCTCGGTCGCCAACTTAAAGAAAAGAATGCGATATTACCAGAAAGGGTTGTTGAGCTTCCAAATAGGCAGGATAGTGAGACCGAGGCACTTCAGATAGAATTGACACAGATGAGAACAAATAAAGAAGTGGATGCGGAAAAGAGATTAAAAGAAGTAAAGGCTGAGAAAGAGAAGGTGACTAGGATTGAAAATTTAAATAAGAAACTTGGTGAACAGATCTCTCATAGAGATGTTGAAATTGCACAGGTAAGGAAGAGAGTAGATGGTCTAATCGATATCATCTTAAACAGTGATAGACAGAAAGTTGCAAAGAGTCAGCCCTACACACTCGTTGCTAATACTTCTACTGATGTTAAGCAGGACAGAGGTAAATCCCTACGTGGAAAATACAATTTTCGGCGTGCTGATGGCGTCTCTGCTAATGATTGTGATTCGTGGCGTCAGACAAACGAAGAGAATTCTAGATTGCCATCAAGTTCTGTTAATCATGAAAACAATGGTCATAAAGTTCAAGCCAAAACTCTTAACATCAACCATGTATCTACTGTTGTAAACTCTGATAAATTTATAGTAAGGAATAGATCTAGTACTACTAGGTCCAAGAATGAGACACATTATGGACGGGATGATAAACATTCTAGCGGTCCAGTTGCGCGTCAAACTCAGCTCAGTCAGTTTGACAGAATTACTAAGCATATCCCCATAGGCATAGATAGTAAAAGCTGTGCTAAGAAAAATAATTCTAAGGGTGGACAGGACCAAAGGAGTTTATCAAGTGGTAATTCTTATTATCTAAAGAACTGTAAACAATTTGACAGATTCCAACATTTTGTTCCTAGAAGTAACTATATTCAAAGAGGAGATGGTAATCGCAATAATGCTAGCTTGATTTATAAAAATAACAATGGTCAAAATAGAGGAAAACACGATGTGTTCTATAGACATAACAAATCCCCAAATTTTTCGTCACATAACCAGAGTGACTTTCCTCAACTAAAGCCTAAGTTCTCTTATAAGAAATGTAATAAGAATAATAAGGGTCTAGTGAAAGATACTGCTTGTTCTAATTTTGATGTCGAGAAAGAATCTCGTTGTGTTAGGTGTAAAAATCTATTGCAGAATACAGCAATGACGACATACAAGTGCGGTCATGTGTCTGTAGTATCTACACGTGATAGGAAAAGAGCTGATGACATCGTGAAGAGACCAGGACTTTACACGAACCCCTGTGCTAGGTAATTGTCGAAGTAACTATCCGTTTTTGCTACTTAAATCTTACGGCTGATTAAAGTGGATATTTTCATTTGTATTCATTCACAGTGGTGACTGTCCGATAGAGGTCAGCGCTCCCATGTGACGTTATCCGTAAGAAATGTAGGTCAACTTTACGCAGTGTTTGTTCAAGCTGAACCAGTCAATGTCTTATAGCATCTGATGTTTACCTTTTGAGGATCAGGACATGTTGACAAGAAAGGGGGAGATTTTACGTTTGATTTTTTTTTTTATTATTCTTAGAACAGTAAATATTATTGTATTGTATTTGAATACCATGTATTTTCTTTGTAATATTATAAAGATGTTCTTATGTCTTATTATTAAATTTTCTTGTGATTCATATAGTGGCGTATGTTGATGAATACTGTACGCGTTAGAATTGAAATAATGTATAACATAACAGTTTGCACTGACTTACTTTAAATTGTTTTATGAAAACAGTGGACGATGGTATTTTCACATTTAGGTCATAAGACTATGTCTGTTTGGACCATATCGTATATCTTTGTTCTCCTATGTCGTACTTGGAATTTTGCAGCTGTGTTTGTTAAAATAGTTTTTGTACATGATGTGTTTGCCAGCCCTATGCACAAACTCATTTACTGTATTGATGTAGTGGTAATTTTTAGATAGTCATGAGTGTTCGTTATTCTCTTAATTTAAATTTTTTCTCATGTTTTGATGCCATGTTTAATTTATATATTAAAACATACAGAGAAGATATGAATTGTCTAGTATGTTGTGAAATGCAATTTTGGAAATAGCTGCATGTATCAGAAATGATCTTGTATTTGGATTTGTTATCATATTGTGAAACTGTGATTTTTTCTAGAAATTGGTTTTCTTGTCAGTCAGAAATATAGATTATTTCCTTAGCAGATTAATTGGGAAAAATTTATTTTTCTATTTTTGTTTGCAGATATTTCGATAGGACCTTTTTCATATTTCATACTAGCAACAGATTGTAGATTTATTTATAGTGTATATCATAGCAGTTTGAATAAGAGATAAAGTTATAGCTAAATAGCACTATAGCTGAGCTGAACGTAATTGTCAGCCGAAAGAATTTAAAGGTTAAATTAAATTTACATGTATTGAGTCAAGACTTTGTTTGAGATAGAATTTTTGTTTATGTTTCACTCATTTTGTTAAAAGTTGATTTTATTAATTTTTAGTGGTTTTGAATTACTTAAAAATTGAATAGTTTTTTATGTAACTTATCGTGTCAAAATATGTTTGTATGGTACTTTTGGAAAAAATGATTTTTTTTTTTTTCTTGGCATTGTAATTTTTTTTTGTGTGTGCCCAGCATTTGTCTGTATGATACGAGTGATATGTAGTGTGATTAGTTCTTGAAAAAGTTATTTTGTTTTATGTTATGATGTATTTTTATTTTAGCGCTTCATTGTGCGTTGGTCGTACTTAGTCATAGCAAGGTTATTACTTGTGTGAGCGATGTTTATAATTTATTATTTTAGTTATGGATAAGTCTAACTTAATTATATGCTTTATTTAGTTATGCCTTTCTTTTGTGTTTTGGTATATTTATACATTGCTTTTTGTTTGATCTTTTTTCTGTTGTGATGATATTTGTTTTACAATACGATGTTTGTTTTAGATAGTTATTATAATATATTATTACTATCTTTCTCTGTATTCATATCTTTGCTTTCCATCTGTCTTTGGAGATTAGTCTTCATTTTATTCCTCCTTTTCTGTTACCTTTTCGATACGAGTTTCATATCTTGTTTATACTTTCGTACCTCATCTTCGTTTCACTTGCTTCTACTTGTATATTTTGTCTTCTTTCAACACTTGTACTTTCATCCTTTGTGTTGTTGGAGTGGTTATGTGATTTAATATGGTGTGTGATATATATATATATATATATATTATGATAGTTATATTTATTTTACATGTAATTGGACTTAAGTATTAGATTGTGATATTATTTGATTCTTCTCATATGTTGAGTTCATATTGTCCTTCTTTACGAATTGTACTTCGTTTGCTGGATATTGTCTTGTCTCTTACTATTGTTTGTTACTTATTTGACTATTATTGCATATGTTTAGCTTAGTTTTGTAATAGATTAATCATAAGATACTTAGCTTGATTTTGCATTAGATTAATTTTAGTATTTTACTTAATTATGTTGGATGATTATTTGTTACTTTTCATGTACTATTTTTTTTTGACTTAACAAGGTAATTTTTGTTTTAGGCGTATAGTAAAGCTATATCGACCTCTATGTTTGTAGATGTAGTTTTCAAAAAAATGATAGAATCATTTTTTTCCCCGGGTGGGTGGTAATGTTAAGGTCAAAAAGGGTAGTAATCTTTTGAATGCTTTTTTTTAAAGAAAAGTTAGATACTGAGTCACGTTGCTTGAATGCTTGGTTGACCATAATGCTTGGTTAAGGTTATATAGGAATATTTCCTCGTATGAACGAGAACATAGCGGGTGACCGCTATTCACAGCGTTGGGTCCCCGCCTGTGAGAAATTTATCCCTGAGTTGTGTTGAGCTGTGATTAGGCGGCTTAGCGCATGTATTGTAGGAGATGGGTTCAAAACAGCCGAGTCCCGTGACTAGGGTTTTTTGGCGGGACTAGGGTGTGTGATCCAGAGAGAGAGTTTGGGTTTGGGCGTTTGTCCGAGCTGGGCAAGCCCTGTGTTCTTCTAAGTGACATGCCTGCGCAGAGCTAGAGAGGAAATGTCGACATATGTTTTGCGGTGTGTACGGCCTTGTGTTACTGCAGTATAGATTTGTGTAGGCCAAGATTTATGATAGGCCAAGATTTATGATAGGCCAAGATTTATGATAGGCCAAGATTTATGATAGGCCAAGATTTATGATAGGCCAAGATTTATGATAGGCCAAGATTTATGATAGGCCAAGATTTATGATAGGCCAAGATTTATGATAGGCCAAGATTTATGATAGGCCAAGATTTATGATAGGCCAAGATTTGTGTAGGCCAAGATTTATGATAGGCCAAGATTTATGATAGGCCAAGATTTATGATAGGCCAAGATTTTTGTAGGCCATATTGTGAAGATTAATGAAGCTGCCGGGTGATGCAGGCTTCGCTGTGTATTAAGGTACTTTTGTAGGCCATATTGTGAAGATTAATGAAGCTGCCGGGTGATGCAGGCTTCGCTGTGTATTAAGGTACTTTTGTAGGCCATATTGTGAAGATTAATGAAGCTGCCGGGTGATGCAGGCTTCGCTGTGTATTAAGGTACTTTTGTAGGCCATATTGTGAAGATTAATGAAGCTGCCGGGTGATGCAGGCTTCGCTGTGTATTAAGGTACTTTTGTAGGCCATATTGTGAAGATTAATGAAGCTGCCGGGTGATGCAGGCTTCGCTATGTATTAAGGTACTTTTGTAGGCCATATTTTGAAGCTGCCGGGTGATGTAGGCTTCGCTGTGTATTAAGGTACTTTTGTAGGCCATATTGTGTATTAAAGCCATTAATATAACTGCCGTAGTTGCAGTCCTTGAGTATTCTGAGAAGTGAGAGATTTGAAGGCCATGACTATGATCATAACTGCCGAGTGTGCAGTTCAGTATTGCTAGCACTGAGACATTTCATGTTTTGCTGTTACCGTATTTTCGTCCATGCTGTTGTGTCTGTGTTGTAACGGAATAAACAGTATCGAACTGTTCCCAGACGTTTACAACCTTTTTTTTGACTTCTTCATGTACTCTTACGTACGTACTGTGGGGTGTAACTGAATCTACATACACCCATGTCGGCATTGAGACACAGGGACAGGACAGCAACACACATATATATATAGAATTAGCCTGTGTGGCGGATGTAATTAAGGATATGTCACCTCTACAGAGGTGTAGAGTTAACTTCAACAGTAGAGTATGTAACTGGGGAAACCCCCTAATGTTACACTGACAAACAACATTTTTCTTTCTTATATAAGAATAAGTGTTCTTAGGTCAGATTTCAAAGAAATCGTTTATCTCTATCACGTCCAATATTTTTGGGAAACCGTTATTTGCTCCGTTTCATTTTTACTATATAACTTTTTTAAAAATTAATAAAATGCAAAATAATTCTACTTTTTATACTGCTAAAAGATGCATGACATATGTTACGTTATATTTCAAATAGTTACTGTATTTTGAAATAATTCTGAGTGAAATATGGCTTCTAGAAATTGTAGAAATTCGGCTGATCTGTTCTGTTACGTGTGCGGATATTTTACCGATCGTGTTCACCAGAAAAACTTTACACCATTGCTAAAGAAAGCATATGAACTTTATTTCGATTCGAAAGTTGATGATGCAAATAAATCTTGGAAGCCAAATGCAGTTTGTTCGACTTGTGCAAATACATTGGCAGGTTGGTTACGAAAATCGCCGAAGCATAAGTCGATGCCTTTTGGAGTGTCAGTAATATGGCGTGAACCGACAAATCACGCTACTGATTGTTACTTCTGCTTGACAAATATCTATGGTTTCACTTTTAAAACTAGAAAGTCTGTGGTTTATCCAAATATTGAATCGGTTTCGAAACCAGTGCCTCATGATCCAATCACGTGTCCGATCCCAGTTCCACCAGAACAATATCCGTTGGACGTGAATGAACCATCAGAAAGTGATAGTTTACCTGCTTTAAAAACTAATTCTGACTCGGATTATATACCGGTGAATGATGGTGTTCACTTAATTAACCATTCAGAACTTTCAGATCTAATACGTGATCTCGCTCTCCCCAAAGGACAAGCAGAATTACTCGGTTCGCGACTCAAAGAATGGAATCTTTTAGCGCCCAATACTCCGATATCTAAATTTCGTCATAGACACAGAGAACTTGTTCAATACTTTGAGATGGATGATGACATTTGCTATTGCAAAGATGTAAAAGGTCTAATGGTGCACCTCGGTCATGAGCACATAGTCAACGAATGGCGACTTTTCATCGACTCTTCCAAGACTAGTCTAAAAGCCGTGTTATTGCATAATGGAAATTTATTTTCATCAATTCCAGTCGCCTACTCTGTTCATATGAAAGAAACTTATGACAATATGGCTATACTTTTGGCAAAAATAAAGTACAATGACTACCAATGGCGGATTTGTGGAGACCTAAAGGTCATTGCAATTCTCAAGGGCATGCAAACTGGGTATACTAAAGTTTGTTGGCATATTGTTAAGCAGTGCATACATGCATACAGAATTATGGGCTGTAACATGTCCCTCAAAATCCATTTGCTCGATTCGCATCTTGACTTTTTCCCTGACAACCTTGGCGAAGTCAGCGATGAACATGGAGAACGATTCCATCAAGATATCGCCGTAATGGAGTCACGTTATCAAGGACGGTGGAGTGTGACCATGCTTGCCGATTATTGTTGGATGCTTCATCGCGATGTACCACATGCCATTCACCGATGAAAGTCGACTGCAAAGAAATTCAAGCCTACATAACTGTTATACTTCTTGTACAAATGATGTTGTAATACTGTATGCATTGTTAAAAAACTTCAATTGCGTATTTCTAGAGATCCCGACCTGATAGAGAAAAACGGTTTGCAGATTTAAAAACAGCGCATTAAAATTGACCAGAAAAACATAGAAATGTTAGAGAAAGAAAAAAAAAAATTTTTTTTTGTTAGTCAGTGTTATCAGGATATAAATATCGTATAAAGTATTACCAGTAAAATATTAACAGGAACCAATACTCTACAGAAAAAAAACACAGAGATAGTAAACAGAACAAGATATTAACAGACAAATGGAAAAATATAGAGAATATGTGACACTCAGAACAGAAGCAAAAAACAAAGTGCTAGCAGCAAAACAGAAGTCCTGGGAAGAATTTGGAGAAAAGCTAGAAAAAGATGCACAAGAAAACCAGAAATTGTTCTATAAGACCCTAAAGAACATGAGGAAGGAAAAACAATGCCCTCTCAAATTTATAAAGGACAAGCAAGGCAAATTGCTTACTGACCCGAAGGAAGTAATGGAAAGATGGAAAGAATATTTCTCAGAACTCCTTGATGGTGAGCAAGGTCAAGCATCAGAAACGATAACCACTAGCACAGAAGATGAAACAAATGGTGATGAAGATGACATAAAGATGGAAGAACTGAAGGCAGCACTGGAGAAAATCAAGATGGGCAAAGCAGCAGGGCATGATGGTATAACACCAGAAATGGTTAAGTACATGGGAGCATCAGGCGACCTATTACTCTTAAGGGTCCTACAGGCAGCGTGATGCAACAAGACCCTACCAAAGGACTGGGAGATTGCCATCATAACACCAATTTTCAAAAAGGGTGACAATCGACAATGTGGAAACCATAGAGGCATATCCCTTCTCAGTGTCCCTGGTAAAAATCTACTCTAGAATCCTAGAGCAGAGACTCCGACGCCTAGCTGAGCCACAATTGGATGAGGTCCAGTGCGGATTCCGAGCAAACCGAAGCACACAAGACCTAATCTTCATACTCAGACAGCTGAGTGAAAAGGCCCTTGAGTATAAGAGTGAGAGCAATCTTTGTTTCATAGATCTGGAAAAGGCGTTTGACAGGGTCCCCTGGAGCAAACTTTGGGACTGTTTGGCAAGGAAGAACATTCCAACACCTCTGATTCATGCTATACAGAGCTTCTACAAGTCTTGCAGAAATTATGTGAGGACAGCAAACCATAAGTCAGAAGAGTTCAGGACCACCACCTTACCTCTTCATACTCCTTATGGACGATGTCATCAAGGCATGTAAGGAGAGAACAAGAAAGTATTCAGTAGGGTACTGGAAGATGAGACAGGTCTGTATTTCGGAGCTGACATTTGCTGATGATGTTGCCCTGATTGCTAAATCAGAGGCACATCTCCAATCCAACCTGCAAGTCTGGAAGGAAGAGCTGGAGAAGAGGGGGATGGTCATAAGCAGCTCTAAAACAAAATCCATGGTGATATCACGAGAAGAAGAAAGAAGACATCAGATTAAGCTGGGAGAACAGGTCCTGGAGCAAGTCAACCACTTTGAATACCTCGGAGCTATTATAGACCGAACGGGAGGCATCAAAGAAGAGTTGGCCACTCGAAAAGCAGCGGCTGGGAGACTTTTTCAGGCCATAAATCGAGGATTCCTCAGCAAGAGAGAGGTTGGGAAGAAAACGAAGATGGCTGTATAACCTCAGAAATGAGGTATCTGAGGAAGGTGGTTGAAGTAACAAGAAGAGACATGGTATGCAACCAGACAATACGTCAAGGCCTTAAATCCTACCCCCTGCAGACCCAAGTAGAACAGTCCCAATGAAGATGGTTTGGCCATGTCTGCAGAATGGGAGAAGATCGGCTACCACGACAAGCATGGGTTACAAAGAGCCAAGGATCCAGATCCCGAGGACGACCCAGAGTCCGCTGGGAGGACAACATTAGACAATCTTTGAAGGACCGAGGACTAGAATGGAACCAGGCCAGGAGGAAGACAGCCGATAGGATAGTCTGGCGCTCTCTCTTCCAAACCTCTACACCTCACGGTAGAAGGGGAACCCCTAGGTAAGTAAGTATATATATATAAAATCGATAATGACGGAAAATATAAAAAAATCGATAATGGTGGGTTAGTAGTAAGAGGGTTTTTGAAGCGAGTGGAGTCTTTTGGTGCTGGCGAGGGTGACGACGCATGGGTGTATTGTGGTGTAGCTGGCGGGTGTAGCTTAGGGGGATTTTTGTGTGATGTTGTATTGTGCCGTTGGAGTGTTTGTTTAAGGCGTGTGTGCCAGCAGCGAGAGGTGGGAGTGAAGTGTTAGAGACTGCCTATACTAGGTCTAGTATCTAGAGGTGGGAGTGACGTGTTAGAGACGTCACTATACTAGGTCTAGTATCTAGAGGTGGGAGTGAAGTGTTAGAGACTTGCCTATACCAGGTTCAGCCTAGAGAGGTGGGGTGAAGTGTTAGTGTTAGAGACTTGGCTATACCAGGTCTAGCATCGAGAGGTGGGAGTGAAGTGTTAGAGACATGACTATACTAGGACCAGCATCGAGAGGTGGAAGTGAAGTGTTAGAGACTTGCCTATTTGAGTGCGCTCGGTGGGTATTGTGTTAGCTGGCGGGGGGTGATGACGTATGTGTGTGTTGGGGTGTAGCAGGCGGGTGTGTGTGCGGTTGTGTGTGCGCGCGTCTGTGGTTGTGTGTGTGTGTGCGCACGTCTGTGATTGTGTGTGTGTGTGTTCGTGTGTGTGTGCGTGCGCTTGTGTGTGTGTGGGCGCTCGCGTGCGTGGTTGTGTGTCTGTGTGTGTGGGCGCGCGTCTGTGTGTGTGCGTGTGTGTGTGGGCGCTCGCGTGCATGGTTGTGCGTCTGTGTGTGTGCGCGCGTCTGTGGTTGTGTGCTTGTGGGTGTGCTTATGTGTGTGTGTTTGTGCGTGCGCGTGTCTGCGTGTGTGTGTGCGTGTTTGTTCGTGTGTGCGCGCGCGTCTGTGTGTGTGTGCGTGTGTGTGTTTGTGCGGACAAAATTATATGAGTAGGGGCACATTTTCGAAAGAGGTAGGGGCGGCTTTTTTTATTGGTAAACATCAGTGTTTTTGTTACAGCAGTAACACATATGAGCAGGGGCACATATTGGAAGACGGGAGGTGTGTACAGTATTTATATGGTAACAAAATTATTTGAGTAAGGGTACATATTGGAAAGAGGGGTACTTTTTAATGGTAAACAATAGTAACAAGGTGTCTTTAATAAATATATCACAGGGTTACAGCTGCAGCCCAGACCAAATGTATATATAGAAAGGGAGGGGTGTCGTCGTGTCGTAAAAATAGGACAGAGACAGTTGTGCTTGATGGGTGCGTGCACGTGTGTGGGTGGTATTGCGTTGCTTGGTGTACAGAGATTTTTTTTAGATGTTGAGGGGGGATGTATATACCTGTCTAGGTATCTGTGCCCACGTGCATGTACGTGTGTGGTATTGGTTTGTTTGGTGTACAGAGATATTTTTTAGATGTTGAGGGGAGATGTGGTGACATTGTCGGCGTGAAGTGTTAGAGACTTGACTAGAACAAGCATTGAGAGGTGGAAGTGAAGTGTTAGAGACTTGGCTATAATATATATATATATAGTATAGCCAAGTCTCTAACACTTCACTTCCACCTCTCAATGCTTGTTCTAGTCAAGTCTCTAACACTTCACGCCGACAATGTCACCACATCTCCCCTCAACATCTAAAAAATATCTCTGTACACCAAACAAACCAATACCACACACGTACATGCACGTGGGCACAGATACCTAGACAGGTATATACATCCCCCCTCAACATCTAAAAAAAATCTCTGTACACCAAGCAACGCAATACCACCCACACACGTGCACGCACCTATCAATATATATACACACAACAGAAATAAAAAGCGATAGAATCCTGCCCTCTTCAAATAAAGAGGAAAACATAAAACATCGATAAAGGCGCTGAGTATACATTTTATAAAGAAGTGGTGTTGTTTTTTGAGTTCGCGGTGGTTTATACTGGCGGGGGCGATGATGCATGGCTGTAGCTGGCAGGGGTGGTTTTTTGTGTAGGTATTTTTATGTGTTGTTGTATTGTGTGTTGGTATTGCGTTGTTTATTCATACAGCGTGTGTTACAACACATATATTACAACAGTTATACGTATATGACAACATATATTTTACAACATAGATAATATTTTAAAACAGGTAGACAACATAGATAACAAAGAGTTTTAATTGTAATAAATATATTTTATTTTGTTAAAAGAAACCGAAATGTCAATCTAAAGCGCTAGTCCCACCCGCTTTGTGTGTCTCTGCTTCTTCGGGGATAGATTAAAGACATCGTCCGGGTGCTTGTCTGTGGTTGCTGTAGGGGGACAAGGGTTTGTGATAGGAAACCAACTCGGTTCTGGGGATATTGGTTGATAACAACTGGAGTTGATGTAGTGGTCAAACGTGTTACTAGGGCAAGTAATAGGACAGGTATCCATGTTTGGTGACTGTAGTCGGTCAAATTCGGCGAGGATTTCGCCCTGTAAAGCCAACAAATGTTCAAACTCAGGGCGAGTTAACGTAATGCCGGTTTTGGTAGGAAACTTTAGATATGATTCACCAAAGTATTTTCGCACGTGTAGTAAATGTTGGTCTCGGTAAAAACTTACAGACGCCGCCTTCAGCCCGCTCTCCAACGGTATAAGCATTTCATCACTTCTTTTCATATACACCCAGTTGGTGGGAACGGTGTTGGTTGTAGCCATCTTCAGTGCGTTGTGCTCGCGAGTGTCTGTCGTTATCACGACACCTCTTCAGTAAAGTATGAACGTGAGTGCCTGGGCGTTGGTCTCCCAAGTGTCTATTTATATGCAGGTACGGTGGCAACTAGACAATCCCTTAGTGTTGCAGTCTGTAACTGAAACAATGTCAAGGTTATTTCCATCAACGTTTAATAAAGTTCAAAAACACACATGCTTTTACCCTCACTAGAAAGAAACGCGATCGATCGTCGGCGCAAAACGGCGCGAGGAAAACACTGATCGTTTATAAAATTCCGTTAGCATAGATATCTTTCTCGTTGCTTTTGTTTTTTGTTTTTGGTTTGATTTCCTGTCTTTATTTACCTCAGAGGTCACTTTTATTTGTCCTTGCTGGTTTTTAATTTTGTCCTTAATTTATGTGTCCTTTAGATCGGGGGTTTGGTTCCTTTCATTTTCTGTCCGGTTTGCTGTTCCTTCCTTAGTATGTGTGTGTCTGTTGTTTTGCTCCAAGCTTTTCCCGCCCGTGACTACAATCTGGTTAGTATTATGTTGGACTTATTTGCTCTTATTGCCCTACAAATAGGTTGTTCTGTACGAGTTGTCTTTACTCTTGTTAAATATTGTCTAATTCCTCTATATTTATTTTATAGCTATCACCGATGACTTACAATTAGTATTTATGCTCTATCTATGCCTAATGCTAAATTAACACAAGAAAAGTTATTAAAAATATTAAATATATAAATTTTAAATTATGTTTAGATATCAATAGTTAAAAGTTGACTAGTCCTACTACAAATCTAGTACATTTGAATTAAATTTAAGTTTGTTCACGCGCGTACTCACACAAGAAAGCTCCTAAAGCGACTCTCGTGACGTCGACATTTTTTAAAATGAGCGGCATTTCTGACAGGCAAACGCGAGCTTACCCTCACTAGTTATGAAACCAGATCGCTAGAGGGTGACGTCAGGGCTAAAGATAGCTATCTAGAAAAGCGTTGTTCTTTTGAGTTTGTATTATTATTTTATTACACATAAACTTGTTTCCGATAGTCTATATTTAGCGCTGACGTCACCCACCCTAACCGACTACAAACAGTATGACTCATTCATCGATTACATTTGATGGTGCAATACTATATTTGCATTGTCAAGTACTGACAACAGGAAAAAATATTGAATGACAAAAATTTAATGAAAAGTTTGGAAAACTGCAAGAGATATTTAAAGAAGTATTTGACAGCTGACCTATTTACCTACAGGTTGGAACCTTTTAGCAGGCCTGGGAGAAAATTTTGGGGTCATCTTTGCTGATTGGAAGAAAAGGTTGATCTCGAAAAATTAGTAGAGAGGAGACCGACATAAATTGCCATGTCCGCTGTGTAACCAACTGTGATATTAAAAAACAAGGAAACAGATTTTACTTAACAATGATCAAATTGACGAGTCTTTCAAATACAATTTCCTTATTATTTATTTAGTATATACACTATCTACTCTTGTGCTGAAGGGTGAATGTTGAAAAATGGAATGTAATAGATTTGTAAGTTTACATATGATTTACAAATATTTATATAGATATATATATAAATATATTACAACAAGTTTTCCAATTATAGGAACACAAATTATATCAGCTGCGCTGTTATTCAATTATAGTACATGTATCAGTTGTGCTGTTAATTAAGTATATAACATTTATTAGCTATGCTGTTAATCTTGTCTCTTTCTACGCTAAATATCTTTTTCGTCACTGACAGTTAATTTGCTCACAATGCTGACAGAAATGGTACTAATGTGTACTCATCTCTCAAAAGTTATGTCCTTCTTAGTTTCTTGCACACAGCACCCGCTGATGGTCGTTTCGTTAGCCCACCCAAGACTGAGGTGGACTAAAGAGGTAGATCCTGCGCAATCACTGTGCTCCTGCGACGTTTCAGGCAGCTGGATTGACACGACATACGACCTCAGGTTTGATGACACGAATAAAACCTGTAACAAGTAAAAATAGGGGCTAATTTCTGTCCTCAAGCCCACCTATTTCTAGTGTGGGTGAAATGAGCGTGTCTCAGGTGTCTGCATGTAGGATGAATGACAACATGGCTCAGTATTAGTTAGCAATAGCGAGACAAGACAGGTGTCTACTTGCAAAACATTCTTTCTGACAAATTAATACATGGATACCTCCAATAATATGAATTCCATACATGAATACACCCAATAATATAAATTCAATACATGAATACATCAAATAATATAAATTCAATACATTAATATATCCCATAATATAACTTCAATACATGAATACATCCAATAATATGTATACCTAGGTGTGATACAACCATTTCCTTCCCCCTATAATATACCAGGCCCTCTCTGACAAGTGCTAAACTGGCTGGTAACATATATCCTAACAATATTGTTGTGTTCTGATGATAGGAGTATATGCGACGAGGACTGTCTGGTTATATATGTCAGGTTGGAGTTATAGGAGACAATAGATTGAGTCCTAACAAGGACTGTTTTGGTTATATTTCAGATTGGAGTTATCTGAGACAATAGACTGAAGTTAGGTGAGACAATAGATTGAGTCCTAACAAGGACTGTTTTGGTTATATTTCAGATTGGAGTTATCTGAGACAATAGACTGAAGTATGAGTCCTATTAGTCTTCGTCTATTCAATCATATTGGGAAATACAATAATTTTACCTAATTCCCCCAAGATACAATCAGTAACCTGATACGTCATATTGAAACAATTTAGTAGGTAGTATAAATGACACACAACAAATGCCAACATTATATACCTGCTGTAAGCCTATTTTCCTAAAAGTTTATAGTAAATTATATTTACCCTCTTAGATTTAAACAGGCCAGGTTTTGACTCGACTATTGAAGCAGGCTGCAGGTCAATGCACTCAGGTAAGCAATAAATCAAGGTTGACAGCTTCTCCTCTTCAGTCGGCGGTATCTGGCTTCGTGTTGGTGTTGCGCGTTTTTGCATAAAATCTCGCCCGATTATATAGGCAGGTGAGGTAAGTTCTACTGCTTAAGGAAAGCGTTTGGTTGGTTCCTGGCGGGGCAAGCTGATTGGTTGTCTGCAGTTTCGTACCATACCTCGTACAGCCTAATTTTATTCTGTTTTTTCCGCCATATTGGGTGACAAGATGGCCGCGACCCACATCCGAAAAAAACAGGGCTTAAGTTTAATTTTATTCTGTCTCAGAGACTGGTGAACGTTGCTCGTTGATTGGTTGATCTCGACATAGTGATTTAACAAAGTAGTGGGTTTACACACTCGTTTCACGACAGAACACACGAACGAAGGAATGCTTCTTTTATACATTTCTACTATTGATCTCTTGTGTTTTGAGCTTGTCTGCAATGACGTGAACAGAAATAAGTAGCAGGGTTAGTCTTACAAGTGTAAATCCCGTTGCAGGTAGGCTTTTTCGTCTACCAATACTCAAAACTCTACATGTTAGACTTTTATTACGCTTTTCTAGATAGCTATATTTAGCCCTGACGTCACCCTCTAGCGATCTGGTTTCATAACTAGTGAGGGTAAGCTCGCGTTTGCCTGTCAGAAATGCCGCTCATTTTAAAAAATGTCGACGTCACGAGAGTCGCTATAGGAGCTTTCTTGTGTGAGTGCGCGCGTGAACAAACTTAAATTTAATTCAAATTTACTAGCTTTGTAGTAGGAATAGTCAACTTTTAACTATTGATATCTAAACATAATTTAAAATTTAAATATTTAATATTTTTAATAACTTTTCTTGTGTTAATTTAGCATTAGGCATAGATAGAGCATAAATACTAATTGTAAGTCATCGGTGATAGCTATAAAATAAATATAGAGGAATTAGACAATATTTAACAAGAGTAAAGACAACTCGTACAGAACAACCTATTTGTAGGGCAATAAGAGCAAATAAGTCCAACATAATACTAACCAGACTGTAGTCACGGGCGGGAAAAGCTTGGAGCAAAACAACAGACACACACATACTAAGGAAGGAACAGCAAACCGGACAGAAAATGAAAGGAACAAAAGCCCCGATCTAAAGGACACATAAATTAAGGACAAAATTAAAAACCAGCAAGGACAAATAAAAGTGACCTCTGAAGTAAATAAAGACAGGAAATCAAACCAAAAAAAAAAAAAAAAGCAACGAGAAAGATTTCTATGCTAACGGAATTTTATAAACGATCAATGTTGACCTCGCGCCGTTTTGCGCCGACGATCGATCGCGTTTCTTTCTAGTGAGGGTAAAAGCATGTGTGTTTTTGAACTTTATTAAACGTTGATGGAAATAACCTTGACATTGTTTCAGTTACAGACTGCAACACTAAGGGATTGTCTAGTTGCCACCATACCTGCATATAAATAGACACTTGGGAGACCAACGCCCAGGCACTCACGTTCATACTTTACTGAAGAGGTGTCGTGATAACGACAGACACTCGCGAGCACAACGCACTGAAGATGGCTACACCCAACACCGTTCCCACCAACTGGGTGTATATGAAAAGAAGTGATGAAATGCTTATACCGTTGGAGAGCGGGCTGAAGGCGGCGTCTGTAAGTTTTTACCGAGACCAACATTTACTACACGTGCGAAAATACTTTGGTGAATCATATCTAAAGTTTCCTACCAAAACCGGCATCACGTTAACTCGCCCTGTGTTTGAACATTTGTTGGCTTTACAGGGCGAAATCTACGCCGAATTTGACCGACTACAGTCACCAAACACGGATACCTGTCCTATTACTTGCCCTAGTAACACGTTTGACCACTACATCAACTCCAGTTGTTATCAACCAATATCCCCAGAACCGAGTTGGTTTCCTATCACAAACCCTTGTCCCCCTACAGCAACCACAGACAAGCACCCAGACGATGTCTTTAATCTATCCCCGAAGAAGCAGAGACCTATAAAGCGGGTGAGACTAGCGCTTTAGATTGACATTTCGGTTTCTTTTAACAAAATAAAATATATTTATTACAATTAAAACTCTTTGTTATCTATGTGGTCTACCTGTTTGTAAAATATTATCTATGTTGTAAAATATATATTGTCATATATGTATAACTGTTGTAATATATGTGTTGTAACACACGCTGTATGAATAAACAACGCAATACCAACACACAATACAACAACACATAAAAATACCTACACAAAAAAACCATCCCCGCCAGCTACAGCCATGCATCCCCCCCCCCCCAGTATAAACCACCGCGCCCTCAAAAAACAATACCACTTCTCTATAAAATGTATACTAAGCACCTTCATCGATTTTTTATATTTTCCTCTTTATCTCACGAGGGCAGGATTTTATTGCTTTTTTATTTCTGTTGTATATGTATATATATATATATATATATATATATTTGGTCTGGGCTGCAGCTGTAACCCTGTGATATATTTATTAAAGACCCCTTGTTACTATTGTTTACCATTAAAAAGTACCCCTCTTTCCAATATGTACTCCTACTCATATAATTTTGGTACCATATAAATACTGTACACACCTCCCGTCTTCCAATATGTGCCCCTGCTCATATGTATATATGTATATGTATTACTAAATATTGTCTACCTATTGTAATATATGTAAATATGTCTAATTGTTGTAACATAAATATATGTTTAACATAAATATTTTGTATAAACAACAACACACAACAACAACACGCCATACTTGAACTAGTATATTACTATATAAAAAGGCATGCGCCTCCTGCAGAATCGACCCAGAATATATTGCTATATAAAAGTCCTCTCCGCCTGCATAATCGACCCAGAGTATTTCCTTATATAAAAGTCCTCTCCGCCTGCAAAAATAATAATCGTTTTGCGCCTGACATACTACTTATATGCCCTAGGTTCCAGGTTCCGACATGTGTACTTCAAAGTTTGACATAAAAAAGATGCGTGGAGAAATTATTTATAAGTTTTGGATAATACAATCAAACTTTGCGAACAAACAGATAAACAAGCAATTCATGTAACTGTACATCTGTCGTCTAAGAAACTTGCGTAGTGGGCTTTAGCAGTTGTGCGATAGTTTCTTAATCTTGTACCCTTTCTTAACTGCAGTTCATTTTACACACAGCACACGCACACATGCACAAACGCGCACACGCGCACACACACACAATATACGAGGCGTGTTCAAATGAAACTCGACCGTGCTGCGCCAAGTGAACATTCGTAGGAGGAGCATGATGACGTCACATCTGACGTAATAAGCACATACGAATATACAAGTGTTTAAGTGTTCATTCTCCTAGAATTCATAGGGTGTGCTGCAGACCGTTAAAATAATGGCCGGTGTGATAAGGAATCCGTCCAAGGTCGATCAGAAGTGTATGGTGACAAGTGTGTCTAAGACTACAGTGAAATAATGGCACGAATGTTTAGAGAAGGACGTCAGTTAACGAAAGATCTTCCGCGGCCAGGTCAGGTGCATATTGTTGCGACAGAAGAAGCCATCACCGAGATTCTGGGTCGTCCTGGGGGTCTGGAGCCCTGGCTCTTTGTTTCCCATGCTTGTCGTGGTAGCTGATCTTCTCCCATTCTGCAGACATGGCCAAACCATCTTAGTTGGGACTGTTCTACTTGGGTGTGCAGGGGGTGGGATTTTAGGCCCTGAAGTATCGTCTGGTTGCGGACCATGTCTCTTCTTGTTACTTCAACCACCTTCCTCAGATACCTCATTTCTGAGGTTTGGATCTGGCTTTTATAGGTTGTAGTCATTGCCCATGACTCGCATCCATATGTCAAGACTGGGACATAGGTGGAGCGGTATACAGCCATCTTCGTTTTCTTACCAACCTCTCTCTTGCTGAGGAATCCTCGATTTATGGCCTGAAAAAGTCTCCCAGCTGCTGCTTTTCGAGTAGCCACCTCTTCTTTGATGCCTCCCTTTCGGTCTATAATAGCTCTGAGATATTTAAAGTGGTCAACCTGCTCCAGGACTTGTTCTCCTAGCTTAATCTGATGTCTTCTTTCTTCTCGTGATATCACTATGGATTTTGTTTTAGAGCTGCTTATGACCATCCCTCTCTTCTCCTGCTCTTCCTTCCAGACTTGCAGGTTGGATTGGAGATGTGCCTCTGATTTAGCAATCAGGGCAACATCATCAGCAAATGCCAGCTCTGAAATACATACCTGTCTCATCTTCCAGTACCCCACTGAATACTTTCTTGTTCTCTCCTTACATGACTTGATAACATCGTCCATGAGGAGTATATAATTTCTGCAAGACTTGTAGAAGCTCTGTATAGCATGAATCAGAGGTGCTGGAATGTTCTTCCTTGCCAAACAGTCCCAAAGTTTGCTCCAGGGAACACTGTCAAATGCCTTTTCTAGATCTATGAAACAAAAATGGATCTCACTCTTATACTCAAGGGCCTTTTCACTCAGCTGTCTGAGTGTGAAGATTAGGTCTTGAGTACTTTGGTAATCTCGGAATCCGCACTGGACCTCATCCAATTGTGGCTCAACTAGGCGTCGGAGTTTCTGCTCTAGGATTCTAGAGTAGATTTTACCAGGGACACTGAGAAGGGATATGCATCTATGGTTTCCACATTGTCGATTGTCACCCTTTTTGAAAATTGGTGTTATGATGGCAATCTCCCAGTCCTTTGGTAGGGTCTTGTTGCATCACGCTGCCTGTAGGACCCTTAAGAGTAATAGGTCGCCTGATGCTCCCTTGTACTTAACCATTTCTGGTGTTATACCATCATGCCCTGCTGCTTTGCCCATCTTGATTTTCTCCAGTGCTGCCTTCAGTTCTTCCATCTTTATGTCATCTTCATCACCATTGGTTTCCTCTTCTGTGCTAGTGGTTATTATTTCTGATGCTTGACCTTGCTTACCATCAAGGAGTTCTGAGAAATATTCTTTCCATCTTTCCATTACTTCCTTCGGGGCAGTAAGCAATTTGCCTTGCTTGTTGTCGTGGAACGAGTCGTGTAACCCCACTACTTTGTTAAATCCCTATGTCGAGGGCCCAGCCAATCAACGCACAGTTGCTGAGCCTGAATAAATTACAAGAAGTTACGCCAGGAAAAACTTAAGCCCTGTTATTTTTTTTTTTTTTGATGTGGCGGCCATCTTGTTCACGCAAGATGGCGGAATAAACCTGAATAAAATTAGGCTGTACGGCGCTTGGGACTAAACTGCAGGAAACCAAACAGGTTGCTCCGCCAGGAACCAACCAAAAGCTTTGCTTAAGAATTCACCTACCTATATAATCGGGCGAGATTTTAGCTAAAAACACGCAACACCGAACACGAAGCCAGAGACGACCGACTGTGTGAGAGGAGCTGTCAACTTTGATTTATAGCTTACCTGGGGCATTGACCTGCAGCCTGCTTCGCTAAGTCGAGTCAAAAACTGGCCTGTTTGAATCTTAGAGGGTAAATATATTTACGATAACCTTTCGGAAAATAGGCCTTCAGCAGGTATATAATGTTGGTATTTGTTGGGTGTCATTATACTACCTACACCTGTATATATTTTATATAAAGTGTTTCAATATGAACGTACCAGATTACTGATTGTATCTTAAGGGCATTAGGTATAATGATTGTATTTCCTGATATGGATTGATGAAGACGAAGACTAATAGGACTCATACTTCTCCTATAACTTCAGTCTATAACTTCAGTCTATTGTCTCAGATAACTCCAAACTGAAATATAACCAAACCAGTCCTTGTTAGGACTCAACCTATTGTCTCCTATAACTTCAATCTATTATCTCAGACCAACTGCAATATAACAAAAACAGTCCTTGTTAGGACTCAATCAATTGTCTCCTATAACTCAATCTATTGTCTCCTATAACTTCAATGTTAGCTCAGATAAAACCGACTGAAATATAACCAAAACAGTCCTTGTTAGGACTCAATCTATTGTCTCATCTAACTCCAATCTATTGTCCCATATAACTCCCACCTGAAATATAACCAAACAGTCCTCGTCTCATATATTCCTATCATAAGAACATAACAATATTGTTAGGATATATGTTACCAGCTTGTATAGCACTCGTCAGAGAGGGCCTGGTATATTATAGGGGGAAGGAAATGGTTGTATCACACCTAGGTGTACATATTATTGGATGTATTCCTGTATTGAATTTATATTATTGGATGTATACCTGTATTGAATTTATATTATTGGATGTATTCATGTATTGAATTTATATTATTGAATGTATCCATGCATTAGTTTATCAGAAAGAATGTTTTGCAAGTAGACACCTGTCTTGTCTCGCTATTGCTAAATCATACTGAGCCATGTTGTCATTCATCCTACATGCAGACACCCGAGACACGCTCATTTCACCCACACTTGAAATAGGTGGGCTTGAGGACAGAAATTAGCCCCTATTTTTCCTTGTTACAGGTTTTATTCGTGTCATCAAACCTGAGGTCGTATGTCGTGTCAATCCAGCTGCCTGGAACGTTGCAGGAGCACAGTGATTGCACAGGATCAACCTCTTTAGTCCCCCTCAGTCTTGGGTGGGCTAACGAAACGACCATCAGCGGGTGTTTTGTGTCAACCAAACCAAGAAGGACAGACCTTTTAAGAGATGAGTACACATTAGTACCATTTCTGTCAGCATTGTGAGCAAAAGCTAGTGTCAGTGACGAGAAAGTGGATTAGCGTAGCAAGAGACAATAATAAGATTATAGCTGATAAATTATACGTAATTAACAGCACATCTGATACATGTACTATAATTGAATAACAGCATAGCTGATATAATTTTTGTTCCTATAATTGGAAAACTGGTTGTAATATATTTACATATCTATATAAATATAAATATTTGTAAATCATATGTAAACTTACAAATTCATTACATTCCATTTTTCAACATTCACCCTTCAGCACAAGAGTAGATAGTGTATATACTAAATAAATAATTAGGAAATTGTATTTGAACGACTTGTCAATTTTATCATTGTTAAGTAAAATCTGTTTCCTTGTTTTTTTAATATCACAGTTAGTTACACAGCGGAGGTGGCACTTTATGTCGGTCTCCTCTCTACTATTGTTTCGAGATCAGATCATTCACAGCCGTAACTAATTTGTGATACCAGTAGTCCTCTCAGACACTGGGACTTCACCATTTTCTGCTGAAATTCTATTTCTGTAATTGTCAGTACTATACTGATCTTAGAGCCAAATAAAACCTCTCGCCACACTGGGGGCTCGTTCCTGGGATATTTCTGTATATCTTGAGCCATACTTAGTCTATTCATCTATCTACATTCTATCTTGCGCCACCCATAGATAACATAAGGACAAATTTTTTTTTGAGAAAAACATAATAGGATTTTTTTTTAAAATTGTTTCCTTACTGAAGCAAGGAAATTAGAGGCTGATAGAGAAGCAAAGAAATTAGAAGCTGAAGAAAGGCGGTTGCAAGCAGAAGCTGAAAGAGAAACCAAAAGATTAGAAATGGAAGCCAAGAAATGGGAGGCTGAAAATGAGGCAAAGAAAATTGAAGCTGGGGAAAGGAAATTACAAGCAGAGAGAGACCATCAGTTGAGATTAAAAGAGCTTGAAATTCAGGCACATACTTACAATAATGGTGGGAGCTCACCTCACTCTGAGAGTAGCTCCAGCCACAGCACCTCAAGTGGGGGCCATGAATTTTCATCTGGACCCATTTGTTGAGAAAGAAGACGCCATTGAGTCGTACCTGGATAGATACGAAAGACTTGCCACTACCTATGGCTTAGTGAAAGAAAAGTGGAGTCTTAAACTATCTCAGGGATTGAGAGGTGTTGCCTACGATGTATATTTGAAGCTCTCAAGAGATGACAAGGAAGATTATGAAATCCTGAAGCAGGCACTGCTTGTGAGATATGAAAAGAACTCAGAATCATATAGAAAGAAATTCCGAATCTCTAAACTTCTTCCAGGAGAAAACTATCACCAATTCTCTGCTAGACTGTAAACTTATTTGGAAAAATGGAGTAGCTTAGGAAAGTGTCAGGATCTGAAAGAAATGATAATGATGGAGCAAGTGAAAGAGGCCATGCCTCAAGAAATGAGGAAGTTTATCATGGAACAAGGAGCAGAGAGATTGGAAGATATTGTAACTGTTGCTGAGAGATATCAAGCAGATCAGGCAGAATTATTAGGAAATAAGAAGAAGCAGGGTGAAAACTTCAAATCATCACAAAACTATACCAAATGTGAACAAAAGGACCATACCACAAGGAAAAAACAAAGATTTGACCAAAAGGACAAAAACCATCTAAGATCGGATAAGACACCTTACCGGAAAGAAGAAAAGTGGTGTAAAACTTGTCTAATGAGTAACCACAATACTGCGGACTGCAGAAGGAAGAATCCTCCTCATCATGCTGCATGTCTTACAACAGGGAATCAGGGAAGGAAGGAAATGGCAGTAAGTCAGAAAGACTTCCATCATCCCCCTGTCTGTGAGGAAGTGACCGTGAATGGCACTCAAGTACTGTGTTTATATGACACAGGATTGGACTTTGATTCAGTTGTGTGTTCTTCTCTAGTGAGTCCTGACCAGATAACCACAGAAACAATGGAAATCAGAGGACCGATCAAGGGAGCAAGAACTATGACACTACCCATAGCTCGAATCAACATATGATCTCGCTATGTGGAAGGAGAAATCAAAGCAGCAGTGATGGACGACCCTATTTACCCTTTGATTTTGGGGTGTAGGTATGTTTTCCTTGGAGAACCTATAAAACCTGTAGTTATGGCAACAGTCCAGACCAGGGAATGCTCCAGGAAAATGGAGGAGAATCCTATCAATACTCATCCAGAAGAGATGAAAAAGGCTCAAGCAGCAGATAGCACATTGAAGCCTTGTTTTGGCAAATTGCCTAAAGCACATAACCCTCCAGAGAAAGGAGAAATGTATGGCCGGGGCAGGTAGTTGGGGGTTGCTGTTTATACAGAGAGTGTTAGATTTATAAAACTAGCTTGTCCGCTAGAGTTTGAAATTGCTCTCCTACAGACTTACAGGAGTTTACCAGGTTCTGGGATGATCCTCTAAGATGTGTTTGGTTAGAGCAGTAATAATGCTTGTTTCTCTTAGATGTACATGTAGCGATTAATTTATGATGGATTAATAAATTAGCATAATATCCAACTGTAAGTATTTGATTCTTCAACAGCATTGGTTTTCATAGAAACGACTTTTAATAGCCTTCAACAAGAGCTGGCTTAAATCAAATATAACAAGTTCATGAACAATGGCATAAGTATAGTAATAAGTAAATGCATGTAGAATGTTCATATGGTAGCTCACTTATACCATATCCCTTTGTACATCTTTTTTATCATCTACAAAGTTTCACAACATGGCGAGACTATTCATTTTCTACAGTGTTCGTTCATTGGGTCAATGTTTTCTAGGTTCGACGACATTTTCCATCTCTTCAGCTTTATTTATTAGTCCAGGTTTTTCTTTTGCCCCTTGGTATTCCTTAGGTTCAATAACTCTCAACATAAGGACCTTCTTCCTCAGCAAAGCATTTATATATAGGATTTCGTTTCATTCTTAGAGCGTAGCTCTGTTGCAGCCATGTCCTTGTGTTCTATCTAAAGGAAGGGCATTTTTATACATTTTACTACTTACAGATGTGTAGAAAATCTCAAACAAAACTACACCACAAATTGAAATACACTTTTGTTATAAGTGCGAAGTTGATCTCCTCAACATAAGAAAAAACACTGCGCTAGACTTCACACGTCTGCTAGGTTTCGTTTCTTCGTCCTGACTGAATGGCGTTCCGTTCTAAATTCCTGCCGGTGGAAACATACTGAGCTCCTGATTGGTCAGGGAGATCACATGACCACTCTGTGACACATGTGAAGCGAAGCTCAACCCCAATTAAAATGTATGTCATCGTTTTCATTATCTTCTGTTTCTCATAAGATATTAATTTTTTTATGTTAATCTGTGTTTCTTTCTGTTTTTTTAGTGGAATATAGTCTGTATCCGAAGAAATCACGGTATACACGGCTACATACAGATCCCGGGGCCCTGCAAATGCATCCCATAGGGAGACATTTGTATACTATCAATATCCCAATTATCCTAAAAATTGAGGGTGGCATATAAACATATAACATATCCTAAAAAAACATTCAAAATATGTTCTCTTCTTTTCTTTTTTCTCTTTTATGTCTTTTCTCTTTTCATTTTTTTTCTTTTATATCTTTTCTCTTTTCATTTTTCAGTTTCATTTCTCTTCTCTTTTTTCTGTTTGATTTCTTTTCTTTGCATTTTCTGTTTGATTTCATTTCTTTGCATTTCTGTTTTGTTCATCTTTTCTGGTTTGTAAATTTTTTTTTTCAATATGTCAAAATTTCAATTCTTTTCTGTCAATGTATCACAATTACAGGAGAATGGTAATAATCAATTTACTAAACACTAGAAATACTACCAATTCTAAACAATAGGGCTGCAAGCAATAGTTAAGGTCAGAAAAGAATTAACATAGTAGTAGCTGCTGTCAATAAGGAGTGAGGAGAGGGTACTGTAAGTTCTTGATAGATAGGGGAAAATTTAAGATCTCCTGATTACAACATTATTGTAATTCGAAGGGATGGAAAATGATTCGGATAGAAAAGCTCATAAGTCTAGAATGTCGTCTCAAAATAGTGGAAAGGAAAATAGTAAGTTAAGGAGGTGTGATAGTGGAGTGAGGAAAATCTTACAATAGTGAGTTACAGGTTGGATATACAATTTCTTTTGCAACGTAAACAAATTTTAAACAAATTTTCGTGAACATGTTAAAATAAATAATCCTGTGGAGAAAATAGGATAGCATGCCATAATAATTACAGATGTCATAGTGGTGTCAGTGTGATGGATCAAAATGATAGATAATAGGTGAGTTAAGATAATTGGGAACAAAGATATTAGTATCAGGTAAGAAGAATATTACTCGTGCAGGGGTGCCTGCATGAAATGTGCGCTAAGATGCACGGAAAATGAATCACTGGGCTCTGGAACTGTAAGGACAAGAAGTCTAGTGAATGAAGCGTGGAATATGATCAGTTACAAAAGTATAGATCAATGTTACAACAGAATCAGTGGGACACATGTGCTATAAGTGAGGTTGTGTAAGTTAACATTTTAAACATCAAAAACTGTCTGACTAATAAGTGTGTCTGTAAACAAGGAACATTGTATCTTTTGTGTCATCTTTATTTCAATAGTACAAATAAAAGGTCTAATTAAGGTAATCTGTGGGCTGTTCTTGAGTGTTCGCTGGTCATCAGAAATTATGTCCGCGGAACAACTTGTTGGGTTTGGCTTTGACATCTCACACTGTAATAGGGCAATCTAGGACTGTCACTTTGAAACATAGTCACATAGTCTGAAAATAGAGTACATGGGAGGATTAAAAATGTGTGTAAACTGTATATTCACTTTTGCGTAGACCGTGTTCGGGGCGGCGAACACATAAACTCTTGGGCGTGTTTATAGAAATTTCGCCATTTCTTTCATCATTTCGAGCATTGTGATTTCCCGACTGGTTAGGCGAGCATCATATTGAGCAACCGTGGGTTTGGGCGTTGATGAAAGCGGGGAAGGCGGTGATGATTTAACATCGTTTGATTTGGAAGTAGGTGTATGTTTCGCCTTGATTTTTCGTCTGACCTGGTTCTGCGGTACGTTAACACTGTTTACAATGGGCACAGTAATTTGCACACTGTTGCTTTTGACAGGTTGGTTGTAAGCTGAAGAAAATGGTACCGATTGTGATGTTGCCTGGGGATGTATGGCTAGGACTTCTCGGCTTGGTTTTGAAACATGATAGCGTTTCTTCAAAATTTTTCGTCTGATATGGTTTTGCGGCATGCGAGGAATCTTGGTGACAGGAGGTGAGTCATCAGATTCTGTATCATGGGCGCGTTTGACAGTGGAGCTGACTGGTACAAACAAGGTGCTATCCGCATCACTAGTTTCAATACTACTGGTTGTATCTGGTAAATCAATGTCTGTTTCTCGTTCATATACGTCTACCATTTCTCTGTCATTTTGTTCGTTGGGGTGTGAAAAAACTGCACTGGGGTTGAAACTGTTGTTTCTTATTTCTTGTTGCGTTTCGTCTTCATAAGGATTGGTGGTATATGGTTCAACAAACTGCTTGGGGATAGTTTCTTCAGGATCTGATTGTTCGGAACGACCAACCTTGTTCTTTTGGTATAGCAGTGCTTGGTTGTCACTGGTATTCTAACTGGAGCTGCCTGAACTGGGAATGTGGTACGTATCGACTGACGAATGGTCACTGCGGGAGTAAGTTTGAGTGTGGATAAACGTTGACTTGGTATTGTCATCTCTTGACGTTTGAGGCATGATTTCTTCATTTCTAATACGCAGGTCTCTGTCTTGGATCGATTTCGCAATTCTGCCGGCGGGATATCTTCTTCGCTCTCGGATGAGTCTCTTTGTTGTCTTGCTCGATATATTGCATCGGTGGGTGGTCTGGGTACGTGGTCGTACTGGTAGGATTCAGAGTCTGTCGTCTCTGACTCTGATAAGTCCGTCGACTCTGTACTGGATGGATTATAATGTAGGGTGGCTTTTATGACTGGTCTGGTAGTGGTAGTCAGAGGTGTAATGGGTCTGTGATTATCGATTCTGAGTTGTTTTGCATGAGCTTTTGTTCTATGGTTTTCTCTTCATTCCAGATAATGAAGTTTACAGGCGTCGTTTGCTCTGTAATTTTGTATCCATCTAACCATCGGTCGTCGAATTTTGAGCTGCGGACATGTTTCTTGTAGTATACTCTGTCTCCTATTTTGAACGTTGGTAGCTTGGCTGATTTATCATGTTGTTTCTGCTTTTTGTAAAATGCCTTCTGCGTATTACGGTGTGCAATCAGGTGAGCCTTCTGCTTTTCTTTAAGAATTATTTCTATGGGGTCTTCTCCCATATATTTCCGCTGTGGACGAAGGAGGTTGTCTAAAGGAAAATTTGGTTCCCTTCCGTACAGCATGTAAAATGGTGACATCCCTGTGGTATCATTCACATTTACTCTGATGGCTTCAAGAGCTTGGTTAATGTATAGGTCCCAGTATTGATGGTTCCCTTTGATATATTTGCTAATAATATCATGTAGGGTGGCATGCATGCGTTCATTTCTGCCATTTACATTAGGACAATAGTAACTGGTTGTAGTATGTTCAATATTCAGCTGGTGTAAGGTGGCTTTGAATGGGTTACCGATAAACTGTTTACCGTTGTCCGAAATGATTCGTTTTGGACAGCCATGCCTGGGAATGAATTCTTGTAAAAAAAATTTGCGTGATGGACTGCGATGTGGCATCACTGAGTGGGTAGCTTTCTGGCCAAACAGAGTATTGGTCAACTATGTGCAGGAGGTAAATGTGGCTTCATGTTTCGCAATTTACATGTTTTGCAGGTGGCCACGTACTCTGTAATGTCTTTGTACATGGTTTGCCAATAATACCTTTTCTTTATGACATCAATTGTTTTGTCTCTTCCCATGTGCCCGTTGTTATCATGAAACTGTAGCAGTACTTCTGGGATTAGATGTGCTGGAATGACTTTTCTTAGTGTCCCTTCTTGTTTATGATCGATATAATATAGAGCTCCATCCGTTGGGTGTACTGTAAAATCTTTACTTTTCGTTGGGTTCTTCTTTACGTATGTGAGCATCTTGACAATTTCTGCATCTTTTGCTTGTTCTACTCTCGTGTCAAACATATCTTGACTTTCTTCTTCTACTTGAGTGGCGGAATCTGTAGTACTTCTTCGACCCGATGAAGTAATTTCATTAATTTCTTTAGCATTATCGTCAATCTCTGAGGATGTGCCATCATTTTTCACTCTATTTGTTTTCGCTTCAGTTTCATCATCATATTTAATTCTAGATAGGAGATCTGCACAGGTGTTTAACGTACCAGGGATATATTCGATGGTGGTGTCATAGGACTGCAAATTCATGGACCACGTTTGTAGTTTCTTAGGCTGTTCTTGTGTCTTGGTGAGCCAGTTTACTAAGGGTTGGTGATCTGTGCGTATAATGAGTTTGGTTCCTCTGACATAAAAGTCCAATTTCTGTACTGCATAGTGAATGGCATATGCTTCTTTCTCAGTGGTGGTCCACCGTTTTTGTGACTTTGACAATGCGTGGGATAGGAATGCAATGGGTTTCTCATTGGGAATGTTTGGTAGGATGGGTGTTTCATCTGTTTCATCTTCTTGTACTGGTTGTACCAAACACGCACCGATTGCGTTATCCGAGGCATCGGTGTATATTATCATGGGCTGAGAAATGTCTGGATGTCCAAGAAGCGGGATGGTGGTTAGGGCATTTTTTAGATATTCAAACGATTTCTGGCACTCTTCTGTCTATCTAAATCGTGCATACTTGCGGGTAAGGGCTATCAATGGCTCAGTTGCTTGTGAGAAATGTCTGATATGGCGCCTATAGTATCCCACGGAACCGATAAAGGAGCGTATTTGCTTGACTGTCTTGGGACTAGGCATATCTCTTATGGCCGTAACTTTGTCTTCGTCTGGTCTGATACCATCTCTATTGATGACGAAGCCTAAATATTTTGTTTCTGTCTTTAGAAACTCACACTTCGACAGTTTTAACTTTATTTGGTGATGCCTGAGTCTATCGAGGACTATTTCTACCTTGCGAAGGTGGTCTTCTATCGTGCCTGCGGTATGTATCAGTATATCGTCTATATATGCTAGGGCGAATGGTTGTAAACCTTTTAACACTTCGTCCATGAGTGACATATATGTTGCTGGCGATCCTTTTAGACCAAATGGCATTACGTTCCAAGAGAAACTACCGATGTGCGAACAGAATGTGGATTTCTGTTTTGCCTCAGGTGTCATGGGGATGCACCAAAAGCCTGACCTTGCATCAAGTGTGGTGAAGTAGGTAGATTTTCCCAACGTCGCAAGTAGATCGTCTATTCTGGGCAAGGGGTAGGAAATGACTTTTGTGATTTTGTTGAGGGCACGGTAGTCGCAGCAAAAGCGACTGGAACCATCTGTGGCGCTGGCTATTGCACGCCACACGCTAGAAAATGTATAGGCTTTTGGTGCTGATGAGCGCAGCACGATAATAATTTGTCGATATGTGTATTGCGCACATGACGTGAGCAGTGTGGAGGAAAATGGACAGAGCGTGTTTTGACCCTGAATGGGCGGCTTGTGTGTGTGTTCTACCCAGTGGTAGAAATATGGGAAATGTTACAATAGAAGTGTCTTGAAACATATTAATGTTTATTAAATACAACTAACGGTAGGAATAGGAATGAGGTAACATTTTTATGGACCTACGGATTATAGGAGTTGCTGAATCTACCTAATTATGCATGCTGTGTAATGATGTATTGTCTACGTGAATAATAAATGGAATGTTACTAAAATATCCAGCTGTTATATTGATCGTTGTGTGGAATCTTCGAGTCATAGAAAGTATCGTTAATGAACTATTGTGGCTGTCCTGAATCTTGTGGACCTATGATATATAAACCTAGACACAGTGTGAAAACGAGCACAAACAATCAACTGAAGAATATGTACAATGCTGTACTGTGGAAAGTACGCAAGATATCAAGCACACGAATTTGTGGAATCAATAGAAATTGCAATTTTTCGTACGAGGTCATGCCAAGACCTTGGACTGTTGGGAAGACATTAATACCAAACAACATATATTCTATTAAAGTCGCTGAACAGACATTTGACTGCCTACGAACAGATATGAAATTTCGACACAATATACTGCGGTCACAGGTTACTATGAAGAATATTGTCACCTCGAGGCCATTTCACGTTGAATCGTTGTAGTGAACCATTACATCAAGATCACCTGAACGGACTTGTAAATCCTAAAGTAAAGTTACCAGTGGACATTTATTATACCAATAATATGAATCGTGAGAAGCATGACGGTATCCAGAACCAATCTTTTGGGTCTTTCAAGTCTGACAAGTCTTTCAACCCTGATGTCCGAGAAATCATTTCGGTTGTCTGCAATGGTCAGGAAGGATGATTTAATCTTTTACGTACGTCACCAAACAGATTTGCTGACCACGTGGATTTCCTAAGTAGGAACAGGGAACGTCTTGTACAGGACACTTATACGCGTTGTGCAACCCAGACTTTACATTCTTTTCTTGACCCGTGTTTATTGCATAGATTCAAGGCTACTTTGCGAGGTTGATGCGTCTTGTCTACAACGAGGATTGGCGGTCGTGGATTTTAATCATATAAGTGAATATATGTTGGTAGGGTCATGGTCTCCGGTCCTAAAAATGTCAGGCACATCTTATTTTTGTGTATCTTTTATGTTTTATGTTTTCTTGTGGGCGACACTCAATTATATCTTTGGATGAATTTAGTTGTCGTCGTTCTATAGATTTTGATTGTATTGATCTCTTTCAGGGATTCAGCATTTAGTGCTGTCGTATTTCCGCTCTGACTGAGATTAATATTTTCTTATTTGTTTAGCTGTGCTGTCGAGTAACATATTGTCGTGGAATTCTTATTTAGTTCAGTATGATTATGTTCGTACCTGTAGTTCTTCTCTGACTTTCTTTTTAATATGTACAGCAGTTCTATGTGATTGTATCTCGTCCTGTACTGTTCATTGACGGTGGAAACAACTGTTTTATTATATTGTAGGATTTTATGACTTTTTACATTGTTGTCTCTTTCCTGATTTGTTTCCAGCGTTGTCAGTTAATCTTTTGTCTAATGTGATAGTATGGCATGCTTTTAAATAGGTAGTAAAGGCGATAGTTAGTACTGGATTATAGTATATTGTTAATTGCTGATATGTTAATATATACGATGATTATGGATACACTGTGAGATTAGTTGATAAGTATCATATACTTCAGAGACAAGTATATCACACATAACGAAGAAGTACTGTATATACAGTTGGTTTTGAAAAGGTTTGAATTACCTTACGACTAAGTATAGTCATTGGGCAACAAGTGGGAGAGATATACATTTTGAATCTATAGCCCATTACTCTTTAATTTCATTATGGCGGACTTTGTGAAGGTAAAGGCGGGATTTATACAGAATGGGAAGGACTTGAATTTCTCGGGTGATGATCTTATAGCCTATGTAAATAAAGAAATAGCGGAATACAAAGAAAGAGAAAGAAAGAGAAGAGAAAAAAAGAAAGAGAAAGAAAAGAAGAAAAAAGACAAAGAAAGAAAAGAAGAAAAAAAGAAGAGAAAGAAAGAGAAGAAGAAAAAAGACAAAGAAAGAAAGAAAAAAAAAAAAAAAGAGAAGAGAAAGAAAAAAAAGAAAAAAAAAAAGAGAAAGAAAAATAGAGAGAAAAAAAAAGAGAAGAAAGAGAGAAAGAAGAGAGGGAACATGAGAGAAGGGAAAGAATTCGTTTAGCAGAAATTGCTGCAGAACAAGCGAAATTTGAAAGCGAAAAAACTTTTGAGTTAGAAAAATTGCGTTTACAGTCTTCTCTTCTAGAGAATCGTCTGGTACAGGACCGTCTAAGATCATTAATTTAAAATTACCAAATTTTTTTCTTCATTACATGACGATATAGGATTCTTTCTTTTGAGATTTGAATCAAGAGTTACGGCTTTAAATTTACCTAAGGCCTCATGGCCTGAACATTTTGTCGGGTTACTTACTGGGAAAGTTTACAAACTTTTTTTAACATTGCCGATGATAAAAGGAACGACTATGAATCCATAAAATCAGTATTTCTTCGCAAATATTGTTTAGATGAGGAAGGATATCGTTTAAAATTTAAATCGATGGGTCCTGTGGAAGGTAAGGATGTCGAAGACTTTGTGTCTTCAGTGAAGATGTGTCTAAACAGATGGATTGAACTGTCTAATATTACTAAATCTTTCGAAGGTCTTTATGATCTCTTCTTAAGAGACAAAATTTTATCTTCGGTAAATACTGAAATTTTCTCATTCCTTCAAGAAAGGAAGCCCACAAATATAGGAGAAATGGAAAAATTGGCTCAACAATTTTCGGTCGCACACCCAAACTTGCCTTTAGGTAAGACGAAGGTCCTAGAAACTTTGCCAGCTTGTGCGGTCACTCATGATAGATCACGCACTCACAGCATGGACCGACGGTATAGGGATGACTATCAAAATTCCTATAGAGGTAGATATAATTTCCCTCATAATCATTCGCCCTCACGGGGTATAGAGAGACGCAACTTTAACCATAATAATAAAAAGTCATGGCAAAGAAATAATCAATACTCCAATAATAATTACACTCACAAACATCATTTTTCGGGACCCTCACGTAATGATTACAATAACAGTAATTACAATAACAAACATCATGTCTCACCACCATCTCGTGATGATTCTTCTCGCACGGACAAAAAGGGGTACTATCGGTCTGACTGTCCAGTGGATCGGAGAGGAACACATTTTTCTAGGAGTCAAAGTAGAGGAAGATCACAAGCTCACGCTTGTCAGCTTGACGTTGGTAATGATAATATTTCCAATAATGAGAATAATACTCATGCCAATGCATGTAGTTTTGATCTGGAAAATAGTGGTAATTGCAGAGAATGTATGACTCTATTTCAACCTGGATCTACTCCACGTCTGAGATGTGGACATGCTCTGCCAGTTTTGTCTTTAAATGATGGGGTTGGCTCACTCGTGATCCATAGAGGTTTTGTTTTTGACACACCTGTTTCTATTTTACGTGACAGCGGTTGCACCACCATTGGCCTAAGGAAGGCACTAATTCCTTCTTCTTGCTTTACGGGAACCTCTATAAAGTGCGTAACTTTCGGTGGAACTGTTGAATCTTATCCGCTGGCAGATGTGGTAATAGATACTCCGTTCTTTTCGGGAAAAGTAAGAGTGTGTGCTCTCGATCGACCTTGTTGTGATTTACTTATCGGTAACATAAAGGGGGTTAAAGAGTGTTCTGAACAGGATATTATTGATTGGGAGAGAAATCATCCCTCCTTTGCTAACGCGATCACAACCAGAGCACAACAAGCTGCAGAGACAATTGAATTAAATTCTTCTATACACAATCAACACATTACAACTTGTCATTACATTGACAAAAATATATTTATAGCAAAACAACAAATGGATCCTTCTTTGGGACATTTATTCCCATTAGCTATTGCTCGAACTATTAAACATTCTAAAAATTCAAGACATTGGTTTCAAATGCAGGATAATATTATGATACGATGTTTTGATAATTACTCTTTCATTCTCAAACAAGTTATAGTACCTACGTCATTTCGCGCACTAGTTTTGTCAAATGCGCATGACGTACCATTTGCTGGACATATGGGAATTTCCCGTACGGCTTATAGATTACTAAAACACTTTTATTGGCCTGGGGTAAATAAAGACATTTCAACTTATTGTAAATCTTGCGCTGAATGTCGAAGTGTTGCACGTAAGGGTGCACATCAATCAGCACCTTTACAGGTCACGGATATTGCTGTACGCCTTTTTTTTAAAATTGGCTATTGATATCATAGGACCACTGTCTGTAAGGTCGACCAGAGGTTTTCAATACATATTAACATGTATTGACCTGTGTACGAGATGGCCAGAAGCCATTCCTTTAAAAAATATTACCACAGTGTCGGTAACAGATGCGTTGCTGTCTATATTTTCACGCATCGGGTTTCCGGAAGAAATCCTTTCTGATCATGGATCTCAGTTCGTGTCAGGTATGATGTCAGATGTTTTCAACACACTTCGTATCCGTCACTCTCTTAGTGCTATATTTCACCCTAGCTCTAACGGGGTCGTGGAACGTTGGAATGGGACATTAAAACAATTGTTGGGGAAGGTGACTACATCATTTCCTCAAGAATGGGATCGTTTTTATTCCTGCTGTACTGTTTGCGTACAGAGAGGTTCCTAATCATACTGGTTTTTCGCCTTTTCAGTTGGTATTTGGTGCGAACCCAAGAGGTCCAATGTCTCTCTTACATGATTTGTTGATGGAATCTGATGTGAATAATAATAATAAGAAGAAATCCACTTATCAATACGTTACAGATTTACGCCAACATCTTGTGGATGCATGTCAGGTGGCGACTGAAGCATCTGAGATGGCAAAATATAAGACCAGATCTCGCATTAACAGAGATAGACGACTAACGTCTTTCTCAATCAATGACGATGTTTTTGTTCTCCTGCCACTCAAAGTAGATCACTTGTTAGTAACATGGCAAGGTCCGTTTAAAGTTGTTGCAAAGAGAACGGACGTGGACTACGTCATCAATATGCGGGGTAAAGAAAAAACATTCCATGTTAACATGCTCCTACCATACATCACTCGTCCTCCTCAGTTACAATTCATTTGTGATGCTATCATGAACCAACCTACCCATCATGCATCTATCGCGTTGGTGGATGAGGTGCAAACCAATTTCGCTGATGTACCTTCCACGTTTCCGGTAGCACCTATTAAGTCTTCGGAAACATGGAATGATGTTATAATTTGTACTGATTTACCTGCAGATCATGGGGATCAAATTCGTTCTATGTTGGTATCCTTTCAGGATGTTTTGTCTGATCTTCCGGGACGTACTAACATTATCACACACGAAATCAAATTGTCAGATTACACCCCGATTTCATTACGACCATACGCCGTTCCTCTACATGTTAGAGATCAGGTGGAAAGTGAAGTAGATGGTATGTTAAAACTGGGTATTATTTCACCGTCTGATTCACCTTTCTGTTTTCCTATGGTGGCAGTACGAAAGAAAGACAAGTCAATTCGTATTTGTATTGACTTTCGTCGCCTTAACAAGGTGACCATATCCGATTCTGAACCAATGCCTTTGCTGGAGGATTTGTTGCCACGCCTATCATCCGCCACTTTCTTCAGCAAGTTTGACCTATCTAAAGGTTACTGGCAGATTCCTCTGGCTGATGTATCAAAACCTTTGACTGCTTTTGCCACTTCTCGTGGATTGTTTCATTACAATGTCATGTGTTTTGGTTTACGGAATGCTCCAGCGACATTTGTACGCATGATGCGTCGCGTTTTAGGTAATCGCACCGATCTCATTTCGTATATGGACGATATTTGCATTTTTCATGATACTTGGGAACAGCATATCGCTGGGATACAGTCGTTGCTCCAAACTCTCAGAGTACATAACCTCACAGCTCGACCTTCCAAAGTCGAAATTGGGTTTACTGAGATTTCATTTCTGGGTCATAAGATTGGCCGACATACAATACAACCTGATGAGTCTACACTAAAAAGGGTACTGGATCTTGCCATACCAACTACTAAGAAACAAGTTCGTAGTTTGCTGGGACTCATAAACTTTTACCACAGGTTTATACCACGATTTTCCCTTTTAACTTCTGTTCTATCTGCTCTGACAAAAAAGGGTATGCCTGACAAAATAATATGGAACAAAGAATGTGACCATGCCTTACAGAACATCAAAACACAATTTTCAAAAAGTCCAATACTAAGACTACCAGACTTACGACGACCTTTTCTCGTGGTTACAGACGCATCTCTGAAAGGAATCGGGGGATGTTTAATGCAGACCTTTAATGGCGAGTGCCACCCGATATTCTACCTCAGCAGAAAACTTTCAGAGACAGAATCCAGATATCCAATTGTGGAAAGGGAACTTTTGTCATTGGTATGGACATTACATAAACTACAGAAGTTCTTGGTGGGTACACATTTTAAATTATACACTGATCAAAAAGCCCTCACATATTTACAGACTTTTAAATCGACTAATGCACGTCTCACCCGATGGGCGCTACAAATGCAAGGGTATGATTTTGACGTTTTACCAATAGCAGGAAAGGACAATGTCCTAGCTGACACCCTCTCTAGAGTTATGTAATAACTCGAATACGGAAGTGGACAATAATTACTTATTTATTCATATTGTTATTACTGACATTATTTTTTTTTCCTTTAAAATCTAGATAGATATCATTTAATAAATGATAGGTAATCATAACGCATTAGGGATAAGATGAATGATTTAGTCTCGCTTCACATTATAATTGCCTGACTGAAAACTAAGTTTTCAGTTGTTCGGGGGGGGGGGGGGGGTAATGTGGCGCTGGCTATTGCACGCCACACGCTAGAAAATGTATAGGCTTTTGGTGCTGATGAGCGCAGCACGATAATAATTTGTCGATATGTGTATTGCGCACATGACGTGAGCAGTGTGGAGGAAAATGGACAGAGCGTGTTTTGACCCTGAATGGGCGGCTTGTGTGTGTGTTCTACCCAGTGGTAGAAATATGGGAAATGTTACAATAGAAGTGTCTTGAAACATATTAATGTTTATTAAATACAACTAACGGTAGGACTAGGAATGAGGTAACATTTTTATGGACCTACGGATTATAGGAGTTGCTGAATCTACCTAATTATGCATGCTGTGTAATGATGTATTGTCTACGTGAATAATAAATGGAATGTTACTAAAATATCCAGCTGTTATATTGATCGTTGTGTGGAATCTTCGAGTCATAGAAAGTATCGTTAATGAACTATTGTGGCTGTCCTGAATCTTGTGGACCTATGATATATAAACCTAGACACAGTGTGAAAACGAGCACAAACAATCAACTGAAGAATATAAACTTTTAACGCCACACCATCTTTCTTCGATACTATCACTATGGGTGAGGACCATTGGGATCGGGATCTTTCGATGATTCCTGCCTGTAGCATTTCATTTATAGACCTTTCCACCAGTTCTCTGTTTTTCAAATGCGTATGGTAGGGTTTGAGATGTATTGGTTCCTCTGTTGTTGTTTGTATGTCCATTGTGACAGTGTTTGTTCTGCCTAATTCCATGTCGTTAAGTGCGAATACGTCCTGGTGTTTTTCCACAAACGTTTTCAATCGTGGTCTATTTTCTTCTGTGGTTTTCAGGGTTGCTAGTAACTGGGATACCCTCTCTGTGTATCTATGGTCTGCTATGATACGAGGGAAGGTCAAAAAGTAATGCCTCCTATTTTTTATGTATGTAAATACTGCATCGGTGTGCAATTTGTAAATTTAGCAGGATTCCTCAAACACTCTTCTGCACTGTATAGCATTACCAACCTGTTTCAGTAACAGGTGGCACCACTGTAACAGTTTAAAAAGGGCTGCCAAAGACGTTCGGTTAAAACAACGTTATGTCATAGAATTCCTCAA